>JACEFZ010022961.1:0-7500 GCA_014155875.1 Cepaea nemoralis | reverse complement strand
GCAGCTTACTTTAATTACATTCAGGTTGACAACTAAAGGTGCATGAAGAAGTACTTAGACTGCCACACTCAATACCACAGGTATGTCGGTAACAAAAGTGTCCCAGAGGCATGAAATGGAATATTGCTTGGCTAGCAAATTCATTACGTGAAAAGTCTGAATCGAAAGCTCACTATGTGGGCGTTATCAAAGGTGGAAAAAATGTCCTAGTGGCACGAAATGGAATATTGCTTGGATAGCAAATCCATTACGTGGAAAGTCTGAATCGAAAGCTAACTATGTGGGCGTCATCGAAGGTGGAAAGTGTCCTAGTGGCACGAAATGGAATATTGCTCGGATAGCAAATCCATTACGTGGAAAGTCCGAATCGAAAGCTCACTGTGTGGATGTCATCTGCAGACTGCATTCTTCTGGCTTCCGGAAGAACAGCCTATGGTGAACGGAAGGCCCAATATACGAAAGTGAGGCTAAGCAGCCATGTGCAGGACGTGACGATTCCTTGGGTGAGCCCAGTACCAGAGCGCTATGTGTCGGCTCTGCAATTATGAAAGCCTCCTTGGATGGCGGGGAATGCCCATGGTCTGCCCCTTCCTTTCCTTGAGGGCTGACCGTTATGTCTTTGGCTGTTCTAAATAGGCCAGCTGGGATGGGGGAATAACACCACAACAGTGAGAGTCAAACGTCTTACGAAACCCCCGGGAAGGTTAATCCGGTCAACAAATGCCTGCAGAAGTCGGATGTGTCGGCCTAACGGCGCAAGAACGCAGCTCTCCTGTAAAAAGGCACAACGCAGTCACGTCCGGAAAAGAAAAAAACAAACTCCGGATGAACGAAGAAGTATCTCCTTGAAAGGTTAGTTGAAAAAAAAAGGAAGAAAAAACGAGGTCTGGGGACTGATGAGTCTGTGGGAGTTTGTTTGGGAGGCTGGTAATGACATTTGATGAAGTCAGCTGAATATATATTAGAATGTAGATCATGGTTAAGAGCTTCTGGTCTTCTTTTAGTGTGTCATCGTAGCAAATCATTCTAGCTCGATTAAACAGGGTCCGTACCAGGCCATGAATAGGTGCAAAGTTAGCTATTTGGGTATACTTAGGTATTAGCCGTCCATGTTCCCGTTCAATAGACGAAGATCTTTGGATGGCGCCACCCTGTCAATGCTGACAATTATATTTCTGAGAATGATAAGGTGTAATTATGTTTGTGGTCAACAGACAAAGAAATGTTCTTGTGGGCTTGTTTCATGATGGAGTGGAATTATTCAGCCTGTTGTCTAGTCTCTGGGATGAATAAACCATGCATCTATCATGTGCCATGCCGATAAGCGTGGGCGGTCGTGTTCTGCCATCCTACTCAATCACCAGAGTTGTGGATCAGCTCCGTGTTCCTGTCTCGACCATGCCACGCAGCTAGGCCAATCAGTTATTTACTTCTCGGTCTTCCCCTTGGTCTCTTCCCTTCGATCTTGCCAGTTGTCACCAAATTCTCCAATTCTTTTCTTCACATAACATGCCCAAAATATTTTGACTGTCTACGTCTAATGACTCTAATCAGTTTACGATCTTCATTTGTTTCTTGAAGGACTTTGTCGAATGCATAGTTGTTGGGTCAACCCCAAAGAGATATGGGAATGTCCTTAGTGCAGTGATGTCGGTTCTTAACTCAACTCAACCCCAAAGAGATAAAGGATACTAAGCTCCTCTTTCTCAATGTGATCCTGCCCGTTATAATTAATTTAGCCGTTACTGGCTCAATGGTTTGAGACCAGAAATGGAGTTTCAGAGAACCAAGGAATACCTCCAGGAAATAACTGAAAAGGTTTTCTCTGAATACCCAAAATATCCTTTTGGTGGTTCCTTGCCTCTCCTCTCTCAACTATGGACACAGAACAGAAAATGATTTTCACACTATACCAGCACTTGATCCTCTCAGTAATTGATTATGGATTAGGTCTGCTCACTGTCTCAGAGAGTCAGCTGGTGAAGTTAGAGCGCATACAGAACGATGCTATGCGGGTCATTCTGGGATGCACTAGAGACACCCCAGTAGTGTGTATGCGTTACATCCTTGTTCTGCCGACTGTTGCTGGTAGGCTCAAGGTGATGCAGGCGAAGACATCCTCAAGAGTAGCTGCAGACACAGATCACCCACTGCATGAGGCGCTGGACGCAGTTAAGGGTCAGCGACTGATAAGAGGGAAATCATGGATGGCTCAGGCAGAGGATATGATCAGACAGGTGTGCCCCTTGGAGAACATTAGGCGTGGAGAGGAGTGTGTCAGAGTGCCAGCGGAGCAGTCAGACTTGTGCAGAGTTATAATAACATTAAGCCGGGAGTGCAGGGAGTGGCCAGAAGGGGCCACGGAAGTGGAAATCCAGCAACTAATTCAGGACAATGCTCACTCGGGTGATGTGATTATCTACACAGATGGTTCAGTGTCAAGAGGTGAGAGAAGTGGCTGGGGGTTCATAGCCAAAGCTAATGGTCGATGTTTGGGGCAGGAAAGCCTGGCATATGATACCACAACATCCAGCTTAAGAATGGAGGTGGAGGCAGTCACTGCGGCTCTCCGCTGGATGGAGAATACCACACACACACACACATAGTGATTGTAACTGACTCAGGAAGCATGCTGACGAGGGTGAGGACGGGCAGGCTTCGTGCGGAGTGTCTTGCTTCGCTTCGGAGGTCACGGGTGACAAGCATCGCCTGGATCTTTTCTCCGGGGCATGCCGGTGTGCTGGGAAATGAACAGGCGGACAGATTGGCTGGCTCTGCAAAACTTGGTGGAGTATTGATACATGACAAGGCAGACGTGGTTGCGGCCTTGTGGGAGCACGTGCACACCTCGGACGAGCAAATGGATTACCATGGTCTGGCAAGAATGAGACAGCGAGGAGCGACGAGGGGATCTGGCTCAACGCTCAGAGGAAAAGGCGAGACGGACTTATAATCAGATTGCTACTGGTACTATTAGTGTTGGAACTCTTCGCTGTCTGCTGAGGATGGGGACGGGGCACTTATGGGAATGCCCCGAATGCTGTGATGTCAATTCCTAAATCAATCAATCAATCAATCAATCCTCTCTCAACTAAATAATTATGAATCTAGGGTTGTTAATTAAAACAATTTTACTACGACAAGAGAACTCTCAAAGAGACAATGACCCTTATTTTTTTTTCAAATTTATTACACTTAGATGGTGCTATTTAACAGCAAGGTCATACAAATACAACACTCAAAGCATAAAAAAAAAAAGATCATGTACATCTCTACTCATTCATTCATTCAGTAGCATGTCCTTTGCAGAACCTTGCTCCCATAACAACCTTCCGGAAAACCTCGCGATCATAAGCAAGATGTTCCGCATCCAATACACCCATTTTGGAGATCATCCGCCACATCCTGCACCCATCATCTCTTTGGACTTCCTCTTCCTCTCTTCCCAGGCATATACCCATCCATTATTGTTCTCTCTAAACTTTCGTGACGTTTCAAGTGACCAAAATATTTCAATTTTCTTTGTTTTATCGTCTTTAGTAGCCAACCTTCTTCAATATTCAGCTCTTGAAGTTTTGATGCATTTGTTCTTTTCTTTATCCAAGATATTCGTAGAACTCGTCTATAACATTTATATTCAAAGGCATTTATGCGCTATTCAGCTTGTTCAGTAAGTGTCCAGGTCTCACAGGTGTTTGTTGCAATGGGAAATATGCATGCTCTTAAAAATCTAATTTTTGTAGTTCTGTGTGTCCCATTCCATAATTTATTCAGTTGTTTTAGTCTTTGAAGAGCAATCGATAGTCGTCGTTTAATTTCTTTCATTGTGTCACCGTTGTTGGTAATCAATGACCCAAGATATTCAGAATTTTCCACCACCTCCAATTTTTCCCCATTAACATATATTTCTTTCTCCATAGTGGTTTTATCTGTATGCATTATCTTTGTTTTTGCAATGTTAAGATACAAGTTGTGATTTTCATTAAGCAGTTGGGTTGAGGCTATTAGGTTTTCTATACCAGCCTGTGTTGTGGATAGCAATACTGTATCATCAGCATACCGAATCTCTGGTATGTCAAGACCATCGATATTTAGGGCATCATATAGCTCCCTATTTATATCATCTCTTACATTTCTCATTATATTTTCGGCGTACATGTTAAACAAATAGGGGGACAGCACACATCCCTGACGGACTCCTTGCTTGATGTCAAACCAATCTGATGTCTCACCATCTATTCTAACCGCTGCTTGTTGGTCTAGATAGAGCATCTCTACTACTTATATAATTATATCCTGGCTGTGCTCATTATACAATCCATCGCCATCAGTGCGGTATCAGTCAGTACAACTATAGATATTAAGTTCTTGAGTGTTCTTTGTTGTTCCAGGTTAATGTTTTTCTTCTCACTTAATTTCCACTTCTATAAATTCTACGGTTGAATGTAAACTGAAAAGGGACCACCTTTGCATTCAGGTAAAGAAGAAGACGGATGTTTTGAAGTTAGAAAGATGGACCTAGGTTCTAACACACACACACACACATATATATATATATTTATCACGATATTCTCAATAATAACCGAGTGAGATGGTCGTTGTCTAGGTTACTATGCTCCTTGTATGTCACTACGGAGTGTAAGTTGAGCTAACCACCTGTCTCACAATACAACTCACCCCCAAAGTCCACATCCACCAGTCAGTTAACAAGATTGAGTTGGCGCACATAATCTTTTAATGCAGAAGGAACACGGACACACGTAACATATTTCCAAATCCAGAAAACAATATAATCCACAGAATATATATATATATATATCCTGCCCACAACTTAACACGCACACATCACTGCCTTCTTAAGGCCTTACAGTTATCCAGCTACTATCCACTGCTGGACCTCACACAATACAACCCACACACTGGGTCTAGGCCTCCACTAACTATCCAACCCACTCTGGGGTTTAGGCCTACATTCAAAACTGGGAGAACAACACAGGACGAGATCTCTATCTAACTCCGCTCCTCTCCTTAGACCACCGACCAATTCGGAGTCCAAACATCAACTGTGCTTCAAGTCTCCTGACTTCACACAAAACTGTCTCTCACCCCATCCACCCTGGGGGTCTGCACCCACTCTCACCATTCTTTCTCAGGCTGGTTGTTTTTCTCGTAGTCCCGCTACAAATGTCACTCACCTCAATGACCCAGGCATATGTCATTACCCCCCCCCCCCACCCCTTAAAGTTGACTGGTCAAGATTGGTCGACGCAGTTAATAGGACGGGTGGAGACACCAGCGTCCAGGTACTGGGGAAGTACATGTTTGAAAAACAGAGAAAATTGACAGTCGCTGAGTCACCGGAAAGATACGACGGGGGAGAGTTACGTTACCCCTACCACAGCCGTGCGGGGGCAGAAGTGGAAAGTGTTTGTGTATGACTGAAAAGTTTCCGGGCATTTTACAGACATATTAAGTGTGACTTTCCACGGAGTTAAAAGAGCAGCTGGGTGGGGACTTTGTTCACGCCATTTGTCATCATTATTCCGTTATGAGCAAACATTTTTAACGTGGCGTCATCGCAACCATGGTCGTATTTCTCTGCCAATAAGGATTTATATATAAAAATTTAAAGCGCTGGATATTTGGTGGCATTATTTTTTTGTGTGCTGAACTTTGCCTTTAAATGTGAGTCTATCACATAAATGATACAGCAAAGCGCCATCTCCACAACGATAGTATAAAGACGTTTGGATTATTACTGTGGTGCCACCACGTCCAAGGAAAGTACAATAACATGACAGACTGTGTCGAGACAAGAACATTTTGGATAATCAATCATCATCTTCAATTTTTGCGACAGTTGGAACTTATGCTCACCAAGCGAATTCAGTAACCACTCAACAAATCAATCAGTCATTTTGAAATCTAGTGTCGTAGACATTTCCAGCGGATTGCGAATAACTATAAAAACGAACAAAACCTTTTGTGACTGATTAATAAGAACTTTTGGCGACGTATTAATAAGCATACATTGGTCGGCCAACCATCTGAACATTTTTGTTTGCTCTCATCGTTTTAACTGTCGGTATCGTTTGTGGACTTATATATATGGATATCTTTTACATGTAGTTGTTGATAGGCACTTTTTGCGATCTCTATCTACATCAGGATAGGCCTTGCAAAACGTGGATATTTCTGGTGCTTACGATATTTTTGTATGGAAAACGTTAATGAGTTAACGTGTCGTGCAGTGGCATTGGAGTCCTAACTAATATCTAGAGACGTGTTGTCTGACATCACAGCTGTGTATATTTTGATGATATATTTCTCTTTCTTCTTTTCGTTATATTTACATATGATATTTGTTGTGGTCGGATATATGTTATTATTGTGATCTTCCGTCATTTCTACTGTCTAGTGGTCGGTGTCAGTTTATATTTATATATTACATGCACAGTTGTGTTTTTACATGGGCATGTCAATGTTAGTGGTTTTTATTTCTATGTAATAATCTGTATGCGTGTCAGTAGCCTATGCGTCTAGCGTTTGATAGGCACCACTTACTGTTATCATTCATTTGTTTGTATATGTATGTTTAACAATATTTCCAAGGACTTTATGAACTTGTGGTCATAGATATATATGCGAGGGAGTATAGGTGATACTTCCCCCCTCACTACCTAGTGCTTATAGAGTGACTGGGTGAGTACAGAGTGATATTTTAGCACTACGAATTTACGTACACAGGGAGTGCGGGTGTACTTAGGGAAGTGGCACAAAGACTAACAGCAGTCGTCACATTTATAGTTGGCTGACAGACAGCAACGTGTCCACAAGTACAAGATGCCTACTTTAATGGAATATATTGAAGCAGGTGAACGAATAGGCCTGAAAGGTAGAGTTACAGGAGTATGTAGAAGCAAAAGAACAAAAACAGACGGAAAGAGAGGAGAGGCATAATGAACGTGAGGCAAAGCGTCTACAGGAAGAGACACAAGTAAAACTAACTGAAATGGAAAACAAACGTCTACAGGAAGTAAAGTTAGCTGAAATAGAAAACAAGCGTCTACAGGAAGAGAAAGAGACACAAATGAAAATGGAAATTGAGAAAGAGAAGATTAAGATGGAAGCTGAAATTGCACTCAGAAAATTAGAACTATCTTCGAAAGGTCAAAGTGAGGAAAGCAGAAGACCTTTGCAGTCGTCACAGAGACTAAAACTGCCATATTTTACGGACCGGGACAACCTTGAGGTCTATCTTTCATCTGTGAAAACTCTAGGCATCCCGGAAGCAGAATATGCGATGCGGCTGGGCGAATATTTAACGGGTAAGGCACTAGACACGATGTTCAATTTACCTGTAGAAGAAAGAAACAACTACACTATCTTACGTCAACGTTTGCTGACAAAGTTCCAACTAACTGAACATGGATATAGAACAAAGTTTAGACAGTTAGTTCCAGAGACCAATAAAGATTTCACAGATTTTGTTAACACTGT
>JACEFZ010022960.1:0-28450 GCA_014155875.1 Cepaea nemoralis | reverse complement strand
GCAAATACCATGCCTAGAAAATCAACCTGGTGTTGATAGCAACGCCCTGCAAAGATGGGTTCGAGTTAGAAGTGGACATTATACCACTAGCCACTCCGCTCCAAGGTTTTGACAGTACATTGTTTTGAACACTGCACACTCCCTGGGAAACCACGGGCAGGCATGGTAATAGTCGGAATCAGTCATGCGTGTTCCCCAGCCATGCTATGCTTGTTCCCCAGCCATGTCATGCTTGTTCCCCAGCGATGTAAAACTAAAACAGCAAATGACATCAGCCAGTAATTTCAAAGGAGAGCTAAAAGTCTCCGAGGTAGACTACATTGTAACGAGGGAAATAAACAGCAATAGGCCTACTGAAGTCAACAGAAACAATCACATACAGAGGTTCTAGAAAAACTAGGAATGAAAAGAGAGTTGGTGAAAGAAATACAAGAGAGGCATGTTAAATATTTCGGCGACGTTAAAAGTCATAACACTCTTATAAAACCATACTGGAGGGTAAGGTTGAAGGCAAGCAAGCTTGAGGTAAACGATACAAGTGGGAAGATAACATAAAAAGATGGACGAACAGCAGTCTGACAGAATGTACAGTCAGGGCGAGAGACAGACAGTGTTGTCGATCCATTGCAGCCAACCCGCATTGTGGAGAGCGCACCTGATTGGTTGATTGATTAGTTTAGTCGATGGATCAACGTCACGGCACACGGGTGTAACCCATGAGTGCTTCGTTCTCCTCCTAACTCAAACCTGAGTCTGGAGAAACTCAGCTCAGTGCACGAACTCCGTAGCACCGGTGGGGATCCTGAAATACTTTGGGTAGATTTTTAACTCGAAATTTTGCCCAGACAGCGCCGTTAGGCTACTCTTTTTCGATTTCCAACTGCCAAGGGATTCTTTACGTGCGCAACAATACACACGGGCGTCCGATCTCACTACCCAGAGACCAGGGGAAATTTTATTACTAGAGGTCCACGTGAAATAAATCCCGGTCCTCACCGGGACTTGAACCCGGGACCTCCAGCACTCGAGGCGGACACCATACTTCGAGACCACGCAGACCCCCAGGTTGATTGATTGACTGACTGAAATATATTCAAATGTAATCAACACCAAACTCATTCTTAGGTGTCATGATGGAAGCATCGACACTTAGTTCACTCGACGCAATGGGTGCTATATATAGTAATTCAGTAGTTTGTATCCTGTAATGCCATCAACAGCCTTTACTTCCCGGATATTTCCTGATATCAGTTTTAAGCTGGGTTGACCTGGCAGTCCAGGTCAATTAAAAATAAATCCGCTTTGATGGGACTTCGAAAATATAACCACAGGGTCGACAGGCAAGTGCGCCAGCCACTGCGATATTATATCAATGTATCATCTTCCAGATAAACAAAAACTAGCTGCAAATTATGCGACTCAGTTTGTAATGTATGTGAGTAAAACAGGATCAACTACTAACTGATTAGTTGTGGGGATTTTAATAAAGAAAGAGAAAACATAAGTAAAAAATGTCAACGCAAAAATCAAACAGATTACTTAACAAAATTACTACACGCAAACTACAATACAGAAAAAACTTAGTTAAACAATACATAAGTATACATAAATGATCATATTGTATCACGGTCTAGTAATAATTTATTAAATGACTAAGAATAACACAGAATAAAACAACACGGGTTAATCGAATTTAAAACGTTATGTTGGCATGCAGCATACAATGAATATTTATAATAACTGGAGAAAAACCAGCGGGGAGAAGCCTCCTTGCCTGTAGAGCATGGCGCGTAAATAAAGCAAAAAAAAAAAAAAACCAAATCAGATAGTAAATATAAAATATAGATTTCAGCAGCATGTCCTTTGCAGAACCTCGCTCCCATAACAACCTTCCGGAAAACTTCTCGATCACAAACAAGATGTCTCGCGTCCGATAGACCAATCTGGAGATCATCCGCCACATCCTACGCTCATCTTCTCTTTGACCTTTCTCTTCCTCTCTTCCCAGGCATACACCCATCCATTACTGTTCTCGCCAAACTTTCATGACGTTTCAAGTGACCAAAATATATCAATTTTCTTTGTTTTATCGTCTTTAATAGCCAACCCTCTCCAATATTCCGCTCTTGAAGTATGGATGCATTTGTTCTTTTCTTTACCCAAGATATTCTTAGAACCCGTCTGCCACAAAGTTATGACATAAAGAAGTGGCTGTGGTTGTGTCTAGAGGGTGTCTGTGTAAATGTTGTGTAGAACGAATTGATCACCAACTATAAATCAATATCGAACACCAGGCTGCGTACACGAGAATTTAATTTGAAACTAACCCGAAGCATTCACAGTCATCAGGAAAAACTTCCGTAGGAACAATATACTTCTATTTCATTCATTAAGGTCCTGCGATCACACGATAACCGTTTACTGGCCTCGTGCATTACACTGTTCTCAACTCTTCTCCACTCTACTGGACCAGACCTCAGTCCTCCACTGTCTGCCCAGGACTCCGACTGACTGCTCTCGCTCAGTCTCAACCTCCCTAACTCAAAACCCCAGGCAGAGTTCTCCCTAACTCCGTCACAACTAAAAAACCGAATCCCACTGGCTTGGCTGGTGTCCCACACCTCAGCCCAAGACTCACTGAATCCCAAAAGCCTAGACCTCTCTCCTTATCTCCTCTTTGCGGACCTCCCACGAAACGCACCATTTAACCCTTTTAACCCCAATTATCAGTCCCCATGAAAATTCCCTTTAGAATTTTCCTTTGTTTCTTCGTAGACTAACACGATTCACCTGTCCACAGGTGGTTTACATCTAGACAAGTACGTGATATCCTCAGCAGTTGTTTAGGGATTCCCCCATTAGCGTGACGATTTATATTGATGTGTCCGTGCCTAAACTATCACCTAGCCTGGGACTATCCCTGTATGTTGAAGATTGTGATTAACTCTCTTGGCCTCACATCTACATATTCTTCTCTGACGTAGTTAACCCTGCTAGTATTATAACATTCTTCACTCGTTCGTTCACCCCCAAATTTGCATAAACATGCGCACGTTACACCGTCTATAACATTTATATTCAAAGGCATTTATGCGCTGTTCAGCTTGTTTAGTATGTGTCCAGGTCTCACAGGTGTATGTTGCAATGGGAAAGACGCATGCTCTTAAAAATCTTATTTTTTTTAGTTCCATCTGTCCCACTCCATAATTTATTCAGTTGTTTTCGTTTTTGAAGAGAAATTGATAGTCGTCGTTTAATTTCTTTCATTGTCTCACCATTGTTGGTAATCAATGACCCAAGATATTCGAAATTTTCCACCACCTCCAATCTTTCCTCGTTAATTAACATATATTTATATCTCCATAGTAGTTTTATCTGTATGCATTATCTTTGTTTTTGCAATGTTAAGATATAAGTTGTGATTTTCATTATTTCTTTGGGTTGAGGATAGGGGGCAGAGTGGCCTTGAGGTATGGTGTCCGCCCTGAGTGCTGGAGGTCCCGAGTTCAAGCCCCGGTGAGGGCCGGAGATTTTTTAGCGTGGACTTCTAGTAACAAAATTTTCCCTGGTCCCTGGGTAGTGAGATCGGACGCCCGTGTGTATTGTTGCGCACGTACAAAATCCCTTGGCAGTTGAATATCGAAAAAGAGTAGCCTAACGGCGCTGCCGGGGCAAAATTTCAAGTTAAAAATCTACCCAAAGTATTTCAGGATCCTCACCGGTGCTACGGAGTTCGTGCACTGAGCTGAGATTCTCCTGACTCGGGCTTGAGTTAGGAGAAGAACGGAGTACTTATGGGTTACACCCGTGTGCCGTGATTTTGATCCGTCGACTAAACTAAACTAAACTAAGTTTTATATACCATTCAGTGATGTGGATAGTAATATTGTATCATCAGCATATCGAATCTCTGGTATTTCATGACCACCGATACTTAGGGCATCATACTGCTCCCTGGTTATATCATCTCTGACTTTTCCCATAATATTTTCGGCATACAGGTTAAACAAATAAGGGGACAGCACACAGCCCTGACGGACTCTAACTGCTGCTCGTTGATCTAGATAAAGCATTTTTATGAGTTGTACTACATGCGATGGAAAGCCCATATTCCTCATGATTTCCCAAAGTTCCTGATGTTGTACACAGCGAAATGCCTCTGAATAATCCACAAAACATGAGAATATGTTTATATTAAATTATATACACTTCTCTATTATTAAACCCATTTTGAGTATGTGATCTCTTGTTCCTCTTCCTTGTCTAAATCCAGCTTGAAGCACCATAAACCTCTTCTTCCATTTTCTTACGAAGTCTTCTTGTTATAATTCTTAGTATTATTTTACTTGCATGACTGATCAGGACAAGTTTTATAGTAGGTGCATAATTTCAGATTGCCTTTTTTTGGTATTGGAATGAAGATAGTTCTCTTCCAATCTTTTGACCATATAGCATATTTCCATATTTTTTTACATAATGCGTGATAGATTTATTTTTAAATAAGATAGATATAGGCACAAATTATATATTTTTGTAGGAAAATCCTTTTAAAACAACTCCAAAAGAAAAGAACTTTCTAAGAAATAATATAAAATGTACCTAACACAAAAAACAACGAACAGTTATTAACAAATCATCATCATCATCATCATCATCATCATCATCATCATCATCATCATCATCATCACCAAGTGCCCTGCCAGCTGGCGTAGGCGTCCATGGCTCTCCACAGATCTGGGTCTGTGGTGTTCTGGATCAACTCTGCTGATGATATTCCCCCATGCCACCGTCTCAATCCATCCAGCATCATTTCTCTTGGTCTGCCTCTGCCTCTCTTCCCGTCGATCTTTCCAGTTGTAACGATGTTCTCCAATGCCTCGCTTCTCATCACGTGACCGAAGAAAGATGTTTGTCTCTGTCTTATTGTTGTATATAATGTTCTAGTTTCATTAGCCTGTTTCAGGCAGTCGTTGTTAGTTACTCTGGCAGTCCAAGGAATTCGCAACATTCGTCTCAGGAACCACATCTCTGTTGCTTCCAATTTCTTCTTAATTTGTTTATTTACATTCTAAGATTCACTGCCAAACAGTAAAACTGGGGCTATATAGCATTTCAGCACTGTCTTACATTCAATGATAGTGACTTATTGCATAAGATACTCTTCATTTTCTGAAATGCAGCTTTTGCTTGCTTTATTCTGCTCTTCATCTCTATTGTACATCTTCCATCTGATGTTATAAATGTCCCTAGGTATTTAAAATTATCCACATAGTTAAGAATTTCCCCTTCTATTTCTATGTCACATGTACCAACAAAACAGTAAGTAAAAGTTTGGGCCCTTGTGCAAACCTCCAGTTGTATTGGGTACACTGTTCTATCCCCACATTTGTATACATTAGTAGACGCTCAATTGCCCGTTTGTTACCAGGTTCCACAATGAAAGCAAAGAATAGTAACACCGTACCATGTCGTGCATATCGTAGGAGGCGACTAAGTAGTGTTGATGTGAGACTATCCCATTTCGCAGAAAGCTTTAGCTGCAACAGCCAAGCAGATCATGAACAAGTTTACAAAGTAAACAGGACATGGCCTGAGATTGTTGAGAACCTATACTTCACTGGAAGATACAACGAAGAAGAAGAAGAAGAAGAAGAAGAAGAAGAAGTCTTTACAAAGTCTTAAAAGTCAAGAAGATCGACTTCATTGTGCCGGGTTTTATCTCACATGGCTCGGTCTCTTTCCCCAGGGTGGCGTGTCGAAAGCGTCCCACAAAGCACGACTCCGTAGCTCCAGCGACGACCCCCAGGAGCCTCCGAGAAAAATGCACCCGTGAACCGAAAGACGTAGCCTGGAATCGAACCCAGAACCTTTGGAGCGCGAGGCAGACGACTTGACCACTTCGCCACGGAGATCCCAAAAGAAGAGGAAGGATCGGCACTCCATGGATGATGAGGTCAGTACAATGCCGGCAGCCTTTACTCCCAATAAATGTTGTTGACATCCATTTCAACCTGCGTCGACATAGTGCAAACAATGTATACATTTCGATGGGGTTTCGAATACGAGACCATCGGACCAGCAGGCCAGCGTGCTCCCGAACAGCAGGAGAACTGAAAATCTACACAATTCTAGAACAAATATATACAGGCAGACACAACTACAACAATAAAAGCAAAAGTAGGTAAGAAAAAACATCATCAAATACGTCAATTATATCATCATTAAGGTTGAATAGAGTGGCATTTTAAAAATGTCACTGAAAATAATATTGATAATAATAATTTTAACAAATAATTTTTATAAAAAGAGTAAAACTAAATGAGGTTGATTATCGTCTACTGTTTATACCACACACACACGCACACACACAGACACATATCACACACACACACACACACACACACACAGACACATATCACACACACACACAGACACAGACACATATCACACACACACACGCGCGCGCGCGCTTTCTACTACTCGTACACGGATGAATTCAAGAATAATAAACCGGTTCACATAATCGCAGGCGTTGTAGACTTAGATTGATAAATCAGCTATAAAATAACAACCTAATCATCAATGCATACATCTAACATGTTAACAATAATTAAAACAGAAGGGATATATGCAGGCACTAAGGCAAGTCTAAAATCAGATATAACAACAATCCAGTATTAGATTCAACATTCATGAAAAAGGTGTCTGCGCAGAACAGAATGACTAAATTAATAAGACAAAATCACTAATGCGGAGCTTAGATAGAGAATTAGCCAGATTCCAGAGGATCAGGAGGTTAAGAAAAGACACTGAAGCTAGACAGGAAACATATTGAGAAAACCTGATAATAGTATAACTAGACATTCGTTCTTCAGTAAAACGCAGAGCAAAATCAGTTAGATGCAGACATAAACACACGGAGAAGAAAACTGTAGACGGAGAGGAATAACATGTGAGGGATGGGGGAAACTCACGAGAAAGCAAAATATAGCTAGTCCTTGACTTGGGTACGTAAATTACAAGTACTTAAGAAATCGGAGTGGGTTCACCTTGGTGATGGACTCTAGTAATAGGGAAAGCTAATCCACACGCAAAAATCAGATCAGTGTACTAGAAGTTGTAGCATGTGGATAGACTACGCTTGAGTTCAAAGTGAGCGAACAACGAAAGAAAGACAGACAGATAGAAAGAAAGAAAGACAGACAGAAAGAAAGAAAGAAAGAAAGAAAGGCAAAATAAAGGCAGCTTAACATGTGCTAGTTGAAAGTCTTTGCTCCAATGAGAGATAGCAGAAGAAAAAGTATCAGAGTTACTTGCCGGAGTAGAATCATCATCATCATCATCATCATCATCATCATCATCATCATCATCATCATCATCATCATCATCATCATCTTCATCATCATCATCATCAACATCATCATCATCATCATCATCATCATCATCATCATCATCATCATCATATGCCATGCCGACAAGCGTGGGCGGTAATGTTTCGCCATCTCACTCGATCACTAGAGTCGTACTCGCTGTTCTTGTCTCGACCATGCCACGTGGCAAGCCATCCAGGTATTTACTTCTCGGTCTTCCCCTTGGTTTGTTCCCTTCGATCTTGCCAGTTGTCACTAAGTTCTCTAATCCATTTCTTGTCATAACATGTCCAAATATTTCGACTGTCTACGTCAGGGGTGGCCAACACGAGGCCCGCGAGCCTCATGCGGTCCACCGGTTATGTTGCGGCCCGCGGAGTGGGAAACGACGATGTGGTCGAAGCTGTAGCACGCTTGCTTGTTTACTTTAATTTAACAAAAAAATTAGGTTCGTGGCCCGCCAGGAAATATTATTTCTAAAATTTGGCCCGCCTGCTGAAAAGGTTGGCCACCCCAGGTCTACGTCTAATTTCTCTAATCAATTTACGATGTTCATTTGTCTCCTGTAGTACTTGGTCATTGGTTTTTCTGTCCGTCCAAGGCACTCTTTGCATTTTTCTCAGAAACCACATTTCTGCAGCCATCAGATGTTTTCCAGCTTGACTGCTCATTGTCCAAGTTTCACATCCATACAGAAGAACAGGCTCTATGTAGCACCTCAACACTCTTTTTCTCGTTTTAATTGATATCTTTTTATTGGTCAGTATTTTTTTCATCTTGCTAAAGGCTACTTTCGCCATGGCGATTCTTGTTCTAATCTCTACAAGGCATCTCCCATCAGATGTTATGACTGTTCCGAGATAATTGTACCGATTCACTTGTTGAAGAATATTCCCATTTACTTGTATATTACATTGTGGTATTTCGTTCTTCCTAGTGACGACCATAATCTGTGTCTTTTTACAATTTAATTCTAATCCCAGTTGTTCACTGTGTGCAACAACCGCATCTACTAATTGTTGCAGATCCTGCTCATTGTCTGCAATCAATACTGTATCATCTGCATATCTAATGTTATTGATGTTTCGTCCTCCAATGCTGATTCCATTTATATCTTCTACATTTCTGAAAATATTTTCACTGTATAGGGAAAAAAGATCTGGAGACATTACACATCCCTGCCTAACACCTCTCTTAATAGGCTGATATTGTCCCACTTCATTATCAATCCTTATGGCAGCTTGTTGTTTCCAATATATGTTTTTTATAAGTCTAATGTCTTTCCCATCAATTTGTAGATCTGCAAGCATATCTACCATGTTGACATGTCTTACTCTATCGAAAGCCTTTGTGTAGTCAATAAAGCAAAGATGTATATCTTTGTTTACTTCTATAGAACGTTCAATAACTGAACGCAGCATATACACAGCATTTACTGTACCCTTTCCTTCTACAAACCCACATTGTTCTACCCCCATGTCAGGTTGTATTTTCTTCCTCACTCTTTGCACGGTAATTCTTAGCAAAACCTTTGTGATGTGACTCATTATACTAATTGTTCTATATTTATCACATTCCAAGGCTCCTGATTTCTTTGGGATTGCAATAAATTCAGAATTACATAATTCAGAAGGTATATGTTCGGTATCATATAATGAGTTCAGCAGTCTGGTGACTTGATCTATTCCATATTCTTCTAAAGCTTTAATCATTTCTGTTGTGATGTTATCTGAACCGGGGGCCTTGCCAGCTTTCATATGTTTAAGAACATTTCGAACCTCCATCTTCAAAATTGGCGGTCCTTCATTATTAAATCGAATATCATACTGTTCATCTCTGTTATCATCATAAAGGTTTTTCACATAGTCTGACCATACATGTAGAATCTGATCTTTTTCTATTATGATTTTGCCATCTTTAGTTTTTAGACAGCCTGCTGATGTACTTGTTCTTTTATTAGTAAGTTCCTGAATTCTTTTGTGCACTAATTTGGTATTTTGACTGTTGTGTTGTTTTTCAATTTCTAAGCAATTTTCTCAAGCCATGCTTCTTTTGCCTCCTTACATAATATTCTGACTTGTCTGTGAATTTCTTCATATTTGGCAGAATTATTTTTGTTGAGTCTTCTTGTTTCCATTAGTTGTAAAATTTCTTCAGTCATCCATTTCTTACGACCCACCTTCTTTAATTTTGGAATAGTTGTTTCTGCAGCCAAACTGATTGAATTTTTCAACATTTCCCATTAATCATCCACATCCTGGAATACTATCTCTAGATCAGACAATATATCAAATCTGTTCTGTACTTCTATGTTGAATTTGTTTTGTATTTCCTTGTCGTTACTCAATGTACACAAGTCATATTTAGTGATTCCTGTTTTATACTTGACTTTCTTTAACTTTATCCTCAATGTTCCTGTAAGTAATCTGTAGTCACTATAACAATCAGCACTGGGAACTGTTTTTGTTATTGTTAGCGCATTTCTAAATCTTCTGCGAATCAAAATGCAATCTGTCTTGTTTCTAAACCTACTTTCAGGACTCCTCCAGGTCCATAATCTTCTTGGGTGTGGCTTAAACCACGTGTTTTCTACAATCATTTCCTGCTCTTTTGCAAACTCTACAAGTCTGTATCCTCTTTCATGTCTCTCTCCTAAACGATAGTTTCCTACTGTGTATCTATCACCCTGATGTCCTACTTTTGCATTGAAGTCCCCTATTATGATGTTTATTTCTGAATTTTTACATTTCTTTATGACTCTATGTCATTGTAACATTCTTCTACACTATCTTCACTGGATTATCTTGTTGTGGCATATACTTGAATAACATTTATGCCAAAAGGTCTGCCGCTTAATTTAACTAGTAGAACTCTGTCTGACACGGCTGTGACATATATGTCATCATCTCGCAGTCTTTTCCAGCAGACGTTGCTAGGATGCGCTACCTGCAGGCACGAGGCTATTAAAAATTCGACGGGAAAATTAACAAAACGAACTTTCATTTGAATTAAGGCCAGTGATTGGCCGCGCCCCGGAAACAAACGCTTGAGCGAGACAAAGGCTTGTTAGACAAAGGGTCTGGTCAATCGCCATGTTTCTTCAACGTTAGCGGGTGACCCATTGTTAATGGGTTAATTATTAGCTACGTATTCTCTGCGCTTTAGGTGAGCATTATATTATATAAAACATAGCATGTTATGTATTAGGATAAATGCTTTGAGGCAAATAATATCCTGATTGAAGTTGTGTGTGTGTGTAAAATATAAGAATCGCTTTCATTGAAAAGTGGTTTGCGTCACGCTGGCTGGACATCGCCATTTTGTCCAGTCAGCCTTCATAAAGCTTACAATATAATCTTGCTATGATTCACCTTTCTGATATGATTTTGTGAACTTACTTTATTCCTAAATGCTTATTTTTCACAACTGGTCTCTGTGTTTTAAAGTGGTTTTTCCTGAGTGCATATTTTGTATTTCTGCCCTTATGAGGGAGAAATATTACTATCTCACATCTGTGTACAACTTTAATGAGTTGTTAGATAGAGAGAGAGAGAGAGAGAGAGAGAGAGAGAGGAGAGAGAGAGAGAGAGAGAGAGAGAGAGAGAGAGAGAGAGAGAGATATTCTCGCTTGACTTTTTCATGCACTTTGGAGTTAATCTTTTGATTACCTGGTTGTAAATACACAGAGGTGGGATTTTCATTTTTTATGATATACATAATCTCAAGTGTATGGGAAAAGATTCCCAGGATTTCTCTTTTATGAGTATTTTACATTTTATGCTCATGATTGTTACTGCTCAATGCTGTAATAAATGCTGTTTTAAGATTGTCATTTGGTATGATATATCTATATATAATCTCAAGGGAGTGGAAAATGACACCATGCTCTTGTGTTTTTACTTTGAGATGTTGGGTAATACCCACTAGAGAGTTCATACCATGTTTAGTAAAAGACTAACAAGGTTTTCTGTTATTCATCATATGTATATTCTATTCATGATGTTACTGTTGGAGTAGATCTTTTAACTTCCCCCTTCCCCCCAATGGGGACAAACACATGATGATGATGATGATGATGATGATGATGATGATGATGATGATGATGATGATGATGATGATGATGATGATGATGATGATGATGATGATGATGATGATGATGATGATGATGCAAAAGGAGATGACTGAACTGGTAGCTAAACTTCTGCCATTTATCAGTGGTACTTACATAATGCTGTTTGTAACTATGGAAAGGAGATTTATGAATTGTTTACATGAGGACAGTGTCTCATGAACTTTTTCCATGGTGTGACAGCGGTACTATCAAAATGGTTGGATGGATTAGGTGGTGCGTAACCCCTCAGGAAGCTCCAGTATCAGTCCCGAAGAAATGTACCTATTGAGTAGATATCTCACTCACATTTGGAGTGAGACAAAACTCTACAGTAGGCGACAAGTGCTAGGCAACTATTGTCACCTTTCTTTCTTCTCCCCTTTTGTTCCCTCTAATTTTAATTATGATACATTGGTATCAGAATGTATGGTTTATTATGATCCATTGTTATCAGAATGTATGTTTTATTATGATACATTGTTATAAGAATGTATATTTTATTATGATAAACTTATCAATGTTTGGGTTGTATTACTAATCTATATCGACCCTGTTCTTCTTCACTCTACATAGGCGCTAGAGATGGCGGTGGAGAATTGCCTAGTCACCATGCTTGGAACTGAAGTTATGGTCAACTTGTTTGGATTTAGAGGCAGGAAACTGGGATATCAGCCTCCTCTAATATTCTACAAAGAGTGCTGGTTACTGCTACTCACCCTGAACCTGAATGTCAATGCCTGGATACTTAATGGATTTTGAATATGCTGAAGTGGATTCCCTACCTCTGGGAACTTACAGACGGTGTTAATCATTTCAATGTCTGCAAAGACATGAGGCATGCCTGGCCTAGATGGATACAGAGTATAACCTCTTCTAAAAGTCACCGCCTGATTCCACGTTCAACTGTCATATTCCAGAGGCTCAGGGATAGTCTGGAATTCACCATCATTTACCAGTATGGATTTAACCAACTGATTTTGTGGACTACCAGCTTCCTTTGAATCTTCTCATCCACCATATCCAAGACAGGGACAATCAAGCACCATACCAACTCCTGGTCAATCAAGTCGTATATTCAACTGAAGAAAGAATAACCTACATCTTAACCCAGAGAAAGGGGCTGGAATATTCATGCCCAATTCAAGTTAGTTCTGTCAGGAAATTCTAATGGATTATGTGATGTCACTCCTCATCCAAAGAGATACTGAAAGTGTTTGTGCCTGATCCTGATCAAATCAATCACATGGACTCCTGTGTGTCACGCCACGCCAGAACGCTTCAGACTTATTTATACCTGTCTGTTATATCACCCTGGAACGCTCCTAGCCCAGTGACTTAGCAACTGTGACTTGAGAGATTACAGTATATCCACATTGGATTCATATGGATTACTCCTACATGTTTTTCGCGATGGATATATGATCCAGAAGTGAAAGTTCTGTGTGTGTGTGTGTGTGTGTGTGTGTGTGTGTGTGTGTGCAATCCCCAATTTTCTGAATAGGTGGATATATGCAAAGCAGCTATTTTCCTGGATTATAGAGAGTGTGATTATGGCCAGACTTTTTCTAGTGGATATTGAAGGAGAGGGAGTCATCATCAGACCCATAGGATATTTCTAGAGACAGATTAGATAGATTTTCTTTATCTATTTTTTTGTATGCATTATTTACTTTGTTTTGTGTTTGACACAGGTATTTGATGTGAACCTTTTTGGGGATTTTTGGGGACTTCTGTTGTAATTGTATACTTTGCGTGCATTGCCTGAATATGAATAATTTCTTTCATGTATATTTCACCATATTGTAGCCAACAGGGTCTGTCCAAGACCCAAATGTTTTCACAATACAGTTGTTTGTTTGTTTGGTTTAACCAAGCCTTGCAGTTACTTCATTGTTAACCTGGTGTTCCAAAATTGATGTTTATAGTCCAGTTATTGTTACTGTTATGTGATACAGTGAGTTATTGTACTGTTTTTGTCGAACAATGGCTGTTTTCCTCTGTCATGTAATCCAGTTGTTGCGTCTAACATTGGTTGTTGTCCCTCTGTTGTATAATACTGTGGATGTGCATGACAGTGGATACTTGTCATTGTTTATATATATGTGGGAGATTAAATGTGGGGCGGGGCACTTACACATAGACACACCCTCTGGGTAGAGTGATTAGTACTCGGGTGTCTGTAGTAGAACTTCCCGGATCTCCCAGCCTTCTATGGGAAACATTTCTTCTATGTTAGTGTTGAACTTGCACCCTTTTCTGCCTTGTTCAATACTTGGGGGTTACGAGCCAATATATTAATTCCTATAGAGGGCGTGTTTGGGTTTTAGACCCCATTCATACTGAATACCCCTAGCGAAACTTGTCCTTATTCTAATTAATTATATTTACCACCCCACAACGGCCCAATATCCTTGAACAGATTTTGATGTTTGCCTGTCTAAAATAATTGCTACCCCCCTTTGTCGATTTTCTCCTCCAGAATAAATAATCTTAAAATCTTCATCTATCTTGATGCCTGCTCCTGTCCATCTCGTTTCGCACATCCCTAAAATATTAATTTTCTTTCTTTCCATTTCTTGTTTGATGTTATCTAATTTTTCGTCGTCGTTTAACGTCCTAACGTTCCATGTTGCTAATTTTAATGTTTCTGTCATTGTCTTGCGAATCATAATGAACTAGACACTTTTTAAAGAAGGTAGTCTGCCATTGCTTTCCTTCCTGGCAGTGACCGTACTGGCCGGATGACCGAAGATATTGTCTCGTGAAAGAGATCTTCTGCCTACCGTCGCGAAACATGAGACCATAACCAACAACTATCTGTCTGCTGCCCTCATAATTTCATCCACCACCTGCCTTCCGTGGCTTCTTTTGAACACTCCCTATAAACTAATAAGAAATAACACCACATAATCCACAGGAAAACACTAAAACAGCGTCGTTCTGAAGAATAAACGCGTCACGTCGTCGCCATTTTACTGGAAGCATTTGTATATTACATTGTGGAATTTCGTTCTTCCTAGTGACGACCATAATCTGTGTCTTCTTACAATGTAATTCTAATCCTAGTTGTTAACTGTGTGCTACAATTGCATCTACTAAATGTTGCAGATCCTACTCATTGTGAGCAATCGATATCATCCGCATATTTAATATTATTAATGTTTCTTCCTCCAATGATGATTCCTTTAATATCTTCTTCATTTCTGAAAATATTTTCATTTTAAGGGAAAAAAGATCTGAAGACATTACACACTCCTGTCTCACACCTCTCTTAAAAGGCTGATATTGATCTACTTCATTATCAATCCCTATGGCAGCTTGTTGTTTCCAAAATATGTTTTTTACATGTCTAAGATATTTCCAATTAATTTGTAGATCTGCAAGCATCTTTATCATATTGACATGTCTTACTTTATCGAATGCCTTTGTGTAGTCAATAAAGCAAAGGTGTATGTCTTTGTTTACTTCTATGGAACATTCGATTAATGTTCTCAGCAAATATACATTTACGGTACCCTTGCCTCCTACAAACTCACATTGTTCGTCTGTAGAATCACTAGACAGATGTTCAACATGCAACAGACCAGACTTAAAAGACAAAATATTAGACATAATTACATACTTAAAAGCACAGAGGTGCAAGGTAACAAGCCAGAGTCCGAACACACCGAAGAATAACAGGCTATCAAAAAGGTAGACCAAGCAGATAACAGGCACCAAATGAATATTATAAATAAATACCGGTAGGATTGGGGAAGACAGAAACTAAAAGTTATATTTTAAAAATAATATTTCAAAACGGGTACACAATCGTAAGAAAGAAAACATTTATAAAAACATCTTTAAACAATATATACGCATAAATCAAATAATAATAATCATAATAATAATAATAATAATAATATCTGTAATAATAATAACGACCATGATGATAATAATAATATGCCACAATAAAGTTGTAAGTATAACTGAGTAAATTATGTTAATTCACATTTAAATAAATAAAGAAAACGTTACTTTCTAAAGGTAATACATAAATACTAACAATAAGGAAACACACTAACACAGACACACACAATCACACACATGCGGATGGTATACATAGGCACATTCTTGTTTCTGAGTCATTTGCCTCTAGACAGCAAGAAACAAATTTAGTAAAACAATACATACGTAAAACTGAGATAATAGTATCATCACCACCATCAAGTGCTACGCCTATTAGCGTGGGCGATTATGCTTCTCCACATCTTGCGATCTCCAACAGCATGTATCAGTTGATGGGTTGACACTTTTCTATGGCATGATAAAGTGCTGTCAAAAATCTTCTCTCGCTGTCTTTCTTTATATCTCTTTTCACATATCTTTACAGCTGTCACAACGTTGCAATTTTGCTCGTCTCATAATGTGTCCAAACAGTGACGACTGTCTCTTTCTGGTGTTTATTATAAGTTGTCTTTGTGTCTTTGCCTCTTTCAAAACATTTACATTACATATTTTGCATGTCCAATAAATTGTTAGCAATCTTTTGTAAAACCACATATCTGAGATATATAAATGGAAATTGTTTTGCTTGTCCACTTATTGTCCAGTATTCCCAATAGTATGTTAAAACATGTTCAATGTAACATGCAAGCATTGTTTTCTAACACTAGTGATAGAGATTTCGTGAAAGTATAGAAATAAATAAAACGACTTAGTACAATGGGTTAAGAGTATAACAGCTAACGCATACGAAGATAAATAAAAAGAAATATTAACTTAGAAAGTTACCAAATATAGTTTTTGTTTTTTTAAAAGTTTAAAGAAAATATAATTAACAATTAAAACAAGCACCCACTGAGTGTAAGGTACAAGTGGTCGCATGCTGATTAGGATGGAGACAGAGATAAGCAAAAAGAAATACAACGATGTATGGTGCGACACCCACCTCTAGGCCAGCACGACCCACAGCGGATCTTTCAGACATGTAAATACTTTGGTATAACATTGGAAACATCATACTCTTCATCTAGACTTCCAGGAGCAGTCGTGTGGTTCTTGTCAAGTAAAGGCGATTAGCAGAACGTCTCAACGACAATCAGTGCACGTTAAACACCTTTGGTAGCTGGAAATCGCAGAGAGTAGGCCTAATTGTGACCGCCAAGGCAAAATGTTTTTTTTATAGATGAAAGATAGACAAATTTAAAAAATAAAAAATAAAAAGACACACACAAATAATGATTAAAATAAGTTTAGAGGATTATAATAATTACACTTCAATTATTTGACAGTAAACCAAGCCCAGACAAAAAAATAGAACATAATGAAAATTGAATAGGGTAGCAAGCAGAAGCAAACAACACCAACCCAAAGGTAGGAATTGAAAATAAAAGCAACAATGTGCATAACACACAAACACAAATATAAGGGAAAACATAACGTTGGGGGAAGGGAGGGGGGGAGGAGGAAGAGAACACAATCACATAAATTATAACGATCTATTGGACTTAAACGTTGACTTCTGGTCCTTGAGTAGCGGACTAGTACCTCAGAAGTCGCAGTAAATTGGCCTGATGTCGGAAAACACTGGTAAAAATGGAAGCTAACCGACGAGCAAAAATCAGTCCAATGTGGACTAAGCTGACATTCAAATCGAGCGAACGATAAAATAAAACTTATTTGACTCTTTCACTCGTGGAAGGTTTGACAGGAGATGTGCAGGGGAGACGGGTGGAAACCCCTACACACATCTCGATTGCACAACTTTTAAAAAGCCTACATAAACAGTAAAACAGGGGAAACTTATCTTTTGCATCGCGTTGAACACAAGCGTAGTCCATACAAATGCGTCTGCTTTTAGTAGGTTTTGATTGCACATGATTATGATAATGATTCCTGGGAGAAAACTGCCTTAGTGGAAGTATTAGTACTCTGTGAATTTGTACATCCAGAGTCCATTCTGCAGGCTGTGGAGAGTGCGACCTTCTGCTAATGACTTGCTAAATGATGATGTGTGCTTGTATATTTCATAGAATCTTTAATTTACCTGCATATAACAATGCCGTAATAAACAGACAGTATTCCATTCTTGCATTAAACACAACATCAGTAAGCAACCACAACTCCAGCAGTGTGTCGGTCTAAGCAATCATGACAAAAATCTGATTAATAATGCGTGAAACAAACATAAATACATTTTCTTAAATCATAACAGTAGAGGCTTACTTAATGTTTTTTTTTAAAAAACAAAACAAAAAAATTATTAACAAGCACAACAAAAAGCTTGTTTGCAATAAAGCGATAAGCAACATGATTGAAACTGCAGCAGTGGCAGCTATATTGAGTAGCAATAGCTTCAAAGTGGCTATATTTTTAGGTTGAGTCATCATTGTTCAGCAGCCCACGGATAGTTATAACCTGACATGATCAGAGTAATGAGAGGGAATGATGATAGATGTGAATACAAACTGAGACAGTCACGAGGATCATAAAGCCACATTATGTGTTGATATACAACGGACAATACTGTATGCAGAGTAAGTCAAGGACCCTTTTGACGTGTTAAGGCGCATTGGGTGCTATAGTGCATTCACATTTGTTTGCCTCCATATAAAAATCCATATCTCAGTAACCAACTGAGGGAAAATTATGAGATTTAGCATATAACCTTATCATCATGTCCACCCAACAAAAAATTTTTTGTTCTGGAGATTGTACAGCAGATTTCAATGTTTGTTTATATGCGGTATATAATTTACGGGTCAGAGATTAAGTTCATAATTTTAAATGTACTACACCGTAGCCAGACAATCAGCATTCAATGTTGAATATTCTACGTGTTTCACGGGATTGGCCACGGGGTTTCACGGGAGTAATATTTTTTTTATTGCACCCACTCCCATACGAATCTGGCTACGCCTTGTACTTGTGTACTTACCCGAAATGACGTTGCTTTACTGTAAGACTAGTTTGTTAGCGTGAATTCACTATATTTTCCCCAATATATCAAAGAAATGTCACCGCTTTCGATGATTTAGGTTGCTTTTGGACCTATCAAAGACATATTCCTTGGCTGGGGGTAAATATAGGACGGTAGTAAAAGTTTCATAACGATGCAACAGATAATTTTCAAAATAATTGATCGTGAATGACGGCATTAATTTCCGGACAGACTATAGAACTTCTATACATGATGATTACATGATTCGTTTCAAATGTTTTTATCCCCCTGACAGCGTCTTCCGTACTCATTTAGTCTGCTACTGTTGCAGGTGAAGTGAGCTAATTCTTTGTGACTTGGAAAAATGCTGTGTGTTAATAATAGCATTTAGCGCCTAAGGTTTTACGGTAATAAATTAATAATTTAAGTCTAAGAATAAATTAACTCATTCAGATACAGAAAGTTTTGCATAATCGTCTCCATTTCTTTCCCGAAATAAAAATAAATACTGCACTAATTAGTAGTTGAGATATAAAGAAAAGCATAAAGGGATATGTGTTAACTAAATCGAAGAACACATTACATGATGGTTGGGACACACGAGAAAGAGCTAATTAAACAGAACGCATTGCGCAACAGGCGATCTAAAATAAAATAAAAAGTTAATGCAAGTGCAAGGGAACACTAGAGATTCACTACAATCAACATTCATTGCGGAAATGGCACTTGGCTATAATGGTGCATTTGAAACACGCCTGCATTTAGAGTAATATTTGTCTATTTTCTTTGTATTCTATTATCTGTTTTACAAGTCGATTACAGCCGTTTTATAAATTCAAAACCTGCTGGAGGATGTTCATTCCAACCATAGCAGCATACGACCTCCAGTTGAGATGACCTCTGGGAATGTAGCCGCTGTCCAGACTATCCATGCTGACCGCACTGTGGATGGCCATGTCTACCATGGAAGAATGGCGCCGTCGATGGCCCAGCGTCTGCATCGACTGACTGTCAACAAGCGAACGTGGAATAGTCACCAGAAATGATTGGTTGGTACTGACATCGGTCTGTGTGTTGGCGTCCTAGGGAGACAAAATGGAGATGACTACCGAACTCATTCTATAACAAAGCATTAACATACATTCATTGATTGCATATGGCATGATACACTTTCCCCAACTCCTTTATTTAACTCCGTCAAAGTTAGTTATTACATTAACCTACTCTATCATCATCATTAAGTGACCTGCCAGCTGGCGTAGACGTTTATGGCTCTCCACAGATCTGGGTCTCTGGTGTTCTGGATCAACTTTACTGATGATAATCCTCCATGCTACCGTCTCAATACATCCAGCATTATTTGTCTTGGTCTGCCTCTGCCTCTCTTCCCGTCGATCTTTCCAGTTGTCACGATGGTCTCCAATGCCTCTCTTCTCATCACGTGACCAAAGAAAGGTGTTTCTTTCTTTCTTTTTTTTTGTATATAGTGTTCTAGTTTCATTAACCTCTTTCAGGTAATCGTTATTAGTTACTCTGGCAGTCCAAGGAATTCGCAACATTCGTCTCAAAAACCACATCTCTGTTGCTTCTAAGTTCTTCTTAATTTGTTCATTTACATTCCAAGATTCGCTGCCATACAGCAAAACTGGTTCTACATAGCATTTCAGCACTCTCTTTCTTATATTCATTGATAGTGTTTTATTGAACCCACTCTATCTGAATTGACAATTCTAACACTCCGACGTTTATTTATTACCGTGCACTACTGCTTAGCGTTTGTGGCTTAGAGTTAGTGAAACGCAGTTTCACAATTCCCCGACATTCAGAGTCGAGGGTTCGAAATCAGCCGCGGGCTGATTGGAAGCAGATCACCGTGTGTTGATTTCGAAAGTATGAGATCTGCCGTTCAGAAAGCAATAGCAAACTACTGAAAGTAAAACATGGTAGTAATTCACAAATAGCTAATAAATTAAGGGGTTTCTTGCAACGTCCTGTAAAGGACATGCAATTAACTATTAAACACCAACTTAAAGTAAGAGCTCTCTAGAAAAAAACGCGAGTTACTTGCTTGCTTGCTTGTGTTCGTTGGCTTGAGCTCCAACGCGAAGTCCTGTATGTCGGATGAAGGCATCCTGTTGTCCAACATCAGTGTGATGTCATACAGGACCTGAGTTTTGCGTGAGTATCCGTTGTCCCATGTCTGGCTTATTGGTGTGCAGACTGGTGGTTCCTCGCCGTACAGGCAGACACTCTCCGACTTCGGAGGAATCGGCGATCCTACTGACTTTAGCCAGGATCCCGAAGGGACCTGTTGCCCAGGACGCTCGACGAGGACGCGTGTTAAACGATGGGTCGTGGCTGGTGTACGCAGGGCCGTGCGGTAGATTTTCTTAGTATGATGCAAGTCTTCGAAATGCCTTCTTCGCTGGTTATGTCGGCCCCACCCCCTCCCCCCTTACCCTTACAGTGCTGTCTGATGAGGCCGCCTCTCATAGTACGGCACGGTGCTGGGTGTACAGACCTGTATCACGTGTATCTCATGCAACGGTCTAAGCACTTAATGCTTCGTTCACAATAACAGAACTACTCACTCCATCTGCTTATGCTGTGACCTAGTATATGTGAAATCCCAACATACCGCGGTGACAGTATATGTCTTGCACCTAAAGAGTAACACGCTGAATCGGTTGACACACCAATTATAATATTTCTACCAGTATGCTCCTTTTTATTCATTTATAAACGTCTGAAATTGGAGAATTCAGCAAAAAAAAAAAAAACATCTGAAGTATTGGCGTACATACATCTTGAAAAGTTGGTTCTTTAAACAAAATGACACGACTACGCTGAAAATAGACCAAATGTCAGCATACTGTGGCAATACATATAAACATCATTAAATTAATTTCGCTGTCTGAAACATAATTTGCTTTAGCATGACGTTTGGCGCTCGCTTCTCTGCGTGCGTTAGTGTTTGAATGATAAGAAATGATGGGGTGGAGTGCGGAAAAACGAAAAAAATGTAAGCTTTATGAACTATGGCATACTACCTGCCTTTGCTTATTTAGAACATGTGATGGGGAAGATTAAAATAAAATTAACACTCACACTGTGATGAGAGAGAGAGAGAGAGAGAGAGAGAGAGAGAGAGAGAGAGAGAGAGAGAGAGAGAGAGAGAGAGATGAACACACACACAGACACACACACAGACATACATACAGACACACAGAGACACACACAGACACACACAGACACACAGACACAAACACATACACACATGCACACAGAAAGAAAGAAAGAAAGACAGACAGACAGACAGACAGACAGACAGACAGACCGACAGACATGTAGCCAGGTCAATATTCAGTACAGCAACCACGGACTGGATGGAGTTAGCCATAGGCTGATAATGTTTCCTTCACGGGTTGTCGGCATCTCATTATCAAAAGACTCCAATCCAATGCCTAGAAGGAAATCCTAGAGCGAAATCTGCTGGTCATATGCACCGCTGTAAGATTAGTCACTGCCTTTGAATGTTGTTGTTGTTATAATTATTTTTAATATTAAGCTTACACATCACACAAATTATATATTTTTGCGTATATGTGAGTTATTAATGGAAGATGGCAAAAGCAAAAGCAGAATTGGACATGATAAAAAATATTCTCTGAAATTAAATTATGTCTGTCAAAGCAAGAAAAAGCGTTTTTTATTGCTTTATTGAGCCGATCCTAATGTACGGAAGCGAATCATAGAGAGTTAGTGGACAAGTGAGGAATTATGTGGAAGCTGTAGAGATGTCGTTATATAAAATAATACGAGCACACCGCGGACAGATATAAAGAGAAATGAAGATATCTTAACAGACGTTAACTCATAAAGAGAACTGTTTACTGGCATTAAAAAAAGACAGTCAACATTCTTTGGGCATGTCATGAAAATAGGGAAGCTGTAGGAAAGCTTATTGTAATCCCGTCACAATGGGAAGACTGGAAGGGAAGAGAGGCAGGGGAGACCAAGAGAGAAGATTCTGGTTAGTTCGACATCATGACATGGAGGAACTTCGGTATTAGAAATGATTGGAAGCACCAGAGACAGACGGTTGTGTTAACATTAAACATAATTATAACAACAATAACATTGGCAAGTGACTAATCATATAGTGGTTCATTTGATCACATGATCGCCAACTCCACATGGCGTGGACTATAAGAAGAACATATGCGTTATTAATTACGTATCGTTGTATTCTTCTTCTTTTCATAAAATATCAAAATACACTTTAGAGCACAAGGATGCTCACAACAAGCACATGGCGCCCAATGAACCACTTGATGTATTGCATGTGTTAAAAGGTATACCGAATTTGAGGATCCCCGTTTTACAGAATCAATGTCGCATTATACGGAGCAAAAATATACGTGCTCAGTCTAAGCAGCAGACGATTAATAATACGTATGTTGATTGTTACGGGACTATTACCAAGTACTGGGTGTTTTTAACAGACATGCGCATTTAATTATTGCAGTCATTTTATTAATAACTTAGTTTCCCCTATTTGTTGAAGCGTCTTCGGTAAATGTCACATCTGTTCACGAGTGGGTTCGAATTATGCAAGTGTTAATAGTTTTGTTCTGTCAAGTATCTTCCTACAACATCCACACTCTATCCCTTCCACTGCAACTACCAACCTAATTACTCGCCTACATACTTCCCTATCTACCTGTAGGTCTGCTAACCTCCCTGCTTTCCATCTGCCTCTTTCTACATGTCTCCCTAATAATCCCCACAACCACTCATCCATCCGTCCATCCATCCATCCATCCATCCATCCATTCACCCATCCATCCATCCATCTATCCATCCATTCATCCATCCATCCATTTACCTACCTGTCTACTACCATACCTATCCATCTACCTACCTACCCAACCATCTATCTACCTATCTAGCCACTTACCTGTTTACTCATCTATCTATCTATCTATCTATCTATCTATCTATCTATCTATCTATCTATCTATCTATCTATCTATTTATCTATCTATCTATCTATCTAATATATCACTGCCTGCTGCCTGTCTGTCTGTCTGTCTGTCTGTCTGTCTGTCTGTCTGTCTGTCTGTCGATTAATCGATAAATCCACCCACCCATCCATTCATCTGTCCGTCCGTCCGCACGCCCATCTATCTATCCATCCATCCGTTTCTGTCTGCCTGTCTGGCAGTTTGCCTCCCTCAGTGCCTGTTTGTCTATGCATCTGCTTATCCATTTGTCTACCTATCCACCTCTGTGCCTGTCTATATACATATCTATCAGCTTCCGTTCTCATTGCTTATCGATTAATCGATGGACCTTTGGAAACATCTGACGGAGTAAGTTCCCCCCTCATTAATAATTTCGTTGTGTAAAAACGTACACAGATATAGCGAGAGGCATAAAACTGCTGTGATGATAACCAATATAAAAGTATGATTGTAGTCCTGCTATCAAGTTTATTGCCACCATAATACGATGTCAGAACTGAATTGCCACTGTACGCTGGTGTGTGCTGAACAAATTATTGATTGCTGCCGAGCTCCTACACACCAGCCATTTATCAATACCGCCTCTTTTGTTCCTGGCCATTTTAGTCAGATAGTCAATGTTATTTGTAAAGGGTATTGTCTATACTGTATAACTATTCTTACAATACCGCATTCACTTCTGTATTTGGCTTTTAGCAGTACCAATATTTGTGCTGTAGTTTGTACGTTTCGATAACAGATAGCTTCGGAATTATTATGATTTTTTGGAGGTGCTATTTACGCTAAATATTCTTGTAGTCCATGTAACCAAAGAAGCGAGACGTGAAAAAACATGAGTTTGGGGAAGAAATCAAAAACAGGAAAATAATATAACTTGGCCACATTATACGAGGGTAAGTTAATAAGTAAGTCACAAATGGCTGTAGAAAAATAACTAAAGATGAGAACAACTTGAAACCAGTTTATTTTTTATAAAAACACTGTCCCTTTATTTCTCAACATAATTTCCACAAACATTCAAGCACTTATCCCATCGTTTTATCAGTCCTCCCAAATCGGCTGCATAGAACTGCGTGCTCTGCTTTCTAAACCAAGTTTTCACGTCACATTCAACTTCGGCGTCATTCGTGAAATGTCTCCCACCAAGATGGATTTCCTGTTTATGCTGACAAATGTATATCCCGTAAAGCGGTACAAAGTTGGGTAGAAAACGTTACGAGGGTGAGTCAATATGTAAGTCACACAGTTATGTGGGATGGTAGGTCAATGAAAACAACGCACGCAGTTCTATGCAGCCGGTTTGGGAGGATTGATGAAACGATGGGATAAGTGTATCAATGTTGGTGGAAATTATGTTGAGAAATAAAGGGACAGTGTTTTTATAAAAAATAAACTGGTTTCAAGTTATCATCTTTAGTTATTTTTCTACAGCCATTTGTGACTTACTTATTAACTTACCCTCGTACGACATGACAATTGTGTAAATGAGCAAGTTAAATTAGTTGTAAATCCTTTACAGGACGTTGTAGTCAACCTTAGCATATGTTGTATGTTTGTGATTCCTGGGCAAATTTACGTTCAGTAGCTTGCCATAGCTTTCTGAACGACCGGCACGCATTCCATTTAAAAAAATGCAAACGCAAGGCAGTCGGCTGGCAAATCGCCCGCAGCTGTGTTTCAAACGCGGTGTGCAGGATTAAGAGCTGCGTCCATAACCATTTCGCTACAGAGCCGGTAATTGAGTAAATGACCCCTTATTTACGCTACGAGACCTATTGGGTATGAGATGCTAGCTTCACAACAGTCGATGGATGCTGACTGCCATGTGTCGCGTATAATTGGTAATTATCGGGAAGTTGAAAACAACAACAAATACAGCGCGCACATTGAACGCACGCTCGGGACGTGGAAACCACGACGTCAGAAACGGTGAGAGAGGACAACAGAGATCAAGGAAGGACGGCAGGAACGAATATCATCACAGCAAGATCATGAGAAGCGAACTGGGAAAGACATAACTTAAGAATAGAATGAAGAACCAGTCGAAGATATACACGGAAAACTAATAGAGAGATTTGGGCACGAAACACGGATCAACAGCAAAAGAATGAAATATGAAGCACTAGTCGGTTTGATGGGCTGGTATACAAGCCAACTGATCATGGAAAGGTCACCCAGCGAATAATTCAACAAGTTTCTGTGGCGTGAGTAGGATAATTAGAGACATATCAATTAAGTGTTAACTATAGGTGTGTATGAAGTAAAGCAATGACATGTTTGACGATAATTTTTAGTCTGGTTTAAAAGGGACAGAACGAAAGGATACAATGAAAATGCGAAAAAGGATAAATCAATGGATTTCCTGCATGTTATATAAGTCGTTGAGATACTGCCCCTAGAATTAATACAGACTTCGAATTAGGACGCACTGGTCTGGCGTTGTTTAGTAAACACTTTAAAAGTTGACCTATTGATTTCAATTGTTTATATTGAGAACCATTAACCTAGATAAAACGAGTCAATTCTGCCATTGATGGAAGAAGAATTAGAAGTAAATCAGTTAACGATGAGCCAAGTACCAAACCTACTGAGAATAATGCAGGTCACCTCATGGCACTGGCGTCAATGTAACGTCGGTCGTCTTTACTTTCCATGCAATTTCCTGCAAACCATATTAGGCTGGGTTCATGCTGGAGCCCTGGTTCATGAAAATAAACCAATACTCCTGAACTCACTTAATAGGCATACCTGTGTGTTAGTTAGACCCGAAAGGTGTGCAGTATTCGGATGTGTGTCATGGAGCATCTCACATTCGCTAAACATAGAATTCGGGGTTTTCAAAATGTAAATCTTATAGAAAGAGCCGCAGAATACCTTTGATCCAAATGAATAAAAATATTGACATTGTAGAAGCTCTGAACATAAAAGTGGGGGAAAAAAACTGGCTCACAAACAGTATCATTTCTTGGAACCTCAAAATCTGTAGTAATATTGAATGCCACAATGGTCTGGACAGAACAAAGGTGGAACGCTTGGTTCCTGAGGAAAACAGTTGTGGTTGACTAGAAAGAAGGAAATACATAGAGCATTGAAGGCATCTTGGCCATGAGGGCGCAAGAGACAGGGTTGAGAAAGGATGGAAAGTCGTTGGCGGACCATGATGAAATGGGCGTTCTGCAATGGGAGTGCTACACGATATACCAAACGTCTATGTTTAGATTGGTCTTTTCCTAAACCGTGTTATCCGATCATACTTTGGCATTTAGGCCACATAGAACATTCTGATATTGCCATTTCTTTGAATACCTATAGTGCTTTGAGGTTTCATTCCTCCTTAACTGATTAATCTTAATAATATGTTGATGTTGTACACAACTGGATCACATTCATGTTATCTTCCGTATTTATGGCTCTAAATGTTGCTGTTTTTATTCTAGAACTCATTGTCGACCCACTATATTAAAGCTTTCTCTGCTTCGTTAGATAGCATTAGAACCGTTCGTTCACTGTAAGGGACAATTTACTTTGTGTGACCCGAGAAAAGCACTCTTTGCTTTTAGAAGCGTCTTGCCTGCCTCATTCCATCTTGTTTCGCACAATCCCAAAATATTAATCGTATATTATATCATTTCCCCCACCACTTGTGCTGTCTTTCCCAATCCATACATAGTTCTCACATTCCAGGTGCAATTCTAGAGATGTTCCTAGGTGAAAGTATAAAGTCGAAAATCCAGACTTCTTATGGATTTCTGCTTATCGCGTCATACTACTTCTATGTTATACTACTTCTAGGTCATATTACTTCTAGGAGAAGTTAGTTGCATATCCTTTACATCACGTTTGCAGTCAACACCAACATTTTATGCTGTTGTTGATGTCTTGGCAAGTTTACGTTCAGTAGTTTGCCATTGCTTTCTGAACGATCGGCACCCATACAATTTCGTAAAAAAACCCAGTGTAACGCTCTCTGCTGACAAATCGCGCGCAGCTGTTCTAGGAGAAGAGCCCCTTTAATTTTGACTGGTTGAGTTATTTTTCTGTAATTTGCTTTAGACTAATTCATGGTTGCCGGTCTTCGTGGTGAAGAACTTACGGACGCGGTTCGTAATCCCAAACACCCGAGTTCGAACCACAGCTGCGCGCGATTTGGCAGCAGACCGCACTGCGTTGGTTTTGCGTTGGTATCGGTGCCGGGAATTCCGGTTTACTGATTTAAAGTATATAAACAAAAAATAAATAAAAAGCAAATGGTATGAGAAATAAACTCACAGGAATTGATTAGCAGTTATTTTGAGAAAATATAAAAAGTAGGGATCAAAGGATGCACCAGACAATATAACAATGTAAAGCTATATACACGCTGGGATATGTGATACGACATGGATCCTAAATAAATAACTATCCTAAACTAGTGCTACTCTTATGTTAATGAATCAAAACTACCTTTCACGAGGCCACTGTAGACAGAAACAGCTAATGTAGGGATGTCAAATATGCAGCCCGTTGATTGCATGCTGCCCGAGAACAGTCTTATTTTCTAATGCTACGATACTCGTCTTCTATATTTATGGTCACAAAACATAATATTCAGTCACGATACAATACACTGTAAACTGCCCTTGATTATTTATAGCGCGTTTGCAAAACGAAATTGGGAAACATAACAATGATCTATGCTAAGCACAGCTAAAAAAAAACAACAACACACACACACAAACGTGCACACACACACACACACACACACACACACACACACACACACACACACACACACATATGAGGAGCGGCTGGCTGAGTGGCTACAACGCCGGACTCTCCTTCGGGAGACCCGGGTTCGATCCCTCGGTAAAGTGTGGGATTTTTTTGTGTGGGCACAAAGAAAATCCTAACCTGCACAGTTCGCGGCGACTGCACTATCCAGGCGGCCTTAATTCCTCAGGCTCAAAGACCCCTCTATTAAGGTACTATAAATTTCAGTAAAAGAAGAAAAAAAAAAAAAAATATATATATAATTTTATAA
>JACEFZ010022959.1:0-33198 GCA_014155875.1 Cepaea nemoralis | reverse complement strand
CATTGTGTGGAAAAAGCGTCCCAGTGAGATGAAATGGAATATTGCTTGGATAGCAAATCCATTAAGTGGAAAGTCCGAATCGAAAGCTCACTGTGTGGGCTTCATAAAAGGTGGAAAAAGTGTCCTAGTGGCACGAAATTGAATATTGCTTGGATAGCAAATCCATTATGTGGAAAGTCTTAATCGAAAGCTCACTTTGTGGGATGTCATCTTCAGACTCCGGTTTTCCGGAGGAACAGCCTATGGTGAACGAAAGGCCCAATATACGGAAGTGAGGCTAAGGAGCCATGTGCAGGACGTGACGATTCCTTGGGTGAGCCCAGTACCAGAGCTCTGTGTGATGGCTCTGCAAGTATGGAAGCCTCCTTGGATGGCGGGGAATGCCCATGGTCTGCCCCTGCCTTCCCTTAAGGGTTGACCAGGATGTCTTTGGCTGTTCTATATGGGCCAGCTAGGATGGGGGATAACACCACAACTGTGAGATTCAAACGTCCTAAGAAACCCCCGGGAAGGTTAACCCGGTCAACAAATGCCCGCAGAAGTCGGATGTGTCGGCCTGACGGCGCAAGAACGCAACTCTGCTGTAAACAGGCACAACGCAGTCACATCCGGAAAAAAAATCCGGATAAACGCAGAAGAAGAAGAAGAAGAAGAATTGAATTAATTGGTGTGTCATTTGTTCACCCCAGGATTACCCGCATGGCAGCATTTTGTAATTGCATGCGTTCCAACCTTCCAAGCTGGCTCTTCGATACTGTCAGGAGCCTCAAATCATACTCAATGACATAACTTATTAACTGCCGAAAAAAGTACCAAAGAAGACCCAGAAGACACGAAAGCAGACTACCAAGATCAAGATACAGAGGATGACGACTGGTGGTAATGAATAATAATATTAATAGTATAGTAGTAATACTACGGCGCGGCAGGCCCTAACATTAACAACTGCGACTCTGTCCATACATATCAAATCATAAGGATGGGGCGCAGAGATGTTTCCAAGGAACCAGGGCCGGGTTATACACTGGCCAAGACCTATTGACGCGTCCTCGTCGAGCGTCCTAGGCAACAGGTCCCTTCGGGGTCCTGGCTAAAGTCAGTAGGATCGCCGATTCCTCCGAAGTCGGATTGATTGATTTAGGAACCGACACCACAGCATTCAGGACATTCCCATAAGCGCTCCGTCCCCATCCTCAGCAGCCAGCGAAGAGTTCCAACACTAATAGTTCCAGTAGCAATCTGATTATATGTCCTTTCCTCCGAGCACCGAGCGTCGGCCAGATCCCCTCGTCACACCTCGATGTCTCATTCTTACCAGACTATGGTGCTCCATCTGCTCCTCCGAGGTGTACACGTGCTACCACAAGGCCGCAACCACGTCTGCCTTGTCTCCGAAGTCGGAGAGTCGAGGAACCACCAGTCTGCACACCAATAAGCCAGACATGGGACAACGGATACTCACGCAAACCTCAGGTCCTGTATGACATCACGCTGATGTTGGACAACAGGATGCCTTCATCTCACATACACTGCATACAGGGCTTAGCGCTGGAGCTCAAGCCAACGAACACAAGCAAAGCAAGCATATCACAAGGATGAAACGAACACAATTACAGCCGTTCAAATATTTTCAAAGAAGCAGAAATACGCATCTATATCAGCGAAAGAAGAGGTACGAGATACACTATATAAGGGCTCCAACTATAACGAAATCGATAAGTCCACGGGTGAACGGGGCAATTCTTCTCACAAGAGCTGAACCTGAATTGAACCAGCTGGCGAGAGAGGCTAGTCACTCAACTAGTCAGTGTCAGTATATGATTAGCATAGCTGTAGCATTTTCTTATGTCGGGGCTGTAGCTCAAATGGTAGAGCGCTCGCTTAGCATGTGAGAGGTACAGGGATCGATACCCTGCTGCTCCAAATTTTTTTTTTTTAAATTCAACATAGGTTGCTGCTCAATTTTTTTTTTAAAATTCAACATAGGTTGCTGTGAGGTTAATTTATATTTCCCTATGCATTAATTATCGTTCAGGATGGCTGAGCTCTTAAAAGGGCTTGAAACCATCGGAGGAGTGATGTAGAGACTTATCTCCCGACAAGTACAAAAGTGACACGGTGACTGTGTGCTATGCTTCACTTCACTTCTCCAAACGTAGAAACCATCTCAGTGTGCATACCCGGTACTGGAATATATCTGTGGAGAGACATATTAGGATGTGACCGGGTCATCATTATGCACTGTGCACAACGACATTCTGGGATTATGCCTAATTTTGTAATGTTTTCGCCACGGATTTTAGGCATTCCATTGTCGGCATATTCCAACCCAGTTTTGTGTTTCATTAATCCAACTCTCTGCATCGCACAATAATGGTGTAAACAGGCAAATAATTTAAGCAAGTATCAGCACACCAACGATACATTCTGTTGGAGATTGCGGGATGTGGATAATCATGATCGCCCACATAAATAGGCAAGGCACTTGATGATGATAATTATACCACATGTGATTATTCTTAATGTTAATTATGATGATGTATGATGTGTTATTACTACCATGGACGACTAAGAAGACTTACGTGATCAACGACAAATGATTCTTCTTCGGGTCAAAAGAAAAGTCCCTACACAAACCTAATTCAGGCAGATGCAAGCCCTTTCTATGACGTAAGTAGACGGCCTGAATGCCAATACATTGGAGTTCGGAGTTACAAAATTCAGCGGCAGCCTTTGGAGCAGTGTTTCCCAACCTTTTTTGTACCATGCCCCACTTAAGCCTTTCTAAAATTCATATTGCCCCCCTCCCCCGCCCCATGCCCGCCCCCCCCCCCCCCCCCCTCAACATATACATTATTTTTAATATTCAAAAATTGAAATGTTCACTAAAGAAACTTGAATGATAGGTTATAGGAAGAAATCACTAGGTAATTATTGAGCAAACACAGTAAGTAAATTTTCAAAACATATAATGGAGAACTGAAATTCAAGTACAAAATAATTTTAATGAAAGATTTTTCTATATTATTTTAATTAGTAATTATTTATTATTTAAATTTAGTGAGATCCTTGCACTTGATGCTTGCTGCAAAGAGATCTTATGTCAGGTTCCAATTTAGTTAACTTCAGTCTCAAGTCTCCCCGTTTTGTTATGTTCAGCCGATTTCTTCCATTTTCGAATTGCCCCCCTTAACAGTCAAATTGCCCCCCTGTGGGGCGTGGGCCCCACGTTGGGAAACACTGCTTTGGAGAAATCACAAATAACAAATACCTTAACGTGTGTTTATTTTATCAGTCCACACTATTCTTAACATTTTTCCTTAAAAAAAAACAAAAAAACAACAACAACAAAAATCAAACACATTTCTACTGCCTCCAACTTCTTCATCAAGTCATTACTCACATAGTAACACTGTTACTAGTACTTGATGGACTCGCCTTTCTTGTTTTAAGTATTCACGTACGAATCACGTCTCGACTGACTCCAACTTCACCATATCATTAGACATTGTCCAGGAATCTGACATTAACACTTATTATTTGGTGTGATAGCCTTTCTTATTTCAAGTATTGAAGTTTGAAACACATTTGGACTACCTCCAAGTTCTACACCATGTCATTACTCAATACTCAAATATTTCTTTACTTCTCATTTCAAAACATTATTCTATCAAACTATATCTGGACTGCCACCAACTTCATGACTAATTGTCCAGCAATCTTTTTGTTTCTCTCTTGTTTCTTTTGTTCTCGCTCGTTTTGAACCCAAGCGAAGCCCAGACACGTGCTACTACTACTACTTCTAGTGCACTCTACTCATGATTGTGTATGGATTAGCTTTTCCTATTAACATGGAGCATGTTGTGACAACCGGGAAGATTTTGGAAAGAGAGATAGAGGAAGACAGCGTGAGAAAATTATTGACAGGCTGGTGTCATGGCACAGAAGGGAGTCAACACACGAACTGATCCATGCCGTCGGAGATCGCGATTTGTGGAGGGCATGATCACCCAAGCCAGCCGGCAAGGCACTCGATGGTGATTATCAGTGTTCCTCGCTATTAGGCCCTGACTCTGACTCTGACTTCAGAGGTATTTGTAATTTATGTTCCCAAGTCAAGTACGGCCGGTCTCTCTGGCCGAGGGGTTACAACATTTTCTCCGTAATCCCGTTTATCACGCAGAGTCTCGTAGCGGGCGAGAGCTGGAGCGGTTCGACCCCCACTGGTGACTTGCGGGATAACTGAGCCGGCCGCTCAGAAAGCAATGGCAAACCACTGAGCGTAATCTTGCCAAGAAATCAACAGACAGCTGAAAGATGCTGCTGTTGACAGCGATGTCCTGTAAAGGATATGCGAATTTAAAAAAAAGAAGTCAAGGACGAGAAGTCAACATCCGACATTAACCTCATTACTTGGTGGGATCGCCTTACTCGTTTCAAGTATTCAAGTTTAAAACACCTCTCAACTTCTCCACATTCCTCTTTGTCCATTAATCTGGTATTACCACTAATTAAAAAACAGAAAGAAAACTCTAACCTGCACAGTTCGCGGCGACTGCACTAGCCAGGCGGCCTTTATTCCCCAGGCTCAAGCCCCCCCCCCCCCCCCCCCAGTGTTACCATCTCCCTTTGATGAAAAAGCACCAAAATCGACCCCAAAAAATCACTAAAAAGCACCAAAAATGTTTAGGAAGCACCAAAAAAAAAAAGAAAAAAAAGCACCAACTGTTTTTATTACAAATGTAACAAGGTAGCACAGTATAATTTATTATTATCACTTCATATTACAATGAAGTTTGTTCCAGATCCGCCAAATCCCAGTCAGAACTACTTTCGAGCCAAAAAAGCACCAAATTGCAGTACTATTTTTATGGGAAATCACTGAAACAAGCACTGGTGTTATTCATTCAAAATGTTATAAAGTAGCACATTATAATTTATTGTTATCACTGAATATTAGAATGAAGTTTATTCCAGATCTGCCAAATCCCAGTCAAACAACTCCTCTTCAGTTTCTGTAGCTATTTCCTGCTGTGTTTGCTCCAGCGATGATGAGGATGAGGAGGATGAATGAAAGAAACATGTATGTGCCTCCTGTGATCCAATATTTCACAGAATATCCTTAGGTAGTTTATAGGCGCTGGCCGAGAGGCTAGAACGCCGGACTCTCATTCGGGAGGCCAGGGTTCGATCCCTCAGTAAAGTGTCGGATTTTGTTCTGTCGGGGGCAAAAAGAAAATCCTAACCTGCACAGTTCGCGGCGACTGCACTAGCCAGGTGGCCTTTATTCCTCAGGCTCAAAGACCCCTCTGCCATACACCGCAAGGTACTATATTGGCAGTAAATTACAGTTGACAGTGACAGTTTATAACCATGACAGCATTTTCCATATCTTTTCATTCCATATCTAATAGTCAAAACAGCTGTCTAACTCTTGATGCTCCGCAATTTTGATTTTATAACTCCCATCTGACTGAAAATACGCTCCACGTCCGCATTAGAATGAGGTATCGTGTCTGGCTTAATTGAACAATCTTCAGCGGATGTTGTCCATCATTTATTGAAGCAAAAAACTCCCTGTACTTTGCTTGACGAAGACTTGAGTGAGAAAACCAGTTATATGTTTCTCTAATCATGAACTCTATGTTCCAGGGCAGACAAGCAGCTGCAGCCTGTGACACTGCCAGCTGAAGGGAATGACATGCACACCTAATTAGTACCAAATGAGGAACTTCGGATTTTAATTTTGTATATACTCCATTGTTTACACCTGTCATGGCAGACGCAACTCAAGTCCATTCTTGTTTAAACAATCTTTTAATGCATTGCATATTGCCTGTGCATTGCAGTCACTCAGTTCAACTAAATCTAAGTAACCACAAACTGCTTTCTTTCTCTGAGTAGTACCTAATAGCTACTCCAAGTAGCTTAGTTTCAGAAATGTCATTGCTCTCATCAATCAATAAGCTGTATTTACTTTTGCCAATATCAGCCGTCAAGTCTGTTGTGAAATATGGTGCAAGTACATTTGAAATAACTGCTCTGCACTTAGTTCTCCAAGTTCTTGCAACCTTTGCTGTCACCAAAGTGTACCTTGCAGAGTTCACTTAAATGGTTAACAACGCGAAGCGAACAATGGCCAGCTATGAACAAAGACATGCATCCTTCTGTTTCTTTGACATCATCTTTCAGTTTGTCAAATGCAATTGTTGTTTGCCTTTGTGTACTAAATGGTTGTTCTGCTTTCTGATGTTTCGTTGTATTCTTGTGCCTCTCAATATCATTTAACTTGGCTGCAATTGAACATTTGCAATATTTGCAAAAACACTTAGTATTATCCCCTTCTACTTTTAACAACCATTTTTGAAATCTCGTGTCACTGAGCCACTGTTCTCTGAAATGTTGACAATATTTCTTGCTCATGGTGAAACACAAATAAGCTTAAATGAAAGGATAATGTAGACACCACAAAATTATGAACTCGATTACAAGCTAATGTATTGACGTTTGGACTTGTCTGCAAGATGGCGTTCGCTTTCAGCTAAATCGTATTAAAGGGAGTTAAATTAGTTGAATATTGCGCGGTAACGTACTAAGACTTTTACTCCCTCACTTCAGTTCAAATTCGGCTTTTTAGTGTTCCCAAAATGATTTTTAAAGTAATTTTTACCCACCCCAAAAAAGCACCAAAAAAATTTTGCGAAGCACTAAATTTACGCGGCCGCGCTAAAAGCAAATTTTTCGCACTAAATGACTTGAAAAAGCACCAAATTTATTGCGAAAAGCACTAAAATGGCAACACTGCTCCCCCTTCCCGTCCTACACCGCAGGTACCATAGGCAGTAAATGACAGCTTAACACTAATTATTTGGTGGGGGTTACCTTTCTAAATTTCTTGTTTCAAGTATGAAACACATATTCACCTTGTCATTTCTTAATACTCCAACGTTTATTTACTTCTCATTTCACAATATGCCCAACATTTTTCTAAAAAAAAAAAACAACATCTCAACTTCCTCACCAAGTTATTACTCATTGTCCTGGAATCCGACATTAATACTCATTACTTGGTGGGATCACCTGTCTTGTTTCAAGTTTTCAAGTTTGAAACACATCGCGTATTCGCTACCAAGTCTCGCGAGAATATCCGTAATCTCAACCGCCAATTTTGAACGTTTGCAGACTAGATCACGGGAATACTGCCATTTTTGGAGACAGGTTGTTGTATGTGTCTAGTCTGTGTTCGGTTGTATTTCACAACGTTTGTGGCTTGCTAGAGTCTGCAAACATGGACCCTGAGACGCAGGTATGGACATCAATTTCGTGTAACTTCATTGTTTGCGAGAAAATTGTGTGGTTGTCAGTATCTGACTGTTTTTTGTTGAAAGTTTCCAGACTTGTCTGCCATTTTTGCAATCGGTTGTAATGTTGGATGGGGTTCGGTCCGGTTATATTTCTCTAAACTTTTGACTACCTAGAGTTAGAGTGCGCAAACATGGACCAATGGAGCCGATATGGATAACAATTTCGTGTAATATCATTGTTTTCGAGAAAGTTGTGTAGTTATCAGTTGGTGTTATTTTATTTTCCGTTCTGACGATGACGAGTTACTATACTACTAATACTAGGTATTTTGGTCAATATTTAAAATTTGGGTTTTTACTTATGAAATCATACCAGTTAGATAGAGCTTGACGAGACGAATCCAACGGTATCTCAACGAAGACTGTACGTTGATTCTAAGCGGAGTTATGAATTATATGGTGACGTAATTTAATAACAGGAAGCGCAATGATGAATTAACTGATAAGTCAGGATTTATCGCGGCCCTAAGATTGGAAACTTGAGAAATTCTGCCTTCTATTACCGTGGCTTGTTTATTTGTAAACGGACAACGTTGTGCCATATATCATTGCGTCCGGGGCGGCGAGGCCTAACTTGATGTATTATTTATTTTTTTTTATAGGATGTGCCGTGACCTAATTAACAATTTAAAATGGCCGCCAACTGTTTATTATTTGCCTTCTATTACCGTGGCTTGTTTATTTGTAAACGGACAACGTTATGCCATATATCATTGCGTCCGGGGCGGCGAGGCCTAACTTGACGTATTATTTATTTTTTTTATAGGATGTGCCGTGACCTAATTAACAATTTAAAATGGCCGCCAACTGTTTATTATTTGCCTTCTATTACCGTGGCTTGTTTATTTTTAAACGGACAACATTGTGAAATATCTCATTGCGTCCGGGGCGGCGAGGCCTAACTTGACGTATTATTTATTTTTTTTATAGGATGTGCCGTGACCTAATTAACAATTTAAAATGGCCGCCAACTGTTTATTATTTGCCTTCTATTACCGTGGCTTGTTTATTTTTAAACGGACAACATTGTGAAATATCTCATTGCGTCCGGGGCGGCGAGGCCTAACTTGACGTATTATTTATTTTTTTTATAGGATGTGCCGTGACCTAATTAACAATTTAAAATGGCCGCCAACTGTTTATTATTTGCCTTCTATTACCGTGGCTTGTTTATTTTTAAACGGACAACATTGTGAAATATCTCATTGCGTCCGGGGCGGCGAGGCCTAACTTGACGTATTATTTATTTTTTTATAGGATGTGCCGTGACCTAATTAACAATTTAAAATGGCCGCCAACTGTTTATTATTTGCCTTCTATTACCGTGGCTTGTTTATTTTTAAACGGACAACATTGTGAAATATCTCATTGCGTCCGGGGCGGCGAGGCCTAACTTGATGTATTATTTATTTTTTTTTATAGGATGTGCCGTGACCTAATTAACAATTTAAAATGGCTTCATAGCTTCTCTACCTCCAAACAAAATTAAAATGTACTTACATTTATTTCCATGATCTGGCTGTTATCTGCTACCTGTTGCAGGTCTTGGATGTTTACTTGGCCGTTCAATGAGTCTTCTCTGATGATGGTCTACGCAGGGTCTCCCTTGAACTGAAAAATATAAATCATAAAATACCCTAGAAATAGATATATACATATAGCACAATACACAAGAATATTGATTATGTGGTTGTTTCGAGATTTGAAATTTAAATATTGAGCACAATCCACTACTGGCAACGCCGATCGCATTCTGGTATGAACCTAAGGCCTATCCACGTCAATATGGAACACTATACTCGAGTTTCGCCCTCATTTGAGCGCGTCAGTAGTGCATATCCCTGACCGGATCCGGAAACATTGCCAATACCCTCTCTTTTTCTGTCAGGCTGGTATCTAAAGCTGGTTTTAGGACAATTACTTTTTCCTTTAGATAATGCAGATCCTGCAGTTTTTTCAAATTATCGTCATGCTTTTCCTTAACATCTTTATATTTCAACCTCCAGTGCATTGCTGACTGCTTCGTCCTTTTAACCATCTCATTCAGCCTTTTCACAGACAAGTGTGATGTCTTCCTCTTGGGTGGAGCTTTGAGAAGCCCTTTCACCTGCTCACGCAAACATTTGATCTTCTTTGTCATGATTATAATAGTGCGTTGCTTGTGGACACAGCTGTCACAGTCTCTCATTAGTCTCTTTGGTGACTGTCCACAGGACGCTGAAACAGAAGGTGATGAAGAAGAATGTCCTGATTGTGATATGCCTGATTGTAGCAGTGTATTTAATGGTGGTGTGTAGGTTGATTCTGGGTGCTGTGTTGGTGATGTATGTCCAGGCTGTGGCACAGTAGGTGTGACAGGCAGAGTCTTGAATGTCACAGGAAATGGTTCAAGAAAGAGTGTCACAAGTGATGGCCATTGTTTGGTTAAATGCTTTTTATGTTTCAGAATATATATGTGCAACATGTAACATCATCTAGTTATTCTTCTAAATGTTCAGGAAACGTGGCCGTGATTGTCAAAGGTAAAAGTAAAATTGATTCTGATTCTGTCATCTATTGTGGGGTTAGATAAAAATGTCTCCAACAGACTATCATAATGTAAATAAAACATAAAATGAAAGATGCAAAAATAAAAGTTACATTAACATTGGTTGTGAATCAAACACCCCCCCCCCCCCCCCCCCCCCAAAAAAAAAAAAATTACAAGAAATGAAAGGATTGCCTATAATAGTATTACTATACTATAGCATGGGTGTCGGCATAGATGGAGTTTTGTGAAGTGGATGCGCTATTCAGTCTATTCTCAATATGACTGGCTATGCTGGTATACTAAAAAAAAATTTCCTAATGAAAAACAAATAGGGATGATTGAAAATGTGCACATATATGTAAAATTAAACGGGGAACTCAAATATGCAATAAAAAGTTCACTTTACTTTAGTCTACAAGGAGTTATAAGTCAAATTACATGGATGCGCTATTCAGTCTATTCATTCTCAATATGACTGGCTATGCTGTTATACTAAAAAAAAAAATTTCCTAACAAAAAACAAATAGGGGGATGTTGCAACTCTACACATTTATGTAAAATTAAACGGGGAACTCAAATATGCAATAAAAAGTTCACTTTACTTTAGTCTACAAGGAGTTATAAGTCAAATTACATGGATGCGCTATTCAGTCTATATTCTCAGTATGACTGGCTATGCCGGCCGGTTCGAATTTTTTTTTTCCTAAGAAGGACTAATAGGGGGATGTTGCAACTCTCCACATTTATGTACAATTGAACGGGGAACTCAAAAATGCAATAAAAATTTAAGTTTTCTTTAATGTACAAGGAGTTATAAGACAAATTACCTTACTAATCGTGAACAGAACCAGATAAAATGCAGATAAATCGTTTCTTCGGCAAAAAATAAGTTGGCGCCTAACACAAGCCCAATGCTGAATATATAAGAATAACGTCCCCTTTGATCGTACCACACCGCTATCGTTTATTTAATTTTTATCCGGACATGTCCAACCGGAAGTAATCACTCGACGACGCTACAAAAAGTTCGCGAAATTACGAAAGCGAAACAGAAAGTAAACGGGAAAACCCGATGACTCTGACATTGCTACTAATACTATTCTTATATATTCAGCATTGGGCTTGTGTTAGGCGCCAACTTATTTTTTGCCGAAGAAACGATTCATCTGATTTTTATTTGGTTCTGTTCACGATTAGTAAGGTAATTTGTCTTATAACTCCTTGTACATTAAAGAAAACTTAAATTTTTATTGCATTTTTGAGTTCCCCGTTCAATTGTACATAAATGTGGAGAGTTGCAACATCCCCCTATTAGTCCTTCTTAGGAAAAAAAAATGTTTAGTATACCGAATACCGACCGGCATAGCCAGTCATTGAGAATGAATAGACTGAATAGCGCATCCATGTAATTTGACTTATAACTCCTTGTAGACTAAAGTAAAGTGAACTTTTTATTGCATATTTGAGTTCCCCGTTTAATTTTACATAAATGTGTAGAGTTGCACATCCCCCTATTTGTTTTTTTGTAGGAAATTTTTTTTTTAGTATAACAGCATAGCCAGTCATATTGAGAATGAATAGACTGAATAGCGCATCCATGTAATTTGACTTATAACTCCTTGTAGACTAAAGTAAAGTGAAACTTTTTATTGCATATTTGAGTTCCCCGTTTAATTTTACATATATGTGCACATTTTCAATCATCCCTATTTGTTTTTCATTAGGAAATTTTTTTTTAGTATACCAGCATAGCCAGTCATATTGAGAATAGACTGAATAGCGCATCCACTTCACAAAACTCCATCTATGGCGACACCCACGCTATAGTATAGTAATACTATTATAGGCAATCCTTTCATTTCTTGTAATTTTTTTTTTGGGGGGGGGGGGGGGGGGTGTTTTATTCACAACCAATTTTAATGTAACTTTTATTTTTGCATCTTTCATTTTATGTTTTATTTACATTATGATAGTCTGTTGGAGACATTTTTATCTAACCCCACAATAGATGACAGAATCAGAATCAATTTTACTTTTACCTTTGACAATCACGGCCACGTTTCCTGAACATTTAGAAGAATAACTAGATGATGTTACATGTTGCACATATATATTCTGAAACATAAAAAGCATTTAACCAAACAATGGCCATCACTTGTGACACTCTTTCTTGAACCATTTCCTGTGACATTCAAGACTCTGCCTGTCACACCTACTGTGCCACAGCCTGGACATACATCACCAACACAGCACCCAGAATCAACCTACACACCACCATTAAATACACTGCTACAATCAGGCATATCACAATCAGGACATTCTTCTTCATCACCTTCTGTTTCAGCGTCCTGTGGACAGTCACCAAAGAGACTAAAGAGAGACTGTGACAGCTGTGTCCACAAGCAACGCACTATTATAATCATGACAAAGAAGATCAAATGTTTGCGTGAGCAGGTGAAAGGGCTTCTCAAAGCTCCACCCAAGAGGAAGACATCACAGTTGTCTGTGAAAAGGCTGAATGAGATGGTTAAAAGGACGAAGCAGTCAGCAATGCACTGGAGGTTGAAATATAAAGATGTTAAGGAAAAGCATGACGATAATTTGAAAAAACTGCAGGATCTGCATTATCTAAAGGAAAAAGTAATTGTCCTAAAACCAGCTTTAGATACCAGCCTGACAGAAAATGAGAGGGTATTGGCAATGTTTCCGGATCCGGTCAGGGATATGCACTACTGACGCGCTCAAATGAGGGCGAAACTCGAGTATAGTGTTTCCATATTGACGTGGATAGGCCTTAGGTTCATACCAGAATGTGATCGGCGTTGCCAGTAGTGGATTGTGCTCAATATTTAAATTTCAAATCTCGAAACAACCACATAATCAATATTCTTGTGTATTGTGCTATATGTATATATCTATTTCTAGGGTATTTTATGATTTATATTTTTCAGTTCAAGGGAGACCCTGCGTAGACCATCATCAGAGAAGACTCATTGAACGGCCAAGTAAACATCCAAGACCTGCAACAGGTAGCAGCGAACAGCCAGATCATGGAAATAAATGTAAGTACATTTTAATTTTATTTGGAGGTAGAGAAGCTATGTAGCCATTTTAAATTGTTAATTAGGTCACGGCACATCCTATAAAATAAATAATACGTCAAGTTAGGCCTCGCCGCCCCGGACGCAATGAGATATGGCACAATGTTGTCCGTTTAAAAATAAACAAGCCACGGTAATAGAAGGCAAATAATAAACAGTTGGCGGCCATTTTAAATTGTTAATTAGGTCACGGCACATCCTATAAAAAGAATAAATAATACGTCAAGTTAGGCCTCGCCGCCCCGGACGCAATGAGATATGGCACAATGTTGTCCGTTTAAAAATAAACAAGCCACGGTAATAGAAGGCAAATAATAAACAGTTGGCGGCCATTTTAAATTGTTAATTAGGTCACGGCACATCCTATAAAAAGAATAAATAATACGTCAAGTTAGGCCTCGCCGCCCCGGACGCAATGAGATATGGCACAATGTTGTCCGTTTAAAAATAAACAAGCCACGGTAATAGAAGGCAAATAATAAACAGTTGGCGGCCATTTTAAATTGTTAATTAGGTCACGGCACATCCTATAAAAAGAATAAATAATACGTCAAGTTAGGCCTCGCCGCCCCGGACGCAATGAGATATGGCACAATGTTGTCCGTTTAAAAATAAACAAGCCACGGTAATAGAAGGCAAATAATAAACAGTTGGCGGCCATTTTAAATTGTTAATTAGGTCACGGCACATCCTATAAAAAAAATAAATAATACGTCAAGTTAGGCCTCGCCGCCCCGGACGCAATGAGATATGGCACAACGTTGTCCGTTACAAATAAAACAAGCCACGGTAATAGAAGGCAGAATTTCTCAAGTTTCCAATCTTAGGGCTGCGATAAATCCTGACTTATCAGTTAATTCATCATTGCGCTTCCTGTTATTAAATTACGTCACCATATAATTCATAACTCCGCTTAGAATCAACGTACAGTCTTCGTTGAGATACCGTTGGATTCGTCTCGTCAAGCTCTATCTAACTGGTATGATTTCATAAGTAAAAACCCAAATTTTAAATATTGACCAAAATACCTAATACTATTGTCAGTAAGTTTTTCCTCCTTTTTAAAAATATTCACCAGATCACAATACATTTGTATGTAGTCAATCGAAGCTTTTCATTTAATTTATTAATGAATTATGCGAACACGACATGTAATGTATGTATGATTGTGTGCCATAAAAATATTTTTTCTCCAATGTTTTCAAATTACGAGACCAACCCTACCGTAAAAAGTGTACTCACTGAAAACTGCCGCTTCATTAAATTCTTTACCTCAAGGTAAAGTAGAAATATTTGTGTATTGATTGAGTAAAGACAACTGCTATCTCGAACAACAGTGATGATTATGATTGTTATTTGTCTTTTGTAGTTCACACAGCGGTCCATAGAGTTTATCTTCCACTGTCGTCTCTCTAGGCCAGAAGGTTTGCCTAGATATGTTATATTTTGGGCAGTCTTGGTGTATGTGCTCTGCTGTCTGCGACGCCAATCCACATGTGCACATGGCTGTTTCACCAATCTTGAATTTTGTATACATGTGGTTGCGTAATCTATTGTGTCCTGCGCAGAATAATGACTTGTTATGGTCTGTCCATAACGTGGTAGTCATCTTGAGCAGGCTTTGGTGGCTTTCTGACTGATTTGATCATTCTTTTCTTTTGGTGGTATGTAACGGGCACATCAGGCTGTTCTTCTTTGGCTCCTTCCTTAGCCAATTGATCAGCTCTGTCGTTTCAGGGTACTCCACAGTGGGATGCTATCCACTGTATGGTGACTTTATGCTAAGTTCAGAAAGTAGTGTTCTTAGTACTGGCAATTTCCCAGAAGTACTGATTTTGCATCTGTCAATAGCACCACAGGTTGTGTACCACTGCTGGTATTTGGTAATTTCTCTGTTGCTATTTTGATTGCCTCAATTTCAGCATCATAGTTATGGCAGTACTTTCCTGTCAGTACTCTGGCTGTGTCCCTAGTATTATTTGGGTATTCTATGTACACTCCCGCTCCTCCATTTCGAACAGCATTTTATGCTGACCCATCTGTGTAGACTCGGATCCAGAGGTACTGTGGGTATTCTTCATCAAGGAAGCTGAGAGTGGCTGTTCTGCGCTGCACACTGTTCTGTTCTTCCTTGTCAAATATTCCTCTCATTTTGTCTGGATTTGTAATGATAGTCTATGTTAATCTTTCCATGAAGTTCGCTCTGGAATAGTTGTTAACTGTGGGCAGATCGGTGGTTTCTCTGCAAAGTCGTTTGGCCTGGTGGATAAAACTTCTTTTCAACCGCCCCGTAGCTAGGTATTCAAATCTGTTCTTCATAGGGAGGCCTGGCAAACGGAGGAACTTTTCTGCTTGTATTAGTGTTTTCATATTTCTGCGCTCTCTCAATGCTTGTGTCCTCCCAATCTTCCCCATTTCCACTATAGGGGTTGATCTCATCCCTCCTATGGTGACTCTCTAAGTGCTTGATTTTGCACCGTGTCTGCCTTAAAGCTGCTGACTCCCTTATCAAGCCTTATCGCTATTCCGCTGCTTAATATCTCTGAATCAACAGTAAGTCAATTTTCACGGTTCAACTGATCAACAGCAAATAGTCATAAATAATCTGGAGCCGAACAGGTAATGAATGATAAGTGAATTCTCTCACTGAAGATCAGAAATCACAGCTGCTTTATTTTCACAGCTGACAAGTTACAGTCACAATGTCGATGTCTTCTCTAAAGAGCCTGGAATGTCAGGCCGGCAATAGAAGTAACTAACATCTAATATGTTAACATACTAACCACATTTCTTTTCAGTCCTGAGTCACTTTCATTCTTCTGTTGCTCTGTCCATCATTTTCTGACGCTGTTCGATCAATCTGTCTATGCTTAGCGGGTGTTCAGTCGACGGCGACATTCGATAAGATCATCGTTGCTTTGTCCTTTCCCTATTCGGGTCATCCATCAACTGATCTTCTATCCAGCCACTGTTAGCCACCACTTCATCCTTATAATAACCACTTTGCCATTTCGAATCTTAAAACACAGATTGTCCTTGTAAACTCCATAGAAAAAGACCTTTCTTGTTGTCCACTGACGTCAGAGTGACGATTCCCCATTTATTACTCGTCTCCTAGATATCCGTAAGCTTTTGGGCTTCAGGATTCTCTACATATTATTGACGTCAACTGCGGATACCTGCCTTATGGCATTGTCCAGCTCTTGTAGTGTGTTTTTGATGCCGAACACCACGCAGGTCGGACGGCTTGTTAATCAAGATGAATCTATTCTCATCTTGCCAGTCTTCCAGTGTTTCTCCTCTCTGTTCCATGTGATCATAGCCCCAGCTCTGCGAATGGCTATTGAAATCGCCACACCCAATCATTTTTTCTTTTAATGGTAGTGTGTACAGTGCCTGTGGGAGGTCACTTGTACAGCAGTAATTGATCAGATGTAGGTCTGTATTGCCTGTCTTAATTTTAAGTGTCTGATACTCAGCCCCTTCCATGTAGACTTCGATTTGAGAAGCAGTGATGTTGTGTTTTATCCCACCTGTTCGCCTGTCCTTTCGGTCAGATTGGTAACACTGGTAGCCTCTTGATTTTGAAGGCTATATTTTCGTTGAGGTGAGTTTCTTGCAAGCAACATACACTTACTTTTTCTTGGTCCAAGATGTTTTCTAATTCTATGTTTTCGTTGCTGACTCCCTCTGCATTCCAGTGCATTATTTTAAGTCTTTGTTTAGTATGGCCAGCTGTTCTATTCTCAGGTCCCCTGGCTCAAAAGGATATCTGAGAAGGACCTCCAGTAGTTGTGGTTGGACCCTTTCGAGACATAGGGCCCGGCACTGCACCTGCTTGGGTGTCCAAAGCAGGGCAAGCACCATAACATTTAGCAGCAGTCAACATATTCCATTTTGCATAATTGCGTGGCATCCTGATTTCTGTGGTGCGCCTCCTGGCTGGTTGCCTCTGTCTTCAGCACCTTTCCTGTGCTAGAGCAGACTGTGGTCTCACTCGAGTTTAGATGTGTAAGCGCGCACACACGTGTCTGTGCATGCATGTACGTGCATACACATCTAGAGCATACTGGTTATTTTTCGGCGCCAGAAATTCGCTTTTGCCCCTTCTCCTGTTAGTTAAAACAGTTCCGCCATGTGAAGGCCAGGAGTTGGACTTCTGCTACGGAGGTTATGTATTCACGAGCCATTGGAGTATTTAAGCAAGGTTGGGCGCTCACCCCTATACTGCGCCCCGGCTACATACAGCAACATTTGGAACCAATGAGCTTTTGATTTGGACTTTCCACTTAATGGATTTGCTATCCAAGCAATGTGTGTCATCTAATTCTGTGTCTGTCTGTCCGTCCGTCCGTCCGTCTTTCTTTCTTTCCTTTTTATTTTTCATACCTGTCTTTCTCCATCGATATCTGGTTTGACTTCTATGAAAGCCAATCAATGCCTATGAATGTATTTCTCATGTTCAGCCAGAATCTATAATCCTATATCATTGGGGTAATTGCACTTCAGCCCCACCTTTTAAACCACTTGCTGTATGGTTGTATTTTAGCAACATTCTCACAATTTACAACAGTCATGCGTAGCTGGATATATCTTGGAAACTTAACTCAACAGTAAGAACACCACATTTAAGCTCATACGGGACTTAATAATTTTGTAACAAATAATTGGCAAGCAAATCCGTCACTTGCCAGTTTGCACCACTGAAAACTTTGCAGAAGATACTTCCATTGAGTGGAAATAATGTAATTAACGATCATTTCATAACATTCACATAACACAGTGAGGAATCTTCTTCTTCTCTGTTCATCCAGAGTGATTTTTCAGACATAATTGGGTTGTGCCAAGTTTATTTGCGCCCTTAGGCCAACACATCCTACAGGTGTTTGTTGACCGGGTTAACCTTCCTGGGTGCTTCGAAGGACATTCCACTCTCACTTGGAAGGTTTTGCGTTGTGCCAAGTTTATTTGCGCCCTTAGGCCGACACATCCATCTTCAACGGGTGTTTGTTTACCGTGTATAACCTTTGAGGGACATACTACTCTAACTGTTGTGGTGTCGTCCACATCCCAGCTGGTCAAGTTAGAACGGCCGAAGATATCACGGTCAGCCCTCTAGAGAAGGTAGGGGCAGACCATGGGCATTCCCCACCATCCAAGGAGGCTTCCATAATTGCAGAGCTGACACATAGCGCTCTGGTACTGGGCTCACCCAAGGAATCGTCACGTCCTGCACATGGCTGCTTCACTTCCGTATATTGCCCGTTTCGTTCGCTATTGGCCGTTTCGTTTGCTATTGTGGCCATTTCGTTTGCTATTGTGGCCGTTTCGTTCGCTATTGGCCATTTCGTTCGCTATTGACCGTTTTGTTCGCTATTGGCCGTTTTGTTCACTATTGGCCTGTTTTGTTCACTATTGGCCGTTTTGTTCGCTATTGGCCGTTTTGTTCGCTATTGGCCATTTCGCAAGTTAGGAATGATACAACTAACAATGTTAATATTTTCCCAATGTTACATCATCTGACCTAAATAGGGGTAGGAAATGATTGTGAATGGCTGTGTTACGTTCCCATAAGGGAAGCAAATAATAGTACTATAACCTACAAGGCATGTTGTAGGAGGCGACTAAGGAATGTTGGTGTGGGACTAACTTCCCCACCCCATAGAACATTTTAGCTGGTAAATTCCAGGGCACCTAGACATTTTGATCTAGTGCCTGCATTTACATTCGTTTCTTAAGCCTTATTTGCAACAACAAAATATGCTGACACCTAAAAAAAAGGTTGGACTAAATATATAATCTATTTGTTTCTAACTGTATGCTAAGCCGTCTGACAGCTACTTTCTTGGCCCTTTGAAAGTTGAAGTGCTTATATTATTATGTCTGCACATGTAGTTGTGTCTAAATAAGGCAAATAATTCCTTCATTTGAATGTACTCTGCAGAAACTGATAGAGAAAACTCGTCAAAGACGAGAGATATTAAATCAAAGAATTGCTGGCATGCCAGAGGCAGCTCCCCGGAAACGTCGTACTCCAGTACACGAGCAAGAGCCAGAGAATATTCTTGTTGAAAAACAGATTAACCAAGATGGTAGGTAGTTTTGTGTACATTTTGTTAGGTCAGCATACATCATCATTAGAAATGAATGATAACAGATAGTTATGTTGGAGGTTCCCACACTTATTTGGGCTGCCACCTTCTTGCCTGCCAGGTGCACACCCCTAGAGCTTTCATTCAGACAGTACACAGCTCTATCTGCAAATTCAAAACCTCAATGCTCATGTGATGTGCCCATTGTCCCATGGGGGTTGAGGTACTGGTCACTTTGGGAACTACTAGATTAGGTTGTTTCAAATCAGGAAAGACAGTTACTTGGACAAGACAGCTACATGGACAGGACAGTTTGTCACAAAGTACTAAGAACAATTGTACATAACAGTAGTTCTCAATTTAAGTAGTACACAAAGAAGTTTGTAGTTTTCCCTGCGCCCAGTGTACCAAGGTGCTTGTCTCATGTCAAAAAGTGTATGCAGCAAGGGAAATCTATAATCCATAAGAGATAAATTATAAATCTTAGCCTACACACTGCATCACACAGCAAGATCAAGTGACCTTTAACACCCCTTTCTCTTCTGCTCTTTATTCCCCTTTGGAGCATAGGCCTTCAACAAACACCACACCTAGCTGTCCTATCTTCTGCTGTCTCCTGCAATTCTCTTAATCACCTCCTCATATTATTCATCTTTGTCTCAAATCCTCTTATCCATGTATTTGTAATACACCCTCCTAATTCTTCTCCACTGCAGGTTCCTGGAAAAGGTATTTCTTTTATCAGGTCTTCTCCATGTGTATCCTCTCCAGCGGCAGCCTTTTCCTTACCTCTTGGTTCCCTGCAATGTCTAGTTCTGTCCTAAGCTACACATGAGTGATTCCATCACACCATTTTAGTCGTGTTTTGTGCAAGCACCTTTCATGCATGTATGTAGTAATTGTTTCAGTGGTTCTCTGTTTCTGATCCATGCAGCAGTACTGACTGACATTGGAGTTAACTATTCTGTTTGGTACTTGGTTTCATCCACGTGTTCTAGAGCTGTGTAGGCTCTTCTTGCTTTTTGTGTGTTTTTTTTTTGTTTTGCTGCGCTCGCTTGCTTTGAACTCCAGCGTAGACCATACACACTATTTATAATAGTGCTGGACTGAATTTTGCGTGTGGGTTAGCTTTCCCCATTAACAGTGTCCCTCGCCATCAGGCAAACCCACTCTGACTTCAGAGGTACTTGTAATTAACGTCCCCAAGTCAAGGACGACAGGTCAACATTTTATAGTTCTTTCATTATTGTATGATACTCAAACGAAAACTAGAAAAATAGGGCTACAGTGCAGTCATAAGGATCTATAACTTTAAATTACTGCCTAGGTAAAGTTATAGAAACCATAGTTGATCATTGCTAAATTAGAGCAAGAATCAAAATCTGTGGAGGAGTAGCCATACATCTGGAAACGTCTAGAGCTGATGAAGATTGCTGTTTTGAAAAAGCTGAAATCTCCATACAACTGTTCTCATACAGTACATGCATGTTTTAGTTTGCCAGTCTGATAAGGTCTCCCGAAGCAGATTCCTCTGTTGGCTTGTAGCATGCTAATGTGTATGCATACAATTTATGGATTGACATCAGTTGACATAGTTTTTCACTTTTGTTTCAATTCTTTCTGTCTCTCTTATTTCTCTTGCTCTCTCTGTAATCCCTATTCTCCCCTCCCACCCTTTCTACTCCACCCCCCGTCTCCCCCTCTCTATCACCCCTTTTCTCTCTGTTAATGTTTGTCAGGCTGTAAATAAAATGCAGAGGCGTGTGTGTGAGAGAGGTTTTTTAAGAGTATGTGCGCCTCTGAAGTCGGAGTGGGTTCGCCTGATGGCGAGGGACACTGTTAATAGGGAAAGCTAATCCACACACAAAATTCAGTCCAGCACTACTAGAAGTAATGTGTATGGACTATGCTTGAGTTCAAAGTGAATGAGCGCAAAAAAAAGTATATGCAAAAAGGACAATAGATGGTGCTACTACAAAGCCTTCATCAGCAAGCAAACAATTGCAGACAATATGATATCCACTTATATTGGTCCAGTTATTTGCTTATGACTATATTGTAGTCTCAGATGTGCATATATTCTTGCATGTCTGTCTCCATCTGTTTCTCCCAATCTGTCTGTTTCTGTCTCCATCTCTGTATTTCTGTCTCTCTGTCTCTCTCCCTCCCTCACACTGTATGTAAATAATGAAACGACAAGTTTTTGTTTAAGATTATTTTTCTTAGCCATGGAGATTATTTTTCTTAGCCATGGCATCATAGTGGCTAGATTCTTGCCTGCCCACTCATTGATCTTGGGTGGAATTCACATCAAGGTGGATTCTGAAAATGGACCTGGCTGCCAGGTAGACACAGGCTAAAATGGATACCAGTAAATGTCTTGGGAAGTAAAGGCAGCCTGTGTGTGATATTAACCACATCACCCGAGTGGTGATGTGTCTAAAAAATATGGGTAGAATAACCTATGACCAATATCTGTAAAAAAAAAAAAAATATGGGTGGAACGCACTATGTCCAATATCTGTAACAAAAATATGGGTAAAACACATTATGTCCAATATGCCTCAGGACGTTTAATTGAGTCCCTTACTCACTTATCATTGTTAATATTTCATGTTTATAAATATTGCTCATTGTTGAAATAGCTGCATTTTTTCCCTTCATTTCCAGGGTGCTGTCCAACATATGGTATATATTACACTGTTGTCACAAGTTGAATGTCAGAGGTCCCCAACCTCTTTGTCTAAATCAGACTCACTTAAAAACAAAATTTAACATTAAACACATTCTGGAGTTATCATTAGTGCAAATTGTATAATTTTGAAATGTTCACATACACAACCTGCCAGTTAGCCTAGTTTACAGTTTTATAAAATCATACACATTAAACAATTTAAGTTTTGGTCATTACATATTGCACTACTAAAGTAATTCAGCAGCACATATTGTATCATCTAAATTTGATGCAAGATATACTCTAGGTGTGTTGAAAAATACATAATGGATTGCCATACCACAGAACAAACAAACAAGAAAGAACAATCTACATGTAAATTTGAATAATATATAACTGTTGGTTTAATGCATTCTCTGTAAGAGTATAAGGCTTGATGTTAGCTGTGAAATTTATTCATTGACAGGAAGGTCTACTTTATAGGCAAGAGTTGGGGATCTCTACTGTTTATAATTGGCATAAGTGAAGAACTGTTTTGAAAATGGGCAAGCCTTTATTTGTCCATAAGTAAACTGGTGTTGCATGTAAATGTAAGCAATGGAAATGAGGTCAACTTCAGTAAAATTGTGATAGTGAAAACTTATCTAGAGTATAGTAGGTCAGCTTAGCAGTTATTTATCCCAAAAACACATGGTAAATTTGCCTAAATATACTTAATCTGCAAATAAAAGACAATATGCAAACAGGGAGAAGAGAAATATTAGCTTGTGTAGATTTTGCAAAAACAGAAAGCAATAGCTGTATAAAGGTTGTAACTCTATTGAAAACTTATTTTTACCGAAATATAGCTCTATTGTTTGCTTTCCTTGCCTGTAATTGTTATTTGCAGATGGTTACTTAACAACACCAATAAGTTTATGGTTGTGGTAATTAACTGTCAGGCCACGGGTGTGTAGAGCCGTTACCTTGAATGGAATCTGTCTAAAGGAAGCAAACCTAACACAAATGCATGCTGAAGTCGGACACACTGACCTTTGAGGTGCATAACTAGATGTGACACATTTTGCAAAACTAGATGTGACACATTTTCCTTGAGGAACAAAGAAGAAAAGGAAGAAGAAGATAATTGGAAAATTGCCCAATTATAATCTGTATTTTTGCTTAGTATATTTCTGAAACAATTAGGTACTCTGCTCTGTTATTTATTAATTAAATCAGTAGAATAGTGTCTCTTAAAAGAAAATTGACACATGTTTGTAAACAGTGAAACATATTAGGTGCTGAAAAGTAAACAAAGCCTTAAATAAATAGCATAGCATGTGTATTGAACAGCTTTGGGGTGCAGTCATACAGTACTTCCCGTGCAAAGTTCTCTCTGAGCTGTGGAGTGGTGCAGCAAAAACATTCTACTTCGTAAGCTACAAGTATTGCAGTATAAGAGAGATCATGACCGCAGCAGGACATGACAATATACAATAACATCTAAGTTATGATTCTGTGGAGAAAGCGCAAACACATGTAAGGTGTGTTTGTGCTTTCTCCTCAACAAGATCTTACCATAGCTTTTTATTTACTGGTAATTGAGTTGTGAGTGGCCTGCATTTGGATATCCAATAAATGTAACTGTTCTATAGCTGCTTGTACACTGAGCCAAAACAAGAGAGTACTCTGAGGAGTAAAAGTGTGTGCTAGCATACACTCGTGCAGCTTAGAAGGAACATTGTTCCATGTACACTTTGTTCCTTGCAAAATGTATATCCAACTTAAAAAATACACATGCTTTGAACTGCCGACAGTCACTTGCTTTTTGAGAACAGTTTGTGTTTTGGATTTTTGTGTGTTTGAAAATTTGTTTTTTGGTGTTTTTTGTTTACAATGTTTCATTTCCGCCTTTATTTTTCAATCTTTATGCTCCAAATAATTACAACATAATTACAATGTGGTTTATCAGCAATCAGAACTCATTGACAAAGGCTGAAATAAAACAGAAACAAAGTATAATTAATTAGTGCTTTAAGCATATACAAGGGAAAGACAGTTTAAGCTTAAGGATATAATCAGCATGACAGGGTTTAAGCTGTAAGGGTATAATAGTTATATCAGGTTTCTTCATTAGTTTTGATTACTAATACTATTTAACTGTTACGCCTGTTGTGAGGATATCTGTATAAAGCTAATTATACTTTATATTTTTCTTTCTACATAATTAACACTATTTAAAATATTAACATGCATATGTAAACAGTACAATATTGCAACGTATGAGTTGCCTAATAACCTCATACCCTTATAGAGAGTCATGCTATTTCCAAACTGCTTTTGTGAGTCAGTGTTGTCAGTATAAATGGAATTCATGAGGGAAGCAAATAACACCACTGTAATTTGCCATGCATGTCTGGAGCTGTGCTAGTGGCTATAGTACGTTTCCCCCCCCAATATAAACATCCATATCTCAGTAACCAACTGAGGGAAAATTGTGAAATTTAGTATATAACCTTATCATTATGTCCACCCAACAAAAATTTTTGTTCTGGAGATTTTACAGCAGATTTCAAAGTTTGTTTATATGCGGTATATAATTTACGGGTCTGAGATGAAATTCATAATTTTAAATGTATTACAGCGTAGCCAGACAATCAGCGCTCAGTGTTGAATATTGTTCGTTTTTTCATGGGATTGGCCTTATGCCAACTACCCGCGTTGTTTAAACTAGGACTGTTCATTCAGAGGTGTCTCAAAATGTGGGTTATTTCAGGAAACCTGATTAATATGTTTAAAAAAAAATAAATCTTACCACTTATCGCTAACATTGAAATGTGTGAATATTTTTCAATGGGATTGAATGCGAAATTATACACTTCAAAGAATCGCTATGAAGTTGTACACATATTTTTGTCAAGGAGCTGATTGCAGGAAACTGTTTTATACTATTACAAATTTCGAAAAAAGAACAATGCATGCATTGGGTTTGAGTAAACGGTCATTTCGTCGACAGCTTTGACAAAGATGTCATAAGGCGAGCTATTATTAAAATCCTTTAACCCTTTACAGGGCAGACGCTTGTCCGTTTTTTAGCCCTGAACGGGCAAGATTTTTTCAGGTTTGGTAAAATTTCGGGTCGCGTTAGTAAAAACATCACAAATAAGGTGTTAGTCAACCGATTTTAGTAAAATAAACAACACAATGAAGGGAAAAGCATGCAGAATATGTTACTCACGTGATTGTTGCCGGTAATCCATATATGAACACAAATATTTACGAAATACGGCATGTTGTTTGTGATTTTCCGTCATCTATACGGTAATTTACAAACACATTTTCAGAATCATAATCACTTTCTTTAAAGTCCGACTCACGACTGCTAATGCAAAGTAACGCTTTGCACTGATATCTAGCTCCGATTAATAATCAACTTCGTGCCCTTTAATGTCATTTAAATTGAACAGAGCGAAATCTCGGCTATCACTTGAAGAATCGCCGAAATCCATTTTGAAAAACAGCGTAAAAATCCCGAAAACTATCCAAAAAAAAAGTCCGTTAAAGTCTATTCAAAGTCAATGTAGCGCGTTTACAAATGGCGGCCACGTTGTCAAGCTATCGGCGAAAGTGAAAGTAGCGATCGGAAGTGTCGGAAAACCGAGAGATCGCATTTTTAAAACGACTAGTCATCAAAGACGCGATTGGGCGCTACGCCTGTTTAACGCATCGAACGCTATCAGGCGCTATGCCTGTTAAAGGGTTAAAAGTCGCTTTATATACGACAGGGTCGACTTCATTGCACCGGGTTCTATCCCATATGGCTTGGTCTCTTTCCGCAGCGCGGAAAGCATCTCACAAAGCACAAACTCCACAGCTCTAGCGACGACCCACAGAAGTCTCCGAAAAATGTAACTTGTGAACCGAAGGATGCGGCCCGGAATCGAACCCACGACCTTTGGAGCCCGAGTCAAAAGGTTTGACCACTTCGCCACGGAGACTCCTAAAATTATAAAAATTTTGGATTTTATATCCAGGATTATCCAGCATTATAAAAATGCTGGATGCCAAAGAAACAGTGACTGTAAGAAAACTCAAGGTTTGGTTCAGAAAGAACAATAACATAGAGCTATCCAAAACAACTTTGTGGAAAATTATAAGGACATTATCTTCACTGTTTGAAAGGACAAGGGTGGTAGAAATAATCTTTGCGAGCAACCACATTTAGGAGCCATGAGAAGCAGATACCTACATGAAATAAGGGAAATGCGCAAAGAAAATTATGGCATAGTGTGTTTGGATGAAATGTGGATCAATGCGCACCACACAAGTGATAAGGAATGGCAATCAGTGGATGGTCAGATAAAGCGATATGTGCCCAGTAGTATAGGACAACTTTTGGTCATGGCCCATGCTGGTAATACGTATAATGGCTTACAGCAGAATGCTGGGCTCGTGTTCGTATCAAAGCATACAGACAATAGGGATTATCATAATAAGATGAATGGTAATGTATTTAGAGATTGGCTCGAGAATACTGTGCTTCCATCCCTAGATAGACCGTCGTGTCCAATTATGGACAATGCATGATATCAATGTTGTTGCCCAAGAAGACAAAATACCTACAGCATCGAGCACAAAGAGAGCAATAAAGATACGACTCTGAATGGAAAACATACCATTTCCAGAAACGTATTTCTAGCTAGAATTGTTGTCCCTTGTAAAACAGATGCCAAAAGCAAGAAATATCAAATCAAGTTGATAGAAGAGCATCGTCATGGGTGCTTGAGACTTCCGCCGTACCATTCTCATTTTAACCCTATAGAACTTGTGTGGGCTAAAATTAAAGGACAGGTGGCAGCTGACAATACTATATTCAAATTGTCTGACGTCAGGATACTAATCCAGTCCGCGCTGTTAAATATTGATAAAAGTTACTGGAAAAATGTGAGGACCATGTGTTGAAAGAGGAAGAGGATTATTGGAGAAAGGATGGATTGAATTTTATGCAAATGAGAGCAGTCATCAACCTACTGGAATCGTCCGACACAGATTAAGGTCTGAGCAGATCGCAGACCTTAATCCACGTCTACACCAACTGGGATATTTTGCTATAAATATTCAGAAGAATTGCAGGTCCTAAACATTACAGCATCAACATAATGTCAATGGCAACAGTTTGTATTCCACAGTGATGAGTTTTTAATTTCGCAAGTCCTCAGCGGTGACAAACAACTGTATTGAAAAAAACACACACACACACACACCCACACACACACACACACACACACACACACACACACTCTAAACGCATTGAATACCAACAGAAGAGTAATATTGCGGTGGAAACTGACATATTGTGGCATAACAAGAAACGTGAGAGCAAACACGTCAAATTAGGGGACAACACACGTGCATACGAATCAATTTATAAACTTCAATGAAAAGAGGACCAACATCTTGGTCGTTAAGAAGAAAGCCCACTACAGAGACACTGACAACTATTTTCATAGTGCAAAACAGGTAATCATGTTCCGTCTCTGAACGGTAAACAACAGAGTAGAAAATCTTTCACGAAGACTCAAAGCGGGTCTGTCGCCCATGTGTACGTGTGAAAAAAACTACACAGACAGCTGAACAGATCCTTAAAAATGGAAACTGTTACTGTTATTTACTGCCAATATAGTACCTTGCGTGTATGGCAGAAGGGTCTTTGAACCTGAGGAATTAAGGCCGCCTGGCTAGTGCAGTCACCGCGAACTGTGCAGGTTAGGATTTTCTTTTTTGCCCCCGACAGAAAAAAATCCCACACCTTACCGAGGGATCGAACCCAGGTCTCCCGAATGAGAGTCCGGTGTTCTAGCCACTCTACATGATGACTAAATTGCTGTATCGTTTCTGGTCACTTCATATGCACATTACCTGGGAAGGTTAACCCGGTTAACAAATGCCCGCAGAAGTCGGATGTGTCTGCCTAGTGGCGCAAGAACGCAGCTCTGCTGTAAACAGGCACAACACAATCACATCCGGAAAAAAAAACTCCGGATGAACGCAGAAGAAGAAGATATGCACATTAACACACAGCTATTTGGAAGCTTTCACGAACTCAATATAAAAAGCTAACACGAATACTTGTGTACACATTATTAACCAGCAGCTGAAGAAACAAGAAGGAAATGAAAAATAAGGTAAGAAATAGATTCCTTCTACTTTCCTGTCAATTTTCAAATTATTTACCCCATGCCTCTGTAAATTCTCTGTCTTTACTAATATTACACATTGCACCCCTCTCGGGATTCTCCGTGGTGAAGTGGTCACGCTGTCCAACTCAGGTTCCGAAGGTTGTATGTTCGATTCCGGGCCGCGCCCTTCATTTCACGAGTGCATTTTTCTGATACTCCCGGGGGTCGTCGCTGGAGGTACAGAGTTCACGCTTTGTGCTGCGTTTTCCGCGCTGCGGAAAGAAACTGAGCCATATGGGATATAAACCCGGTGAAATGCAGCCAACCCTGTTGATTTTAAGCTACTTCTTTCATTGCACCCACTCCCATTCGAATCCGGATACGCCTTGTGTGTCATCTGAATTGGCGGGGCTTTCATTACTGTAAACACAAATTTGTTAGTGAGAAATCACTAGTTTTTCAGCAAAACATCAAAGAAATGTCGCCGCTTTCAATGATTTAAGTTGTTTTTGGACCTATCAGAGACATATTCCTTGGGTGGGGGTACATATATGACGGCTGGAAAAACTTCATAACGATGCAACAGACAGTTTTCAAAATAATTGATCGTGAATGAAGGCATTCTTTTCGGGACATACTATAGATGCTCACCTGCTGGCCTGCTGGTCATGCACAGATAGCAAACACTGAACATAATGTAGGAGCCATCCCATTTTTCTCAGGAGCCAACATATTTAGTTTTGCAAATGCGGGCCAAGAAAATATTGAAACTTCAGGCGGTAGGTCAAGGTTTTAGCTATCATGGCCACCAACTGCCTGGTAAAAAAAACCAAAAAACTCCCAGTCATGGGTTAAATCCTCATTGAGGCTAATTGGAATGTTTACAATTGATGTGGGCACTCAGGTTGACACAGTGTAGGTGGTTGGCGTGTCAGTGTAGGCGGTCGATGTGTCAGTGTAGGCGGTCGATGTGTCAGTGTAGGCGGTCATGCGTGTGAGTGTAGGCGGTCATACGTGTGAGTGTAGGCGGTCATGTGTGTGAGTGTAGGCGGCCAACGTGCCAGTGTAGGCGGCCAACGTGTCAGTGTAGGCCGCCGGCGTGTCAGTGTAGGCCGCCGGCGTGTCAGTGTAGATGGTCGGCGTGATACTGACCACATCACCCACCAAGTGCCCATTGGTCTATAAACATGGGTCTAGCACCATATGCCCAGTGTGCCTGAAGAAGTGGAAAGGTGTCCTTTCCTGTTTACTGACTACTATGCAGGTTGTTTGTCACTGAGGCCCTGACGGGAAGCAAGGAATAGTAACACACCATGCCTCTAGTAACTGGCGACTAAGGAGGATTGGTGTGGCACTGGCTACCCAATCCCATAGACAATTGGCTGCAAAATCTAACCACCATGAACAAGTCTAAAGAAAATGACAGAAAAATAATTTAGTCAAATAGATGACAGGAGAGACAAAATTATGGTGCAGTGTGCAGAAAGCCGTGAGGAGTCTGGATCACTAAAGTACTCTTTCACCTAGGACAATCTCCAGAATTGGCACATGGAAGTATAGATACATGGAGAATGTTTTACTCTTTTTTTTTTTTTAAAGTTTGATTCATTGCATTCGGGCAGACTGAAGCCTGAAAAAGGACTTGCATCTATTGGGTGGTTTGGTTGGTTGATGTAGAAACTTTCCTCCAGACCAGTACCAAAGTACCTGCTCTATGGGGACTAGTGCAGGTTTTCTTCCCCTCTGCACGCTAAATATCCCGTGGCGTGTACAAAACTGGTGCAGGAACTTGTCATGTGCTTTGAGAGGGGTACAGTAAGTAAAGGACACTTGAGGCAGATTGAGTATATGGTTTTGGGCCCTTTTTTTTTTTACAGACCAAAGTTTTCAAGACATTTCCTTGTACTCAGTTTAGACTAGACCCACCTGGGAGGCCAGGTCAATGTTTAAAAATCCACCTCTGCGAAATCAAACACCTGACCTTCTGGCTGACAGGCAAGTGTCTAGCCAGTACACCACCGCAGCACCTGGGAAGAGGCATATTAGAATGTAACCAGGCAATAATTCAGCCAGTACATTCAGGCTGGCAGGTATTAGGTCTCTGTTGGCCATGTTTCCTCCATAGGTTTGAGGTATTTGTCAACAAACTCCAGCCCAACGTCCATAGGGATGTGTGAAATAAAACCAAGTTCTTTTTGTTTGGGCAAATTAAGAAAAGGGGTCTTGTAGGAGGAGATTTCTTTGCTGCACTAATGACCAGATCTTGTCTGCTTGTTTCTTTCCCCTTGTACACATCATTTGATGATACTAATTGAGCTTTGTGCTTGCAGTAACACAACTTTGCATATAGTTCACGTGTATCTGAGCTGAATGCTACTGTTATTCTCTTGAAATCATTTGGATGTGGAATATTACGGCTGTTTTTGTTGAAATAGCGTCTGCAAATAAGACATGTATACACAGAAAGTGTGGTAGACATTAGAGGACATTCAGTAGAAAAGATTTATGATGGTATACTGGTTAGTGCCTTAGCTTGCCAAGACAGTGCTACGTGTTCAATCCCCAGAAATTATTTTTTTTCTAACCATTAGAGCTCCGGGGTTGACCCAGCTTTGTAAAATGGATACTGGATGATTTTTAGAACTAACATTTCCTAGAATACAGTCGAGTCCACTTAAGTTGAACTCGGATAAGTAGAATTTCACTTAAGTCGACATTACTGGCTTAGTTCCGGCCATTATTCTTCTTTATCGTTGTATAAAATGTCCTGATTGTCGGATTAGTCGAACATAAAAATGAATACCGACTATATGTGTTCACGTTAAGTCGAACTGTTCATTTCACACACACACACACAAAAATTGTTTCGTGAAAGAATTACTTTTAGTCAGCCTGGAGAACAACAATCAATATGGCACATACGATATCTCGCTACATGTCAGCAGTGGAGGATAGTGGGCGAAAGCTTGGTACTTTAACTTTACAAAGAAAGATTGAGCTGTTGGAAGAGGTTGAACATAGTGGGAAGAAGAAAGTGAATATAGCTAGAGAATTTGGTATTCCAACATCGACACTTTCTGGCATTTTAAAGCTTAAAGACCGCTACAGAAAATTGTTTTTCGAATGTCAAATCGATGGTGACAGAAAGCGAGCTAGAACTGCCGCGTGTGATTTTGTTGATGCTGTCCTTTTAAAATGATTCACTGTGAATAGATCGGCAATTGTACCAGTAAATGGGCCTTATTGCGAAAGCAGAAGAATTTGCATGTCTTGGAGGTCAGACAGACTGGAATTGTAGTGCTAGCTGGTTGGATCGTTTAAAAAAAACGATATTCCACCACATACAAGAATGTGTGTGAAGAGAAATAGTCAGTCGACAAAGCGACGACTCACTCATGGATAGAAGACGTGCTCAGACCTGCTTTAGCTAAATATGATTCTGCGGATGAGGATGACTGTGGGCTGCAAGCACAACCTGTATCGTATAGTCAGATATTTTTGCATGGATTGACAAAATTGACATTTACATGATGCAAACTGGATGTTCAGATGATGCAGTCTCACCATTTTGTGCCTTTAAACAGGCCATGGAAAGACATATTTCACAAGTCAAGAAGCAAAGCAAAATCACAGACGATTTCTGTAATTAATTTGGCAATATTCAAAATTAAACATTTCAACATGTCTGATATTTTATTGCTATTTATTTATTTACTAACTGTTTCCTAAGTGGTGCAATCATTTTACTCAATGCTACTACATGGTATTAGTGTAAATGTGTGCAGCCTGGATAAGTAGAATTTCTGATAAGTAGAAGATATTCCTTCGGTCCCTGTGACTTTACTTATCCAGACTCCACTGTAAAAGGTGGTGAGGAGGAGAACTGGCTACTCACCACATGCAGTGGTTTAGAGTATGAAGATCAAACACTTCAAATTCTAAATCCAGTATTTGCCATAGGACTACCTCTAGCATATCAGCTGCAGGAATGTGAGGTCAGTTCTGGATAGGGCTGTACCGGATTCAAATTTTTGAAATCCGGCCGGAGCCGGATTTGGCCGGATTTATGAAGTGAGATCCGGCCGGAGCCGGATTTACAAATAAAAAAATAAAAATAAAATAACATACTACATCACTTGACTTAGGTGAGTGGAGTCACTCGACTGTTCATTACTGCAGTTCATTACTATAGACATGACAATGATGACATATACTCATATTAAATCATTTAAATCCCCTCTGCTGTGTGTCCACCGTGACGAGGTAGAGGGGCTTGTGCGTCCCAATGACCCCAAAAGCTATGCCGACGGTAGCACAGCTACTGGTAGGGCCACCCATGTCGGACAGGTCAAGGGAGAGGGACCAGACGAAGAGACACACAAACCTGCTGCCTTGTAGGTAGACTGGGGACAGTCAAAGGCTAGGGAAAGCACCCCGAATACATGCTTGTCAAAATCGGATGTACTGAGCCACACAGGCTTGACAAAGCAGTGCAACGTAAAACCTGCTGCCTTGTAGGTAGACTGGGGACAGTCAAAGGCTAGGGAAAGCATCCCAAATAAATGCTTGTCGAAATCGGATGTACTGAGCCACAGGCTTGACAAAGCAGTGCAACGTAACTTAATTCATGATGTCACAAATCAAAATTAATCGATATGGTGCTAATCCCGTGAAGTCCCATCAGGCAGCTGATAGTGCCGGGCCCCCTGCCTCGAGGGGGTCCACCCATGACTACTGGTGGTCACCTTCCCCTGTGCTGTGGAGTCAAGGCACAGAGGAGTAGGTTAAGAGCTATTGACCAAATACCCCGGACACTCAACATACTACAGTGGAATGCCGAAGGAGTTTACAAGAAGAAAGACTCCCTAACACAGCGTCTACATAAAGATAGAATAGATGTGGCATGCATTCAAGAGACACACCTCAACGCCAATCACAAATTCTCAGTCAGAGGATATCAGGCCACACGTTTCGACCGCGAAGGACACAAAGGAGGAGTTCTAATACTTACACGAAATACAATACCTTGCAGCGAAGTATCTGTGATCTCTGACAACCAAACGGAAATTATAGGTGTTGATATAATGATAAAGGACGTGAAAATAAGAATTTACAATCTATATAGCCGGCAGATAAGGATCTTACACTCTCAAACATGGAAATAAAAACCCCTGACAAAAAAAAAAGTGGGCCCAAAATTGGGGGGGTTGGGAAAAAACCTTTAATAAAAAAAAACCCCGGTTTTCCGAAGGAAAAAAATTTTGGGGAAAAAAAACCCA
>JACEFZ010022958.1:15000-67798 GCA_014155875.1 Cepaea nemoralis | reverse complement strand
AATAAATTAGATTTGCACAGTATAGAGTTTGTTGCCTGTCTGAACCCGAGTCCTGTTCCTAGATTTGTAAGACCATGACAATGTGTGTGTGTGTACACGGGGTTGGCCGATGTGAGGGGCGCAAAGGAATGGGCCCCTACCCTGGATATAAGCTTTGCCCCACTATGGGGCCATAAAATTTGTACCTAGATGCAAAGAATAGTGAACACCAAGGTCCTGTCCAGATCAAGAGGCAAGACTAGACGTTTTTTTTTTTGTGAGTTGATTATTTCTTCCCTCACACACCCTAACAATCTCCTTTCCTCACTCTTAACATCTTGCCATACCCTCATACTAATATATACCCATACAATGAGAAGTTGGTGTCTAAGGTGGAGCCACAAAACAGTTCACCTCTCGCCGTCCACACGCATCGCAACGGTGTGGGTGTCAGTAGCCTAGGAGCGATGCAGATTATGTCAGTGTGTCTGTGAATATTTGTGTAATTTTGTTTTGAAACATGTGCAGTATTAAAAGTGAATTGTACGTTTTAAATTTATATGAAGCTGCATTTCTACAGGACCACACTAGGTACCTGTATTCTGCCAGTGAAATTAGCAATTTCGTGTGGTTGTCCTTGGTAGTTTTAGGAATAGTATTTAAAAAGATTGCTTTATACATATCTGTTTTCTTTTTAGTGAATTTTTCAATGAGTTGTCTAAGTGTGTCTAGTGCGGCTTGGACTGTTGGACATGTGTAATAAATGTGATCTTCAGTTTCCTGTATGTTATTCCTGCAAAGTTGACATTGTGCTATTTGTTTTGACATGTGTGCTTGTTTTTCCGTAGTTGGTGACATGTTAAAGATTAAACGATACATAATTTCTCTGGCTTTGGGTGTGATGTGTGGGTTGTGAAGATTAGAGAAAGTACATGTGTAGTCTTGTATGTAGTATTTTTGTCCTCTTTTTATTCTATGTCGTAGTAGGGGTGCTTGTTGTTTGACTAAATATTTGTAAATCTGATGTGTTGTCTGGTGTATTAGATGCTCGCGTCCTTGAAGTGCATGCATACATGTCTTGTAGAAAGATGGTAGTGTTCCAAAATGGTGTGGAGAATTGAGTTGCATTCTTCTAAGGTGTTGTAGTCTGAGTTCTATGTAATAGAGTGCTAGTGGGTGCTGTTCTGGTTGATTGAGGATATGTCCTATGTGTTGGATTCTAAGCGCTTGTATTTTGGTGTGTATGTCTTGTAGTGCTATCCCCCCTTGTCTTTTGTCCTGTATGAGTGTCTTATGTTGTATGCAATAGATTGTGCTGCCAAAGATGAAACGTCTGATGTGTTTGTTGATGTCTGTGATTGTCTGTTTAGGTGGGTCTAGCACTGTGACTAAATATATAATTTTGGGAATGATTAATGTGTTAACTATAGTGCTCCTACCAAATATTGTGGATGTCTTATACTTGTATCTGTGCAGCATGTCTATAATTTGTTGTGTGAGATTTTGCCATGTATGTGCATGTATTTGTCGGGAGTTGTTAGGGAATGTTATCCCATAAAGTCTGATGTTGTCTGTCGCTGTTAAGTCGGGAGGAAAATCTGCTTTGTTCCGCCACTTACCGAGACCCATTATGTGTGATTTGTGTATGTTTAATTTTGCTCCATTCCCCTTACCAAAACGTGTAAAAGTGTGGAGTATATTTGTGATGGATTTGTTGTTGATGGGGAAGAAAGCGGTGTCGTCCGCGTACGCGAGCAACTTCCTCTCTCCTCCCCCAGGAATAAAAATGCCTTTGATGTTCGTGTCCTGTCTGATTGCTTCGAGTAGTGGTTCCAGGGTCAGCACATAAAGCAGCGGTGATAGGGGACATCCTTGTCTCACCGACCTTGTGAGCCGGAAGCCAGCAGTAAGCGCATGGTTTACCAACACCTTACTTTCAGGTCTCCGGTATAAGATCTCTATCCACTGCCTAAAGTACTGGCCCAAGTTGCAGCGTGTTAAAGTCTTATATAAGTAGGAGTGGGAAATTCTATCAAAGGCCTTCTCCTGGTCCAATGACAAAAGGGCGGCCTGACAGTCTTTCTCCTGTGTGTCTGTGATGATGTCTCTAATAAAATGCGTATGCTGGTGGATGTTCCTATGTGGTACCCCGCATTGTTGGTCTGTGTGTATGAGTGTTGACATAAAGGGTCTCAATTTATTGGTCAGTGCTTTAGCAAGTATTTTATAGTCTGTGTTGAGTAGCGATATGGGTCTGTAGTTCTTCATGTGTGTCTTATCTGTATTTTCCTTAGGTATTAGTGTTATGTATGACATGTTGCAACTGTCTGGTAGTTGTTGTTTGTCAAAGGCGTCTTGAAATACTTTAAGAAGAAGGCCACCTAGGATAGGAAAGAAATGTTGGTAGAATTCTACAGTCAGTCCGTCTGGTCCTGGTGTTTTGTCTTTGTTCATTTTACTGAATGCGCATGTTATATCAGTCAGTGTTAATTCAGCGTCTAGTATGTCCTTGTCTCCGTCTGACAACTGTTTACTATACCTAAAAAGTTGTCTTGTATCTGTGTATCTACTGTTTCTGCTGTAAATAGATGTGTGTAGTATTGATTAAAAGCCTCTGTTATATGTGCTGGGTCTGTTTGTGTGTTACCCTGCATGTCTATTATTTTACTTATCTTTCTGCTGTGTTGTACATTCTGCTCAATTGCCAAATATTGTTTACTCGGGGTCTCTTGCGTGATTGTGGTGAGTTTTGTTCTGAGGAGAGCACCTAGATATCTGTGTTGTTGGTATTGCTCTAGTTGTTCTTCTAATGCGTGTAAGTGTGGAGAGTTGTTGTCTACCTGCTTTGTTAGTTGGATGGCTATTTGTGTGATTTGTTCTTGTCTTAACCTTTCTTTATGTATAAAGGATGCAAGTTGCTGTGTTCTACTTCGTATTGTATTTTTCAATAAATCCCAATATTGTCCTATGTTTTCCGTTGGTATGTTGTCCGTGTATGTGTGCAAGAGTTGTGTCATATATTGTACGTATTCTGTATGCTTGAGAAGTGTGTTGTTAAATTTCCAATGTTGCGACCTTTTAGATGTATGTGTGTTTGTATGATTTGTGCTGATGTGTACTAATACTGCTTTATGATCCGTGTACTGTAATGTTTCCTGTATGTGTTTGGCGAGTATTATGTGGTGTGCTGCGGGTATATAAATCCTATCTAATCTAGTTGCCCTGTTGTATGCTTTGTTTGTGTGTGTTGTTTCCCTACTATGTGGGTGCAATTGCCTGTATGCGTCTATTAGGTTGTGTGTGTCTAATATGTTTTGCAATGTCTCTAATTGATTCATGCCCTCTCTGTTGGTTCTTCTTACCTGTGCCCCCGACATCCCCCCTCTACTATGTCAGAGTCTTCTAGGACACAGTTGTAATCCCCACAAAGTATGACATTCTGTCCCCTGTATGTGTTTATGAGTATTGTGTCTAGTTCTTCGTAGTACTGTGGTTGATAGTTGTAGTTTGGCGGTGCGTGGATATATACTATAGTGTATGTGTGTCTGTTCAGGGATATTGGGCCGTGTCGGACAGAGTTCTACTAGTTAAATTGAATTATTCAAGTATATGCCCCAACAGGAGAGTCCAGTGAAGATAGTGTAGAGGAATTTTATAATGACATAGAGTCTGCCTTAAAGAAATGTAAAAATTCAGAAATAAACATCATAATAGGGGACTTCAATGCAAAAGTAGGATATCAAGGGGATAGATACACAGTAGGCAATTATGGTTTAGGAGAGAGAAATGAAAGAGGATACAGACTAGTAGAGTGGGCAAAAGAACAGGAAATGATTGTAGGAAACACCTGGTTCAAGCAACACCCTAGAAGATTATGGACCTGGAGGAGTCCTGATAGCAGGATTAGAAACCAGATTGACTACATTCTCATTAGCAGAAGATTTAGAAACGCGCTAACAGTAGCAATATCAGTTCCCAGTGCTGATTGTTATAGTGACCACAGATTACTCACAGGAACATTGAGGATAAAGTTGAAGAAAGTCAAGTATATAACAGGAAACACTAAATATGACTTGTGTACATTGAGTAATGACAAGGAAATACAAAACAAATTCAACATAGAAGTACAGAACATATTTGAAATATTGTCTGATCTAGAGATCCTATTCCAGGATGTGGATGATCAATGGGAAATGTTAAAGAATTCAATCAATGTGGCTGCAGAAACAACTATTCCAAAATTAAAGAAGGTGGTCGTAAGAAATGGATGACTGAGGAAATTTTACACTTAATGGAAACAAGAAGACTCAACAAAAATAATCCTGCCAAATATGAAGAAATTCACAGACAAGTCAGAATATTATGTAGGAAGGCAAAAGAATCATGGCTTGAGGAAAAGTGCTTAGAAATTGAAAAACAACACAACAGTCAAAATACCAAATTAGTGCACAAAAGAATTCAGGAACTTACTAATAAAAGAACAAGTACATCAACAGACTGTCTAAACACTAAAGATGGCAAAATCATAATAGAAAAAGATCAGATTCTGCATGTATGGACAGATTATGTGAAAGACCTGTATAATGATAACAGAGAGGAACAGTATGCTATTAGATTTAATAATGAAGGACCAGCAATTTTAAAGATGTAGGTTCAAAATGTTCTTAAGCATATGAAAGCTGGCAAGGCCCCCGGTGCAGATAACATCACAACAGAAATGATTAAAGCTTTAGAAGAATTTGGACTAGAGCAAGTCACTAGACTGCTGAACACATTATATGATACTGGAGATATACCTTCTGAATTATGTAATTCTGTATTTATTGCAATCCCAAAGAAATCAGGAACCTTAGAATGTGATCAACATAGAACAATTAGTATAATGAGTCACATCACAAAGACTTTGTAACGAATTTTCATGCAAAGAGTGAGGAAGAAAATACAACCTGAAATAGGGGAAGAACAATGTGGGTTTGTAGAAGGAAAGGGTACAGTAAATGCTGTGTATATGCTGCGAACAGTTATTGAACGTGCTTTAGAAGTAAACAAGGATATACATCTTTGCTTTATTGACTACACAAAGGCTTTTGATAGAGTTAGACATGTCAACATTGTGGATATGCTTGCAGATCTACAAATTGATGGGAAAGACATTAGACTTATAAAAAACATATATTGGAAACAACAAGCTGCCATAAGGATTGATAATGAAGTAGGACAATATCAACCTATTAAGAGAGGTGTTAGGCAGGGATGTGTAATGTCTCCAGATCTTTTTTCCCTATACAGTGAAAATATTTTCAGAAATGTAGAAGACCTAAATGGAATCAGCATTGGAGGACGAAACATAAATAACATTAGATATGCAGATGATACAGTATTGATTGCAGACAATGCACAGGATCTGCAACAATTAGTAGACGCTGTTGTTGTACACAGTGAGCAGCTGGGGTTGGAATTAAATTGTAGGAAGACACAGGTTATGGTCGTCACTAGGAAGAACGAAGTACCACAATGTAATATACAAGTAAATGGGGATATTCTTCAACAAGTGAATCGGTTCAATTATCTCGGAACAGTCATAACATCTGATGGCAGATGCCTTGAAGAGATTAGAACAAGAATCGACATTGCGAAAGTAGCCTTTAGCAAGATGAAAAACATTCTGACCAATAAAATGATGTCAATTGAAACGAGAAAAAGAGTGTTGAGGGGATACATAGAGCCTGTTCTTTTGTATGGATGTGAAACTTGGACAATGTGCAGTCAAGCTGAAAATCATCTGATGGCTGCAGAAATGTGGTTTCTGAGGAAAATGCAAAGAATACCATGGACAGATAGAAAAACCAATGACCAAGTACTACAAGAGACAAATGAGAATCGTAGATTGATTAGAGAAATTAGACGTAGACAGTCAAAATTTTTTGGACATGTTATGAGAAGAAATGGATTGGAGAACTTAGTGACAGCTGGCAAGATCGAAGGAAACAGACCAAGAGGAAGACCGAGAGGAAAATACCTGGATGGCTTGGCCACATGGCATGGACGAGACAGGAACACTGAGCTGATCCACGACTCTGGTGATCGAGTGAAATGGCGAATCATGACCGCCCACGCTTTCCGGCATGGCAAATGATTGATTGATTGATTGTATGTGTGTGTATTATTTCCTATTTGTACAAAAGTAATTCTACCCTGATTATCCCTGTTTGTGTTTAGTATGTTCCGTCTGTCTGATGTTTGTAATATAGCTGTCCCCGAACCTATGTTGTGGACCGCTAAACTGAAATATGCATGTGAGTTGTATTATATGATGTTGTTTTGTTCTCAGCCCTGAAATATTAATGGAAATTATTATTAAATCATCCATTTACAGAAACAAACAATACAGAGATCTCTTTTTGAATTATCAAGTTCGCACTAATTTTCGATGCACACGAATTTCCACAGAAATACAGACACATTATTGCGGTGATAAGCGTTCACAGTCTTTGGTTCAGGCTTTTTCTTCTTCGGAATCCGTGTCAAAAGGGACCTTCGGGCATATTAACTTTTAGGAAAAATCTGAAGCCAGACTATGGCTAATAAAGCTATATATGGGTATTATGCCACAATTAATACACACGTAATAAAATCTAGATAGTGATCAATTCTAGAGAAAATAACACTAAAGACTAGTCTCAATAGTATACATTCAAGTTTGCAAATTAATCATACAAATACTTAAGTTATTGCCCTTTGCGTATTTTGTTATGATTTGTGTCCCTTTATACCGGCAAGCTTGGGGCATGTCATCTCCGGTTAGTGTAATATCGCAGTGACCGATTAACGCACGATAGTGAACTTTTGTCTTTATTTGTTTATTTTTTTCTGTCATTCTTTCTTTATTTCTTTATTTCTTTCCGTCTTTCTGTCTTTCTTTACGTCTCTATCCGTAAAACATTCCTTTCTTATCCGGTCTAACGCATAGTATGTATAGGACGGTCAACACTTATAAATATCATTTACAGGACATCGCAGTCAGCCCCAGCATTCTGTGGATTTTCATGCTTCCTGGATAAGTTTGCAGTTGTCTGTCTGAACGACCGGCACCCATTTCATTATACATCGTGACGCGGTCTGCTGCCTAAGCGGTAATCGCTGTGTGCATTATGCTATGGTGTCTAATAGCTCTGCTCTGATGACTCTCTTTCTCTTTCTCTCTCTCATTCTCTCTCTCTTCCTCCATCTCTCTCTTTCTCTCTCCTTCTCTCTTTCTCTCACTCTCCAACCCTCTCTCCTTCTCTCTCTCCCTCTCTCTTTCTCACTCTATCTCTCTGTCTCTCTATCGCTCTCTCTTTTTCTCTCTCTCTTTCTCTATCTCTCTATTCTCTCTCTCTTTCTGTCTCTCCCTCTTTCTGTCTCTCTTTCTCTCTCCTTATCTCTCTCATTCTCTCTCCTTCTCTCCTTCTCTCTCCCTCTCTATTCCTCTCTCTCTCTCTCTCTCCCCCTCTCTCTCCCTCTCTCTTTCTCTCTCTTTTCTCTCGCTCTCTCCCTCTCTCTCTCTTCCTCTTTCTCTTTCTCTCTCACCTTCCCCCCTCCACTCTATCTCTCCCAGCGTTATCTCTATTTCTCTCTCCTTCTCTCTTTCTCTCTATCCTTCTCTCTATCTCTCTCTCTCCCTCTCTCTCTTTCTCTCTCTCTATCTCTCTCTCCCTCTCTCTCTCTCCCTCTCTTTCTCTCTCTCCCTCTCTCTCTCTCTCTCTCCCTCTCTCTCTCTCTCTCTCTCTCTCACTCTCTTTCTCTCTCTCCCTCTCTCTTGATCTCTCCTTCACTCTCTCTCCTTCACTCTCTCTCCTTCTCTCTCTATCTCTCTCCTCTCTCTCTCCTTCTCTTTCTCTCTCTATCCCTCTCTTTCTCTCTCTCTCTTTTCTCTCTCTCCCTTTCTCTCCTTCTTTCTCCTACTCTCTTTCTCTCTCTCCGTCTCTCCCTTTCTCTCTCTTTCTCTCTCTTTTCCTCTTTCCCTCTTTTCTCTCTCCCCCTTTCTCTCCTTCTTTCTCCTACTCTCTCTCTCTCTCTCTCTCTCTCTCTCTCTCTCTCTCTCTCTCTCTCTCTCTCTCTCTCTCTCTCTCTCTCTCTCTCTCTCACACACATTGTTTCCTTTTCAATGAGTATCACTGTAACCGAAAACTAATAACGCATGAATGTGTGGACACGTGTGTGTATACGGGTGCTCGTGATGTCCCTTGTATGAACGTAACTGTCGGTATTTATTTTCTTTCGTCTTGTAAAGTTCACTCCCAGGTCCATAGAGTGTATCTTCCACTGTCGTCTCTGAAAACCAGAAGGTTTGACTAGATATGTTTTAATTTGGACAGTCTTGGAGTATGTGCTCTGCTGGCTGTGACACTAACACACAAGTGCACATGGCTGATTCACCAATCTTGAATTTTTATACAGGTGGTTGCGTAATCTAAGGTGGCCTATTCTGAGGTGTAGAATAATGACTTGACCTGATATGTCCATAACGTGGAGGTCATCTTGAGCAGATTACTGTTGCTTTCTTACTGACTTGATCATTCTTTTCTGTTGGTGGTATGTAACGGGTGCATCAGACTGATCTTATTGTACGCCTTCCTTAGCCAATCCAACAGCGCTGGCGCTTCCGAGTACTCCACATTAGGAGGGTATCCACTGCGTGGTGACTTAATGCTGACGGCTAAGATCAGAAAGTAGTGTCCTTAGTACTGACAATTTTCCAGACAGGAGCGCCTTGAGCACTGATTTCGCATTTGTCAATACCACCTAATGGTACAGCTGAGACACGAGTGTAATGACTCATCTGGTCAAAGATGGCGGTGCTTCCGGGCGCAACCATAAAAATACAACCAGACCACGTGCTCGCTGACTAAAGCTGGTCAAAGATGGCGCTGCATTCGACCACACATGGGTAATAATTACAGTCGATCACATATGGCGCTGCTTCCGATTGCATGTGTAATGACAACCATGGCGCTGTTTCCGCTCGCATGTGTACTGACTGCAATCAGACCACGTGTTCACTGGCTAAAACGTGTCCAAAAACGGCGGCGCATCCGATCACACGTGGTAATGGCAAAACCAGACCACGTGGCTAAATCCGAGCAAAGATGCCGCCGTATCCGGTCACGTGTCTAAGGGATACAATCGAAACACGTGACTAAAGCATGTTAAAGATGGCGTCGCAGTCGAGCACATGTGAATGTGTACAGCTGAGAAACAAAGGTAATGTCAACGTCCGGTGGTATTACGTGCATGTAAACAAGTCATCACAGTGTCAGAGAAAGGCTTTAGCATAATCATGGTGCAGAGATGTGATCACAAATTAAAGTCGGGGAACTCGTATCTGTACGTAACAGCTATCGGGTCATACAGCGCCGAGTGGCTAGTACATGATAACATATGTATATACTATTACACAGTAACACAACAAACTGTCCCAACTCCGCCTTAGGCAATGCGTGTAACATGAAATGATACGTATCCGCTGTCATAACCAGCAACATTATCACGTAGCAGATTAGACATCTACACTTTCATTACCTCTGTATGTGTCCATACGGTCTTTACATCTTTCTCCAGAAACCAATGTTCAAGACCAATATATGTTTTTCAGTGTGCCTGCTCAGTACCACACTTTACACCCAGATAAAAGTACAACTTCTATTTACCACTTCAACAGTAAAATGAGAAAATATGTCAGACAAAGTTTGAAAACTATTGGTCAAATACAGAAACAATTCTTCCAAACTTATAAAAAGTAGGAACATTTGTTAAACTAGTGATGAAAAATATCAACCAAGTAGGAAAATGTGTTAGTCAAATAAGAAAAAAATATTGACCATGTAACGAAATATATTGTCCAAACTTATGAAAAGTAGGACAATTTGTTAGCCAAACGGGAAACAAGATTGACCAAGTAACGAAATATCCCTCCCAAACTTATGAAAAGTAGGAAAATTTGTTAACCGAGTGTGAAACACTATCAGCCAAAGAGAGACATATCTCACCCAATCTTATAAAAAGTAGGAAAATTTGTTAGCCAAATGGGAAAAAAATGTCGATCAAATACAGATATATCTCAACCAAATTTATAAAAAGTAGAAAAATTGTTAACCAAATGGGAAAGATACTGACCAAGTAGGAAAATTTGTTAACCATATGTGAAATAAGAGTCAGGTCTTAGTCAGATATGACTGAGCTACCGTATGACAGTAGACGGTACTACCTGCTTTCTGTCAGCGCCGAATGTTGGGCGGCGCCTACCAAACCCGACACCCCACATTGTGCCAACGGCTTCGGGCGGAAGAGCGCAATTGGGAGGGTACTAGCCTTATCCTGGTGCGAGGAAATGCAACCCAAAGACAAAATAAGTCATGGCAGGGCAGACCAGGCCCTAAGCCTTGGTTGGCAGCTGGTCTAGGATCGAAGCTCCGACAGGCGGACAGTTAGAGCATTGCTTTGCTGATCCGGCAGCTTCTGCAGCTTGTCTTGTTCCAGATGTATAGGTGTTAACTTTCCTCTGGAGTGAACTAGGCAGGCCGAGAGAGGGATCATGCTGCATGGGCAACACATGGTTTCTTTATTTTAGCCCAGGCTTTGTGCTATGGAGAGGCAATAACTCCATCCCTGGTCTTAACCGGTCTCGGAATCAAAGCGAGAGGCAACTGTTACAGGGTTATAAGTCCTTGTCAGTTGGCGTAGACATGGGGCGCCACGCGTTGCCTCTGACGGTGGGAGACACCTACAGGTGTCACTGATCAGCTACCGCCCGCCTCAAGCTGGGCAGCCCCCGGCCAATTGGGTGCTGATCCGCCACAGCCTGCCTGCTTCAATGGGTGCTTGGGGCTAGGACAAAATCTGAATTGCAGGCTGTAAAACCAATGCACCAGGTACTAATAAAAAGAATAATAGAAACCTCAAGCTATGGCTTGCAACCTGGAACGTGAGAACCATGTGTCCAGGATTTTCAACTGACTTGACAAATATTGATGATGTAAGAAAAACGGCTGTGATTGATGCTGAACTCAATCGTCTTAACATCGATATTGCTGGCCTGCAGGAGACTCGCCTCGCTGAGGAAGGGTCACTCAGGGAAAACAATTACACCTTTTTTTGGAAGGGAAGAGGGCAGGCAGAAAAAAGGCAACACTGGTGTGGGCTTTGCAGTGAAGAATTCGCTACTGGGAATGATTGATATCCCAGCTGGAGGTAATGAAAGATTATTATCACTGCGCTTGGCAACCTCTTGTGGATTTGCCACCATTCTCACTGCATATGCACCGACACTCACTTCCTCTGATGATGTGAAGGATACATTCTATGAGCAGCTAGACTCTGCGATCAAGGCAGTTCCAAAATCCGACTACATTTATATGCTCGGTGATTTCAATGCTCGTGTGGGCAAGGACTCGAGTTCATGGCCAGTGTGCCTTGGAAAATACAACATCGGTCGCATGAATGATAATGGACAAAGGATGCTGGAGCATTGCACTAGAAATGACCTATGTATTACAAACTCCTTTTTTAAAACAAAAGAGATGCATAAGGTCACATGGAAACATCCAAGATCCGGCCATTGGCATCAGCTGGGCTTCATTATCACACGGAGACAGCATCTGAACCATACATCATTAACTCGAAGTTACCACAGTGCTGACTGTGATACAGATCATTCGTTGGTTGTTGCAAGGGTAAGACTGAGACCAAAGAGAATCTACACAGCTAAACACAAGTCTAGCCCCAGGATTAATATTATTAACACTCACGATCCTGGAAGGTGCTTTGAATTTCAACAGCAACTTGAGGACGCTTTCAATGATACATCAGAAAATTGTATAGTAAATGATAAATGGAGTAAACTTAAGGAAACTATTTATAAAACAGCGGTAGGGGTTTACGGCACTGTGGATCATAAGAGGCAGGACTGGTTTGTGGCAAACAGCCAGATACTGCAGCCCTTGATTGATAAAAAGAAGATAGCTCTCCTAAGAAACAAGGAAAGACCAACGCGTAACACTCTGAGTGAGCTGAAGCAAGCAAGGAAGGATGTACAAAAGGCTGCCAGGCAGTGTGCGAATGACTATTGGATCAAGTTATGTGAGTCCATTCAAATCGCAAGTGATAAGGGAAACATCAGAAGCATGTATGAAGGGATAAAGAAAGCCTGTGGTCCAATGATCAAAAGAAGTGCACCGCTGAAAACCTTGACTGGAGAAATCATCACTGATAAGAAACAGCAGATGGATAGATGGGTCGAGCACTATTTAGAGCTTTACTCAAGTGAGACCAAGCTGGCGGATTATGCCCTCAACGCCATAGAGGCCTTGCCAACTCTTGACCACCTGGACACACTTCCCACTATAGCAGAAGTTAAGCGTGCTATAAATGAGCTTGCATCTGGCAAGGCTCCAGGTAAGGATGGGATTCCAATAGAGGTAATCAGGAGTGGGCACGTCACCCTCGCTCTACAGATCCACCAGCTAATAGAGCTATGCTGGCGAGAAGGACAAGTCCCACAGGATTTCAAAGATTCAAACATCATAACGCTGTACAAGAACAAGGGAGATCGGAGCGACTGCAACAACTATAGGGGTATCTCACTTCTGTGTATTGTTGGGAAAGTATTTGCCAGAATTGTCCTGCGCAGACTTCAAGTCCTGGGAGATCAAGTCTACCCCGAACCGCAGTGCGGCTTCCGTCAGAACCGGTCTACCATTGATATGATATTCTCATTGCGACAGATGCAAGAAAAATGCCGAGAACAAAATCAGCCACTGTTTATTGCCTTCATTGACCTCACAAAGGCATTCGATTTGGTCAGTCGTGAGGGTCTGTTCAAAGCACTAAAGAAGATTGGCTGTCCACCAACTCTTCTGTCCATTGTGGAATCGTTCCACACAGGCATGAAGGGTATAATCAAGTTTGATGGCTCAACTTCAGAAGAGTTTGAAATCAAGAGTGGAGTTAAGCAAGGTTGTGTACTAACCCCCACCCTCTTTGAGATATACTTTTCACTTCTACTGAAATATGCCTTTCGTGATCAGGATGACGGTATATACATTCACTCACGCTCAGATGGTGGCCTCTATAATGCTCAGAGATTGAAGGCCAAGACCAAAATTAGCAGGGTACTAATCAGAGAGTTGCTTTTCGCGGATGATGCTGCGATTACGACCCACTCTGAGGAAGAATTACAACATCTACTATCTGATTATGTCACAAGGTGCACATGGTGTACCATCAATCTTTATTGACGACGCCGAACTGGAGATAGTAGACCATTTTACATATCTAGGATCAGAGGTAAATAGCAAATTATCCCTCGATCAGGAAATCAACATCAGGATTGGCAAGGCGGCAACAACAATGAACATGTTAGCAAAAAGAGTCTGGGAGAACAGGAAGCTTACTGCCAAAACAAAAGTCCTCGTCTACCAAGCCTGTGTCCTTAGTACTCTTCTTTATGGCAGTGAAACCTGGACAACTTACTCACGCCAAGAGAAACGTTTAAACAGCTTTCATATGTGGTGTCTGCGAAGAATACTTGGTATTAAGTGGCAAGGCAAAATCACAAATACTGAAGTATTGGAAAGATCAGGTTGTGTGACGGTGTATTCCGTTATAATGGAGAACTGAAATTCAAATACAAAATAATTTTAATGAAAGATTTTTCTATATTATTTTAATTATTAGTAATTATTTATTATTTAAATTTAGTGAGATCCTTGCTCTTGATGCTTGCTGCAAAGAGATCTTATGTCAGGTTCCAATTTAGTTAACTTCAGTCTCAAGTCTCCCCGTTTTGTTATATTCAGCCGATTTCTTCCATTTTAGAATTGCCCCCCTTAACAATCGAATTGCCCCCCTGTGGGGCGTGGGCCCCACGTTGGGAAACACTGATCTAAATTGTATTACGTGTTTATTAATTGTGGTATAATACACATATATAGAATTATTAGCCGTAGTCTGGCTTCAGACTTTTTCCTAAAGCTGAATATGCCCGAAGGTCCCTTTTGACTCATATCTTTTGGGTCGTTTGGCTAGATCAAAGTCTAGTCTTTGTGACGAAACGCCTACAGATCGGCAGATCTCTGCATAATATCCCTTTGAAGGGAGGGCGATGCGTTGGTCTCCCTTGACTTTAATATCAATTAATAGGGGATTTCCCATAGTAAGTAGTGCGTGGCGGCGCGATCTAGTTATTTATAGAGAAATCTAGAATGTTACCCCAAGTGCGTACGTGTCGAGATCTCTAGGATTCACGAGTGCTTCAGGCAGCACGGGTTGGTAGAACTTATCGTGACTCTGGTTTTCTCCATGATTCATGGGAATCACGCGGCCCATGTAGGCAAGTTGAAGGCGCACTAACTTAGTCGTGATCAGTTGCCAGCCGGACCTCAGCGTAAGACAGATCACAGCCACAGAGCTGCTGTAATTTTGATGTCAATATGCGCGGCCAGAGCGGACATCGGCAGTCGAGTTTGTGATTGTTCAATCACAGGTTAGTAGAATACTTATTCTATTGTTTAACTGTTGTCTTTATGCCGTTCCGACCTCCCCGAACGAATTAATTGCCGTCGGAAACGAGTAGTCGCGTAGCGTTACAATTTACATCTGGCTGTCTGCATATTTAATTAGCCTTTATTGATCAGCGACGTAATGTGTTACCTGACTGACCAAGCCTGATTCCACAGCGAGAGTGTTGTAAAAAAAATAGGCCGAACTAGTGCTTTCGAGGACTGGTGAAAATCCCATGTGTTTAGATAGATATTTGTTAATTGATTGTTTACAAATGAGTTAGCAGGGACAGTGATATGTATATTATTACTGCGTTGTGCTAGGGAGATCCTGGTTCTTTACAAAGTGTGTAGCAGTTACTTGTTTGGTTTATTAATTACGCATGCAAGGCAGGAAGTGTGTCAGTCATTACATCGATATGCTAGACGCTGTAAATAATGATAAGGTAGATCTTATTATTATAGATGTGTAATGTGCTTCGTGACATTAGAATGGTAACTTAGTTGTTCTATCAGTGGTGGTGATTTTCGAGGAATCAAGGTGAGATCGGCCGTGGTGTATTTGCTGGTGAAGATAGCAGTGTTATTCCGCGTAAGCAGAATGGTGATGACATCGGATAGGATAACAGTTGATAGGAAGTATTTATGATACTATTGTTACTGCTGGTTTTCATGTCCGTCCGCTAGAATGACCGTGCGTGTTCAATCTTACGTTTGTCTAGGAAGCCGACTGGGAGGTAGGCCGGTACGCCCAACCCGGTAGGTTACGGGTCTGACCCAAATCGATCGTGCATATCCGATGGATGAACATACCCGATCGAGGGTGATGCGGCACTCCGTAATTCGAGGCCGTTGTGTCTTGATAAATCGAGGATTTGAACATAACCCATTTCTGTCTCTCATATTCTACTCTTCTGGAAACCTGACTCTGTTCATGGAGTACTGGGAGTACTGCCGTGAAGTAGTAGTAGGTGAGGGGAATAACCCCCCCCCCCCCCCAAAAAAAAAAGGTGGAGCAGAGTTGGTAGTGGAGAGTCTGGAGGCTTGCTACATTGGATGACGTGACTTAAGTCGTCACGGACAAGGTACACGGGACCCACAGTAGCTGTGGGAAAGTGTAATGGTGGATGGCCACCAACGCTGTGCTCGACCGGCACAGGTATGACTGACCTGGAAGATAGTCAGTGAATAAAAGGGCAACTCAGGATCTGGGACAGGGATCCCAGAACTGACACGATGGCTGTAATATGAGTTGGTTATTTAAGTGTAACAATTCATGAGTTCTCCTTAGTTAATACTATAGTAATGAATTATCAGGAGTATAATTTATTATGGTCATATAGTTATTAATGTGTGTAATTGATCAGTCCATGGGTTAACGGATTGGTGAATTGATGAGTCTGTCAGGAAGGAGATGTCCGGCTGGACACCTTCTCGATAAAGTAATCACTACACTGAAAGGGAAGTAGGTGTATATGTTGATTGATGATGGAAGATGAAACCGGATTGGACTGGCACCAGGTGGAAGATGCTTTGACAGAGTCATACAGTCGACTCTTGTGCTAGGGGTTATTTGTAGCCCAGAAGTGTTACTTGACTGAACAGGTGTGCTATTGCTTTCTCTAACATCATTATGCCTATACATTTTGGGTACAAGTAGATCTATGATGTGATGATTTCATACTCATGTTGGTATACATGAGGAATAACTGAGAGGCAGGTGACATGGTGGAGATGCTGTTAGTCTTTGTTGTAGTTTAGTACTCACACCAACCTCTCCGTGTTTCAGGATCTGTTATTGCTATACTGAAGAAGATTCGAGAGCTTCACCATGAGCTCTATGGGCCCACTCATTCCAGTGCCTATCAAGAAGTTGATTGAGGCCATACTGAGAGTGGTCTTCTGATTCTGCGAGATCAATGTTGGAAGGAGCTGAGTGCTGAATATGTCGGTAGGTCTAGGTTAGGACCTCCGCCAAGAGTCCGACGAGTGTCATCCGATCCCGAGAGGATCCAACACTGAAACGTCTGGTGATTCTAGCCAGTGAAGCACTGGTGAAATTCAAACTCAGTGTAAACCTTGGTGATTGCAAGGTCGTGAACTTTCAAGTTGAGCCAAGTGATCATTGTTACCGGTCACCCTGGCCTGTGTGCTATGCTTCCGGCCCGGCTGGGTTGTCATGGGACACCGTGTATAATTTTATGCTTGAATAGTGTATCTACATTGGTTTACCTTTATGAAGCCAACACGTGGTCCAGTGACCTAAGACATTGATTACACAAGTGGTGGGAACACCAGAAGGACATGTGTGTTAAGGTAGGGAGCTACCTCATTCCAACGTGGTGAACTGTTGACAGTGTATGCTAGGTTGTGATTGATACCCCTCGATCAGGGTAGTTACATGAGACTGTGTGAAGATCTATTTGTCCAAGGACATTGAAATAAGGTGAAGTGTTTAGTCACCTGATAGACTTTGCCAGTGACTTTTTGTGTTCATGTGGAGCAACCGCTCATTTTGTAGGTGACATATCAGAGGGTGGGTCACTTATGAGATAGAAGAGTGACCAGGCTCTTGTGTATTTTGATACGGTGCTACATGTACTTTTTCTGCAAGTGGGAGACCGCTAATATTCTAGGGTCGGCCCAGACTTCATCAGGAGTGTGACGAGTGAAATAGTACGACAGCAAGGAAGGATCCTTGTTCATCGGTGCAGTGTCAGTCAGGCAGTGGTACTGCGCTTGATCAGCCCGTGATTGGTTCTCTGTGTGAAGAGGGAACTTTGGAGAGGCAGCAGACCTTGGAGTTCCGGTCCACTGGAGGAGCCTGGGTGAGTCGCTACCACGACTGGACAACCGCACGAGCTATCGTCCGCCTCCATGATGAAGAATCCTCATCTGCATATCTGCTCTTGTACATAGTATCTTCTAGTCTGGCTTTCAGCCATCCTTCTCTGTGTTGTGGTTGACTTAGTTCAGAATTAAATTTTTGTTCTCTTAGCTATGACTTTGTGCAGTGATATGACTGGTGTCTGGTCCGAGCCCCCTTGGGGTAGGGAACCCTAGGTGAGGGAGGGGAGGTCCAGCTGTCCCGGCTTGTGTGGGGCCTGGTAGATGTAGAGTGCTATTGAGGTGGTTGGAGCAAAGGCTGGGGATAGTATCTATCGTGGCAAACCAGTCCAAGCCCCGGCGGTCTTGTCACAAGATAGAGTGGGGGCTCGTCCGGGATCTTCTCTTTGTTCTGACATCTCGTAGGAATAGGTTATAGTGTCATCTGTCCTATACCTATTGTCTACTTGACGAGTAGGGCTACTGATACCTTTCTCTTCGACGTGGACAGACATTTAGTTAAGTTAGTATAGATACATAGTTACAGTGTTGGTTGGAGTACAGTTAGCATTGTGATTGGGTATTGCATATCTATACTGATACTAAGTTACACTAAGCATGGCTACTCGTACTTTAGATTTAGCTAAGGTGCGGGCATCTGCAACTGAGATGGGAGTAGAAGGTGAGGAGTTCAAAACCTATGTACTGGAAGTAGAGAGAAACTTCAGAGCAGAAGAGAGGGAGCGAAGAAAGTCAGAAATTGAGCTTGAAGCTCGAAAGTTAGCACTTGAAGAGCAAAAGTTGGTGGCAGACCAACAGGCACAAAAACTTGCAGCTGACCTAGTCTAAGAAATTAGAAGCTAGGAAATTGGAAATGGAACATGAGTTCCGTATGAAGCAACTTGAGGTAGAGGCTAAATCTGTTGGTGATTCTGAGGGAGCAGTAGGTGGAGTAGCTTTACCTAGCTCATCAGCAGCCAGCAGACCAGCTTACCATGCTATGAAATGGCCATTTCCACCATTTGAACCGGACCAAGAGAAGATAGATCAATTCTTAGAGAAGTTCGAGGCAATGTGTAAAGCTATGGGCTTAGAGCCTGAGCGTTGGAATCTTAAGCTTTCACAAGGACTCCGTGGCACCGCGTACGAAGTGTATGCGCGTCTTCCCCCAGGGATGGAAAATGATTATCCAACCCTGAAATCGGCTCTTTTGAAAAGATTCGAAATGACAGCCCATGCTTACAGGCGGAGGTTCAGAACTTCCAAGAGAGAACCAGGTGAGATGTTCTCGGCCTATAGTGTGAGGCTGAACTTCATACCTGTTGAAATGGATGGCGTTGGCCAATTTCAAAGAGGATTATGAGAGTCTGAGAGAGTTGATGGTGGTGGATCAAATGAAAATGCAGATGTCCAAGCCTTTAAGGAATTTCTTAGGGGAAATGGGGCGGAAAGGCTAGACATAGTAAATAAGTTAGCTGAAAGGTATGTGGAAGTCTATGGTAAGACTGGGGATTCCAGTCAGACTGATTCACAGAAAAGGCAGAAGGGGCTTGATCAGAAGCCCAAGACCAAAGGTCCCAAAGAATCATCCAATGTAGCAGATCCTGTGGTAAAAGACTTTGGTAAGAAACCTGATAAGCAAAGCCCTCCCACCTCCCCAAAACGGAAGTGGAGTAAGAGGTGGTGTAAGTACTGTAAGTCTCTTTCCCATAATACTGTAGATTGTCTGAGGAAGCCAAAGGACTTGCACTTTGCTTGTCTCGCCTCAAATAGGGGTAGACCTAGCGAGACCACACCTAAGGGTCGGGAGAAACCAAAGTCTGAGAAATCACCTGTGGTCGAAACGATAGAGGTGAATGGGAAGCAGGTGGAATGTCTATACGATATAGGATTGCAGTTTGAAGCTGTAATCTCATCCCACCTTGTGAGCCCAGGGCAGCTCACCGGCGAGACAAGAGAATTCCAGCTGGCCATGAGGAGCTCCGTAGCTATGGACTTGCCGATTGCTCGGATTGACATTCGGTGCAAGGTATGTTACTGGTAGCATCCAGGCGGCTGTGCTGCCTGATCCTATTTACCCTTTGATCCTCGGTCGTCCACATGTATTCCTGGGGGACCCCAGGGAACATTGTCTAGTGAGCGCTAGGCAGGCCAGGGCTAAGGATGGAGAAAGGCAGTGTGGTAAGTTGATAGACCATTCTCTTGCGAGGTTAGTGAGCAGTGCTCAAAGTAGGGACCAGAGCTTTGCGTCCTTACTTACTGGAGGTGTCCCAAAGTTCCGACCCGCCAACTCCGGGTCAGTTCTATGTAGAAAACCGGTTGCTTTATCGTAGAGCCGGGCAAGGGGATAGCCAGTACGGTCAGATGGTAGTCCCTACTGACTACAGATCCCGCTTGATACATAGAGTGCATACCTTATCCTTAACCGGACATAAGGATGTGGGGACAACAGTCCAGTGTCTTTCCAGCCACTACCACTGGCCTGGAATGACAGGCGACGTGCGGAGATATATCCGGTCGTGCCCAACGTGTTGTCTGGCAGCACCAAAGCACAGGACCAGAAACGGTTTATCTCTGCAGATTGGAGATAGGGTTCTCGCGCTTCTCCCAATCGAGGGGGCGGAATTCGAACTCGGATGGCAGGGCCCTTTTCCTGTGGAACGGATAATGTCCCGATCCACGTATGAGGTGAAGGTCCGCGGGGAATTGCGTAAGTTCCATTGTACTCTCCTTCAGAATTTGGAGAGGTCCGAGGTAGTTTCTCCACAAGATAGTGCGACTACCATCGCGCTAGATTCGGTTCTGGGTCCAGACGAGGGCGAGGAAGACTCAGTCCTACGCAGTACATCCTGTGGGGAGGGTCTGCGGTCTCCTGAGCGTTCAACCGTAGATAGGGCGAACAGGCTCCGCCGGGAAGAGGCCCATGGTGTTAAGCACACTGGGAATCGAGGTCGGACAGGCGAAGTCACATCTGGCACGACGGGATCGTCGGGTGACTCGATACGCCGACAGGCTCACTGTCCTTACTCGCGGGAGAGAAGGCAGGAGCAAGGGTATTCCAGACGAACCTGGAGTAAGCGACCATTCATTTCCGTCGACATCCGCGAAAAGTCCACGAGGGTGATGCCTAGTCGGGATAGGAAAAATCCTATTGTCGGAAGGGACGAACGAACCCTCAGTAAAGTAACCGATGGCCTACACCAGGTGGATGCGGAACAGTCCAATGTAGAGGACAGACCCTGTAAGCCAATCACCAGGCCGTTACGTTTCGGGCCTAATCGCTGGAGATAACGTATGTTTGAGGCGGTGGTTGGTGAGCCAGCATCCATACCATTCTGGTAGATCTCCCCAGGGAAAGTGAACGTTATGGAACGTCTTTTCCTGGAAATCCAATCTCGATAGAGTAGAGGTTCAGAGTTCAGACCGATCTTTGTCTAGTGAGTTCGACCGGGTCGACCATCTTAAGTGGGGGCCTATGTGACGAAACGCCTACAGATCGGCAGATCTCTGCATAATACCCATTTGAAGGGAGGGCGATGCGTTGGTCTCCCTTGAATTTAATATGAAGTAATAGGGGATTTCCCATCTGAAAGTAGTGCGTGGCGGCGCTATTCTAGTTATTTATAGAGAAATCTAGAATGTTCCCCCAAGTGCGTACGTGGTCGAGATTCTCTAGGTTCACGAGTGCTTCATGCAGCACGGGTTGGTAGAACCTATCGTGACTCTGGTTTTCTCCATGATTCATGGGAATCACGCGGCCCATGTAGGCAAGTTGAAGGCGCACTGACTTAGTCGTGATCAGTTGCCAGCCGGACCTCAGCGTAAGACAGATCATAGCCACAGAGCTGCTGTAATTTAGATGTCAATATGCGCGGCCAGAGCGGACATCTGCAGTCGAGTTTGTGATTGTTCGAATCACAGGTTAGTAGAATACTTATTCTATTGTTTAACTGTTGTCTTTATGCCGTGCCGACCTCCCCGAACGAATTAATTGCCGTCGGAAACTGAGTAGTCGCGTAGCGTTACAATTTACAGCTGGCTGTCTGCATATTTAATTAGCCTTTATCGATCAGCGACGTAATGTGTTACCTGACGGAACAAGCCTTATTCCACAGCGAGATGGTGTGTAAATAAAATAGGCCGAACTATGTGCTTTCGAGGACTGGTGAAAATCCCATGTGTTTAGATAGATATATTTGTTAACTGATTGTTTACAAATGAGTTGCAGGGACAGTGATATTATATTATTACTGCGTTGTGCTAGGGAGATCCCGGTTCTTTACAAAGTGTGTTAGCAGTACATGTTTGGTTTATTAATTACGCATGCAAGGCAGGAAGTTTGTCAGTCATTACAGCGATATGCTAGACGCTGTAAATAATAAGGTAAGATCTTATTATTATAGATGTGTAATGTGCTTCGTGACATTAGAATGGTAACTTAGTTGTTCTATCAGTGGTGGTGATTTTTCAAGGAATCAAGGTGAGATCGGCCGTGGTGTATTTGTGTGAAGATAGCAGTGTTATTCCGCTTAAGCAGAATGGTGTTACATCGATAGGATAACAGTTGATAGGAAGTATTTATGATACTATTGTTACTGCTTGTTTTCAATGTCCGTCCGCGAGAATGACCGTGCGTGTTCCATCTTACGTTTGTCTAGGCAGCCGACTGGGAGGTAGGCCGGTACGCCCAACCCGTTAGGTTACAGGTCCGACCCAAATCGATCGTGCATATCCGATGGTTGAACATACCCGATCGAGGGTGATGCGGCACTCCGTAATTCGAGGCCGTTGTGTCTAGATAAATCTAGGATTTGAACCTAACCCTATTTCTGTCTCTAATATTCTACTCTTCTGGAAACCTGACTCTGTTCATGGAGTACTGGGAGTACTGCCGTGAAGTAGTAGTAGGTGAGGGGAATAAACCCCCCAAAAAAAAGGTGGAGCCAGAGTTTGGTAGTGGAGAGTCTGGAGGCTTGCTACATTGGATGACGTGACTTAAGTCGTCACGGGACAAGGTACACGGGACCCACAGTAGCTGTGGGAAAGTGTAATGGTGGATGGCCACCAAAGCTGTGCTCGACCGGCACAGGTATGACTGACCTGGAAGATAGTCAGTGAATAAAAGGGCAACTCAGGATCTGGGACAGGGATCCCAGAACTGACACTATGGCTGTGATATGAGTTTGTTATTTAAGTGTAACAATTCATGAGTTCTCCTTAGTTAATACTATAGTAATGAATTATCAGGAGTATAATTTATTATGGTCATATAGTTATTAATGTGTGTAATTGATCAGTCCATGGGTTAAGGGATTGGTGAATTGATGAGTCTGTCAGGAAGGAGATGTCCGGCTGGACACCTTCTCGATAAAGTAATCACTACACTGAAAGGGAAGTAGGTGTATATGTTGATTGATGATGGAAGATGAAACCGGATTGGACTGGCACCAGGTGGAAGATGCTTTGACAGAGTCATACTAGTCGACTCTGGTGCTAGGGGTTATTTGTAGCCCAGAAGTGTTACTTGACTGAACAGGTGGGCTATTGCTTTCTCTAACATCATTATGCCTATACATTATGGGTACAAGTAGATCTATGATGTGATGATTTCATACTCATGTTGGTATACATGAGGAATGACTGAGAGGCAGGTGACATGGTGGAGATGCTGTTAGTCTTTGTTGTAGTTGAGTACTCACACCCACCTCTCCGTGTTTCAGGATCTGTTATTGTTATACTGAAGAAGATTCAAGAGCTTCACCATGAGCTCTATGGGCCCACTCATTCCAGTGCCTATCAAGAAGTTGATTGAGGCCATACTGGGAGTGGTCTTCTGATTCTGCGAGATCAATGTTGGAAGGAGCTGAGTGCTGAATATGTCGGTAGGTCTAGGTTAGGACCTCCGCCAAGAGTCCGACGAGTGTCATCCGATCCCGAGAGGATCCAACACTGAAACGTCTGGTGATTCTAGCCAGTGAAGCACTGGTGAAATTCAAACTCAGTGTAAACCTTGGTGATTGCAAGGTCAGTGAACTTTCAAGTTGAGCCAAGTGATCATTGTTACCGGTCACCATGGCCTGTGTGCTATGCTTCCGGCCCGGCTGGGTTGTCATGGGACACCGTGTATAATTTTATGCTTGAATAGTGTATCTACATTGGTTTACCTTTATGAAGCCAACACGTGGTCCAGTGACCTAAGACATTGATTACACAAGTGGTGGGAACACCAGAAGGACATGTGTGTTAAGGTAGGGAGCTACCTCATTCCAACGTGGTGAACTGTTGACAGTGTATGCTAGGTTGTGATTGATACCCATCGATCAGGGTAGTTACATGAGACTGTGTGAAGATCTATTGGTCCAAGGACATGGAAATAAGGTGAAGTGTTTAGTCACCTGATAGACTTTGCCAGTGACGTTTTGTGTTCATGTGGAGCAACCGCTCATTTTGTAGGTGACATATCAGTGTGTGGGTCACTTATGAGATAGAAGAGTGACCAGGCTCTTGTGTATTTTGATACGGTGCTACATGTACTTTTTCTGCAAGTGGGAGACCGCTAATATTCTAGGGTCGGCCCAGACTTCATCAGGAGTGTGACGAGTGAAATAGTACGACAGCAAGGAAGGATCCTTGTTCATCGGTGCAGTGTCAGTCAGGCAGTGGTACTGCGCTTGATCAGCCCGTGATTGGTTCTCTGTGTGAAGAGGGAACTTTGGAGAGGCAGCAGACCTTGGAGTTCCGGTCCACTGGAGGAGCCTGGGTGAGTCGCTACCACGACTGGACAACCGCACGAGCTATCGTCCGCCTCCATGATGAAGAATCCTCATCTGCATATCTGCTCTTGTACATAGTACCTTCTAGTCTGGCTTTCAGCCATCCTTCTCTGTGTTGTGGTTGACTTAGTTCAGAATTAAATTTTTGTTCTCTTAGCTATGACTTTGTGCAGTGATATGACTGGTGTCTTGTCCGAGCCCCCTTGGGGTAGGGAACCCTAGGTGAGGGAGGGGAGGTCCAGCTGTCCCGGCTTGTGTGGGGCCTGGTAGATGTAGAGTGCTATTGAGGTGGTTGGAGCAAAGGCTGGGGATAGTATCTATCGTGGCAAACCAGTCCAAGCCCCCGGCGGTCTTGTCACAGTCTTGCCTCTTGGTCTGGACAGGACCTTGGTGTTCACTATTCTTTGCATCTAGGTAGGAATTTGGTGGCCCCTTTGTAGGACAAAGACTAATATCCGGGGTAGGGGCCCATTCCTTTGCGCCCCTCACATCGGCGTACCCCGTGTACACACACACACACACACACACACACACACACACACACATACATTGGGACTCAAACCCCGGTGCCCGGCGCCTATTTTGTCTACTTATGCATATGAGTATTCCACATGCCGGGGCTTAACTCGCTGTCTTCCAGCGGTCGCAGGACGGACCAGGGGAAGCCGGGGCGGCCGGCGGAGGCACATGTGAGTGGGGCGGTCGGGTACCCATGGACCGGAAGTAGTCAACCGGAAGTAGTCTACGAGAAGTAACCAAAAGTATATTCCCGCCAATTTTTGAATAATTAGGTCCGTTCTGGATCCGTTTTTGTGACAAAACAAGGGTGCGGTATAACAAATATATAAGCATTTATGAGGCCGACTGCCTCATAAACAGCCTCAAATGATACCTGATTCCTACAAATATAACTACTACTGTACTATATGTATAGGGCTGCGTCTTTCTGTTTATCTGTTTATGCACCTTCCAATATTTTCCTAATGTCACAACCCCACTGACTTCACTCATGAACTGTTCCCATTTAATCTGTTTGGCCTCTGTTCCGTCGAGTTTAAAATCCTGCAACTTTTTTTTTTCAATCCATCAGCCTCCTCCAATTCTGTATCAACTAAACAGGTTACTCTCCGCACCCTCTGCCAATTCTTAATGGCCGCCCTATTTTCCTTCTTTGATTATTCCACTTCTTGTGTCCATCATGGTGGTTGTGTTACGATTCTTCTTGTTGCTTTAGACAGCCCATAGACCGCCACATGAGCGTAGAGTGGTCGCGATCATAATTTAATGTCTAACGGGCTCTTATAGCCTTGACTTTGCTGGACCTAGGTACCAGTACAGAACAGGGAAGACGATCGCTTCCATGGTCCCCAATAAAATTTCATTTTATATCTGATGCCACCTCTTGGGATACAAATACCAGTTACATGGTCGTGACTGGGCCCCCTGGTCTCATTGCTAGTCTAGTTAGTCTCCCGTCATTTATACAAGCCATATCCGCCTCAAGCAAGGCTTCGGCGAGAGTAGTACCCTGTTAATTCTCGTCAGACCTGTCCCACTCATTGGCGCGAACACTAAGGTCACCACAAATAAGGTGCCTGGTACCATGGGTAACATGAAACCGAACAATAGTAAAAGCACTATGAGAAATTATAGTAACTTTGCCGCGAAGTTACACGGTAAGGGTAATTTCTTAGTAGATGGTGCAGTGTGGGTTTTACGTGTTAACGCTTCACATTCTCTAGGCACCTGGGTGTGTTGGCGTGGATAATTTTCCCTCCTGATGCCGTTTCTTTCCATACAGTTTCCACAAAATTATAAAATGTATCTAGTTTGCATTTCGTGAGATTTAGCTACAACTGCCAACAATAGTTTTCAATATAAGATAGTGAACAGCATAATTATTCAAGTGGGCAACCACACAGTTGAGAATACTGACAATTATGTTGCTCCCGTGTGTTGCCGGGGCCCATAAGGGAAGCAAAGAATAGCAACACTGCAGCCTACCACGCATGTCGTAAGAGGCGACTAAGGAGGCTTGATGGTTCCGTCGCCCTGCTACTGAGTGAGTGCGTGGCGCGACACTGTGAGCTGTGAGTTTCGTGTGAAATGCTTTTGAATCTGCCCGAGGTTTTTTGGAACGTGACTGCGTGTTCGGAGCGATGGCAGATGGTCATGTCCCAGTGTTGACCAGTTTTTATCTTATGCAGAAATGCGTGGCTGCTGGGCTTCTGGTTGACTGCCACTGCCATCGACGATGAACTGTATTTCATGGACTGTGTGGGTGAACATCTAGGAAACATCCAGATGGGAAAATGACTGCTTATTTCATCAGAGATGAACTCTGGGTTTCGTGGGGGACTATTGTGTTGACATTCTGGCGGCGGCATTATGCACAGTGTATCTGTGCGGGCTGTTGTTTGTCGAGACTCCTGTCTTTTCCACTTTTCACATTTTGGCAGTGGGGAGTATTTTGTGTGATATTCACTGGCACAGGAACGGAGCATAATGGGGATGACCCGTTGCTCTGAGGTTGGAACTGCGACTAACAAACTAACTAACAGACAATTATGTTGATAACAAAGTCTTTCAGGGCGCAAACTGCTTCGGTAGATCCCAGCTTATGACTGTCATATTGACTAGGTTGTCCTCTGATTTATATGCTATCCCTGTGCTCAACATGAATGCTCATAATCAAAGTTTATAAATTGTTTTCTCATGCTAAATCCTACCTGGAATATTGGTATCGATTACCAAAGTCGAAGAGCCATCAGTAGTGTCATCTCTGCCCAGACTTTGATTACCGTTGTGTGTGTACCATCGAGCTTGTCCAGGAGGGAACCCAGGCGACTCTAATACACACCTGCATGTTGCTGTTGATCCATTTGTTATCTTGCCATCCACAACCTCAGGTCCCACGGGACAGTGACTGTAGTCTATGGCAGCTACTGGACTACCTGTTGGAAAATGCATTATTTTAATAGTCATCAAAAGGCCTTAGCAGAACAATCAGAATAAATCATATTAACAGATTCAGTGCCAAACAAAATGTAGGTTTGGACCAAACAAAATTGGATGGCGGAAAATGGTAATGAGAGGTGTATCACAGTTATCATTTAAAAGTTTTAAAATGGTAGCTGACATGTAGTATTATATATCAAATTAAAAAGGGTTGTAATTTGAACAACTACTGTTTATAAGCTATTGGCAGATACGGAAAGACTCTAAAGATGAGCAATCATCCCATGGCTCTTGATCAGTTAAAATACAGAATGTTTACACAAGTTGTAATTGTTTGATGTTTGTGAGGTTTTAAGAATATTAAACAGGCCCTATGAGGGAGGTTTGTATAAAATATATCTATATATGATAGATCTATATAATAAGGGTTTGATATAGCAAGTTGTCTAAGGGCATCCCTAATGGGATGGATAATCATTCCCGAACAGCCCTTTTCGATCCCCTTCGATCTTGCCAGTTGTCACCAAGTTCTACATTTCATTTCTTCTCATAACATGTCCAAAAAAATGTGATTGTCTAAGTCTAATTTCTCTAATGAATTTACGATTTTCATTTGTCTCCTGTAGTATTTGGTCATTGGTTTTTCTGTCTGTCAATGGTATTCTTTGCATTCTCCAGAGAAACCACATTTTTGCAGCCATCAGATGTTGTTTTTGTTTTTTTCAGCTTGACTGCTCATTATGGAAGATTCACATCCATACAAAAGAACAGTCTCTATGTAGCACCTTAACACTCTTTTTCTCGTTTCTATTGACATCTTTTTATTTTCGTTTCAGTTGACATCTTTTTATTGGTCAGTATGTTTTTCATCTTGCTAAATGTTACTTTCGCCATGGCGATTCTTGTTCTAATCTCTTCAAGGCATCTCCCATAAGATATTATGACTGTTCCGAGATAATTGTACCGATTCACTTGTTGCAGAATATTCCCATTTACTTGTATATTATATTGTGGTATTTCGTTCTTCCTAGTGACAACCATAATCTGTGTCTTTTTACAATGTAATTCTAACCCCAGTTCTTCACTGTGTGCAACAACTGCATCTACTATTTGTTGCAGATCGTGCCCAATGTCTGCAATCAATACTGTATCATCTGCATATCTAATGTTATTCATGTTTCGTCCTCCAATGCTGATTCCATTTATATCTTCTACATTTCTGAAAATATTTTCACTGTACAGGGAAAACAGATCTGGAGATATTACCCATCCCTGCCTAACAACTGTCTTAATAGACTGATTTTGTCCCAGTGCATTATCAATCCTTATGGCAGCTTGGTGCTTCCAATATATAAAACAGGCCAAACCAAGGTGTATCGGTCTTGTTCTGTGACACACACACACACACACACACATATATATATATATATATATATATATATATATATATATATATATATATATATATATATATATATATATGTGTGTGTGTGTGTGTGTGTATATATATATATATATATATATATATATATATATATATATATATATATATATATATATATATATATATATATATATATATATATGTGTGTCACAGCACTATACCGATACACCTTGGTTTGGCCTGTTTTACGCAAAAAATCTGGACAGCGCCTGAACACCACTGGAAACAAAGCTAACTTGTGAATTCTTTGTCTGATGTTGGCCCGGCTTGTTGATAGGAACAAAAGTGCTGTTCTGTTGTATTGAGATGTGGGAACAATTCCCTGAGCTGATCTGTGGTCAACTAATGCCTTGGTAAAACTGAGCGGCGGACTAGTTAGTGTCAGCAGGCCTGGGTTTATGGCGGGGTAATAAATTGTGGCACGACACTGTTGTTTATGTCGCGTCTTAAGATTTATGTTGTGTAACTTATGTTTTTGAAGTTTCTTATTGTTGTCTGTGTCAAGGTCCTTTATTGTGTCATTCTACTCAGCTACTGTTTGGAGCACCTGTGTTGTGGTACTTGGTGTAACCTGTTGTCTTAAGTTCTGATGACTGAATAGGGCCACCCTTGGTTGATGTTTGATATATGCAGTTGTCTGTTGTATCTGTAATTGAACATCCATTATTGAATGTATTATTCAATATGTTCGAACACAAATTGTCACCAAAATTTGTAGCAGTTGATAAATAAAGAGCTATTGTTGTACTGTTTTTGATCTGTTTGTTTAGTCTCTTTTAGTTTTTATAACCACTATTTCTACCACAATCTAACACCTTATTCCACTGCTTGGGCTCTAACATGGTGTTTCCAGTGTGAACATCTATAAAATAGTCTGTGCCTCTGTCCAAAATCTCGTTTATATTCTTATCTAATTACTATAATCTTTTATAGTCAGTTGAGGGCGATGTGAGGTTCTCTCTTTTTTTACCCCTTTTCTTCTGTTGCCATAACGAAGTTAGAGTTACTCTCTACCTCTTAGCACCGTAGCAAAGGAAACACCAGTCTTTTCCTTTTGTGTTCTTTTTCTCCCTCGCCTACAAATGGCGACCCCGACGACATCTAGTGACAGCCTTGAATTTTTCTGTTAGAATTGTCTTAGTATCTAGTGATTGTTTTGTGTGATAGGTCAGTGTTTATGTTTGTGGTGTCCATTATCTTTGAGATGTGACACTAGAGCCCAGGTTTGCTGCTGACATCCCCCGGGCATTGCTGCACAAGAGAGGAGTCCCCTGTATGTTTAGTGGGCTCAGATATATTGCCTCCCAGTACACCTCCACTGTATCTTATCCAGAACAAAGATGGCTCTGCCTTCAATGTTAGGGACCCCAGTTCTCTTCCGGTTGGTGCCCCTGACGTCACAGGGCCCACTGGTGAAGTCAGGTACACAGTTGCACCTGTGGAGATAGTAGTACCTTGCTTTGGCCAGCAAGGTGGGCCAACTGTTGAGGAGTATGTGAGGAAGGTGAGATCTGCATGGAGGGCTGGTGCAGTGTGTAATGAGGATAAAGTTGACATCATCTGGGAGAGTGTTGCGCCCAATGTGTGGGAAGAGCTTGAGCTTAGGTCAGCCTGTAATGACCTGAGGAGGTGCTGCAGACCTTTCAGCAGGTGTATGGAGAGCAGGGCAGCATGGTGGAGCTGGCTGCAGTTTTCTTTTCAAGACCAAACAAGAGGCCAGGGAATCCATCGTAGATTTCTCTCACCGGGTCCGCAAAGCCTTTCGTTTGGTGCTCAAGCACAGAGAAAGAGGGACATGGTTGCCTGGAATCCAGTGATCCTGAAAGACTGGTTTGATTGCAACAGTACATAATGTCCTCAGCAGGAGGATGGCGAAGGAGTGGATTTTTCAAGATCCTTCAGTGACATTGCTCAGTGTTAGAAACCTAGCCATGCGTTGGGCTGGGGTAGCTCCAGAATTCAGTCCAGTCTGTGAACGCCAGTATGTAAAACTACCAGATAATGACAGTCTCAAAGTGTGGCCTTGTCGCAGCGATGATGATATTATCATTCAGCATGATGATGTGTTGTTGGAGAATTTGCGAGCTGAAATTGGTCGAATGATGGACTTGGTTGATTCAGTACTAAAAACCAAGGTACGACGCAAGATTTGCAACGTTTGTAGAAGCCGGACCCACCTTCAGAACAGGTGTCCGAAGAGAGGGGTTAGTGTTTTTCAGAACCCCTCTGCTGTGGCTTATATGAAAGTGTTCTCAAGTGTAAGTCACCAAGACCAGCTGGGCCTTAAGTGACAACAGAGTCCGCCTCGGGTTGAACCTTCTAAAGGTTCAGCCCCAGCAGTCCAGGTGGGTGCAGTATCAACCTCTGATAGCCAGATGGTTATTCGAGGCAACCAGGGAAATTTCTTTCGCAGGAAGAGGCGGAGGAAGAGAGGACGATGGAAGTTCCCCTTGTGTCAGTGTGGTTGACCAGTTAGATGGTGTTAGAATTGTGACAGGTGGCCAGTGTATTGTGACGGGTGCGAGCCAACATTTTCTGCATACGGATATGTCAACTCGTGACTTTGTGCAAAAAGGGATTGCGAAAGCCCACCAGAAAGAGACTATTTCTAATAGACACTGTGGTTAAAAATAAACTACCATGATACAGTTTTTAGTTACTAAGGAATCCCAATCTTCTGGATTGACAACCTTTGTTAATTAATTAGCAATTGTGTTTTGCTGTTTTTGTGTATTATAATTGCAGGTAGATGGTGTCATGTGATATCATGTTTTTTTTAGAGTGCAAGAACTCCAGGCAGATCAGGTGAAAGGGGTGGTTCTGTTGTTTATGTGGTGTTGTCATTACCATCATGTCCAGTAAGAGAGTAACTCCCAGGGTGAATTCATGAGGTGGGATATTATTAAGATAACAATGTTTTGTTGACTGTATATTGTGTTTATATTCAGGTTACAGGTGACGCATGATGAAATGTTCTTTTTAGTGTAAGGGTACAGGGTGTTATATGCACAAACCACCCAGGTATCCAAGTAGCTGCAGGAAGCTTATATTTGATCAGAAGAGACAAATAGTATTATTGTTAAATACATTGTTTTTAAATGTCCAGAGTTAAGGCAAGTGGTAACCAAAATAAAGGTTACTGGCTTATTGTTTATGTAGCTTTTATGTTTGTGCAATTATTTGTATGTAGGAGGTGAGGGTGTTATTCATCTTTGATGATTGTTCTTTTAGTATTGATAGGTGCTCTTATAGCAGAAGTGCTATTTCTCCTCACTGATATTATTTTAGTCATTAGTACCAACAACTTGTACCACAGTTAGTACAGATTATACTTTTGTGTTGAGATTATTGATATTTGGAACTGACTGATGCCTGGTGATGTGATTTACACTGTTTCACATTATAGATGATTCCTGAAGACTATTTTGTTAATAGTGGTGCTGCTTAGGGATATAACCAGCAGTTCAGTTTTTGAGGGCAATGTCCCTAAGAGTGACAGAAAGTTTTTGTTGTTGTTGAGGGTTGTGCTCCCTGGCTAGGGAATTGTTAGGGCATGGAAGTCTAAGGTGACTGCTTGTTCACTAAGTATGCCAGGAGTGTGAGGTACAGTTGTCAAGATAACAGTTAAAGAGGGGAATTATAATTTTTTTAAACATTGTTTGTGTGACACTGCTGACACTCAGGCGTCAGGGAACTGTTTCTCCCTGTTGGTGTGTCACTTTTTTTGGTAACATTGCTTATGATATTAGTTTTCTCATGAATAATGCCTTGTATCAATGTAAAGGTGGCCTGTATACGCATGTGACCATGATTTTTGTTATTTGATGATGTGCATTTTTGGGGTGTTTTACTTTATAGGTAAGGTCTGATTAGGATGGGACTATCTTTTTGGAGGATATTTGTGACATAATCACCAACCATCATTTTACAGTGCGTCAAAATTTTTGCACCAAATACAGAGAACACCATACAATTGACCGCACCATTGAGAATCGAACACAACTTGACACTCGAGATAGACAGATGTCGGCTATTTTTGGAAATTACAGCGTCTACAACTAAGCATATTAGTGGAAGGAGCGGGTCACGTGATATACCTTTGACCTGCGACAGCGTTCATTTCTAAAAAAAACCGCGCACTCCTCAATCTTCAGCCCTGACGACCGGTCAGAGAGCGAAAGTGAACTGTATTTTACATTAAAAAACGGCAGTTTGATCCGAAACCCGAGGTAAGCTTGTGAATCCTCAGATCAATGTGATACCCAGATGTGTGTAACAGAGGTATCCAGTGTTGTGCGTCAAAATTAAATGTATTACTTATAAAATGAATCTCTGAAGTGAAAAATGGTCGACTGCAACCTTCTAGCTACACCGAGCTTTTCCCGGCAAAACTAACAATCTCACACTTTCTCAAAACTGCAAACTCTGAAGTTCTTCACTACATCTGTTAGCTTTATTATGTGCATACTACAATAATCTATCACAGAAACTTATACGAGGTGAAATTTCAAACGAACTTTGATGCTTTTCATCAAAACTGTTTTAAAATGCTTTCTGCAAACACAAGCCAGTTTGTGCACACGAACCACCACCTCGCTTGAAAATGTATTTATTTCTGCCTATAAGAAATCTAAGGAGCTGAGAGAAGGATTATATCTTTTCTTTCCGCTTTACGAATTGAAATTATAGGGTTTGATAGAAAATAATGGTATTCATGTGTCAGATTTTAACTCAGACAAAGCCCTTATTAAATGCATTGCTTTAAAAAGGTTACTCTGCACAGACGCCATTTGTGACAGAGGCCTAGTTAATCTGCGCAGGCCCAAAGGTACACAAAACCTCGGCCTATTGCCAACTGTTGATCGCCAACAGAAGGGACATGATGTGCACTGCCAGCAGGAAGAAGAAGAAGAATAGATTAATATGTAGAAGAAGAGAGGTGGATTAGGAGGGGTACTTTATGTAACAACCTCTTACTAATGTATTGTTGTCATGATCTTGTATGGATTACATTTTGTAACAAATACACATAGGAAATTATGTATGTTAGACATGAATAAAAATAAAACACTTGATGAGTTAAACTCATATTAACTGATGAAGATGGGGGGGGGGGGGTGGGGACAAGTGGTACAAGCTATGAGAACCCCAGTCAACAGAAGTTAACTCAACACATTACATCACACAGCACTCCACACCACACCACAACAACAGCAAGGAAAAGGGAAATGATGTATGGGAAGAAGAAGAAGACAAGTAGTTAATTTGGAAGGTACTGAGAAACAATTATACACACACATGCATAAAACTAATCAGTTGATGAAGATGTTATAATTGGATGTCATTTATAAAAATGCGTCTTGTCCTTGTCTTGGTCTTGTCTTATCAGCCTGACCTGAATGATCCAAGGAACAACACATCATCACTCCTATCTATGTCGGATTGTACACTTCTCAATGAACTACATGTACACTGAGAAAAATACATACAGCAGGTACCCAAGAGATAGCTAGGTGCATCCAGTGTAATAATAATCTCTGACCCCACACAAACTTAACACAACACCACTTCTTCTGATCTTGTCCTTCCTGTTATGTTGTGTTCACACTTAACATGCTGGAAAAATTACATTGGTAGGATTATATATGCCTCTGTAAATTTTACACAGTGATGTTCTTAGTGGCAACCTACCAGAAGAGGGAGGCAGGGAGAAAAGATGATCCCACACACATGAGATGGAAGATAAACAAAACTCAGGCCTTGAGCAGAGCAAGGGCAGCCTTCAGGGTAGCTTCACTGGCAAGTACTTAAGTGGATCCATCAGTCCATGGACCCAGGCTTAACCCATATCTACCACTCAGAGGTGACATTTCTCCATGCCAACAAACACTCCCTCCCAAAACCATGATTCATACCACTATTGAATTAACCCATGCCACACCAGACCGTAACACATTTTATTTATAAGAAGATTTACAACACTTAGGATCAACATATTGATTATTGTTTATTGATTGATAACTGTAATTGGTATTGATGTGCATGTTTTCATTGAAACATATGTTATGTCAAACAGATGAGAGAAAAAATGAGAAATGTATACACAAGCCAAAAGAAACAGGCTCAGTCAATAAATGACATCAACAGTAACTGATCTTATATTTAATGCGACAGTTCAACCTGTCTGTTAATTACCGGTTTATTTGTGTAAACAAGATGTCAATGTCTACCAGTATTTGTTAAATAATTTATTTGGCAAAACAAAATAACTCAAAAGAATTAAAATTAAAGGGAAAAGAGGAGACTCTATATCTCTTGACTGTTCCAAACCCATGCTACATTTCACCTGATTCATACTGAGGAAGTCTTTCAGACATTTCACAGAATATCATGGGGGTTCGAGAGTTATTAGAATCCTGGTGAAGGGGCAGAGTCAAATCTTGTGTTCACTATTCTCCTAAAGATGACCATTAACTCCTAGACAAACAATTAAACCGAGCCTGTAATACTTCAAGTGTCGTATTCTTGATTTACTTATATATTGGAAGAGGATGGGGTCCAGCTTCTTAAACTAGAATATGGGTAATGCACAACAGTGATCCCCAGTCCCTTCAGAATATACGACATTGTGGTTGGCCCGTCCCGGATTTGAATCCCAACAGACATATTGAATAGCTATTATCCTAGATGATACACCCTGAGAATAGATATCTGTCAGGGGATTCTAAACCATAGAGGATAAGTGATACTTGATAAGAGCAGTATTCAATTGAGTTATAAAGGATACATTGTGCTTGTTAAACAATTTCATAAATTGTATACACAAATTTCAGATATTGAACATTGTCATTTTATGATTTGATGATAAACAGACATCATGTGGGTATTGATTGACAGCCACATGACAAGAATGGCATTTATATATAAATAAGAGTTAGTGACTGATCATTTCTCCTGAATAAGGGGGCCTCTTTCAAATGGGTCTATATTTCAGAGAGGGTGCTCCAGAGGAAATAGAGTGTGAATCTACTATCTAAACATTATTCTCTTTAGAGAAGGTGTCTTTCTTCAGAAGAATTTGGACTTATTGTATTGGAGTATTGTATCACCGATCGGAAAAATCATTCTCCGAAGGGAAATCTCTGCCAAAATTTCGAATTCTTTTAGAAAGAGTGGAACCATTCTGGTTAATTCTATGCTTTCTGTCCTTAGCTTGTGTAGCATTGACAGATAGACAAGAAATTAAGTTGTTCCTATTTCTTCGGTCAGATCTCAGTAGTGTTAACAGAGCTGTTACCTGGGGTCAACAGAATTTAGTTAGTGATTGCTTGTTTAATATTGTGCATGCTTTGCTGTATATTTGCAGATCCAAGGAGTGACAAGCTTACCTGGATCAGATCAAACTGCACTCTATTTTTGTTTTGCTAGGCAAATAAAACTTTAAAAAATAAGCATGGCCGAAGCTGCTAAATTCCGAGCCCAGATAATGGACATAGGCAAACAATGCGGTTTAGACGGCCCTGAGCTAGCTAAATATATCTCATTTGAATTCGACTGGAGAGAACGACTCCAAGCCGATCTAGCCCTCAAAGAGAAACAAGCTCAGGCTGAAATAGCTGAGAAGGAAAGAAAACTTCAAGCTGAAAAAGCTGAGAAGGAGAAGGAACGCTTACAAGCATATGATTTAGAACAAAAGAAACTTCAAGCTGAAATAGCTGAGAAGGAAAGTAAACTTCAAGCTGAAATAGCTGAAAAGGAGAAGGAACGCCTACAGGCATACGAGTTGGAACAAAAGAAACAAGAAGATGAAATCAGGGATAGGGAAAGAGAACGTCAACACCAGCTGGAGTTGAAGAGAATGGAGAACTGACTTGGAGATCCGAAGACTAGAGGGAGGGATTTCCCCCACCCCCTCAAACTCATTAGGTTTTCCAGTGGCAGAACAACATTCTAATGTCTCTCACCTTAATTCCGGAGCGATGTCTTTTCCTCTAGAACCATTCAATGAACAGACGGACAGCATCGAGGCTTTTTTGTCTCGCTACGAATTGATGTGTGTCAGCTGTGGTCTTGACGAGGAACGATGGGCAACAAATTTATCGCAAGCTTTAAGATCTACCGCGTACGACGTGTTCTCTCGACTCACCCGTGAAAAACAGCAGGACTACGCGACACTCAAGAAGGCACTCTTGAGCCGATTTGAAGTGGACGGTGATTCTTACAAAGCTTGATTCAAAGCCGCAAGGAAAGAACCGGGCGAAAGCTATGCTCAACTAGTTGAAAGACTGAAATCTTATATCCAACGATGGGCAAGCCTAGGAAGGTTCGATGAAAGTTTCGAGGGACTACGCGAGATGATCATCATAGATCAGCTAAAAGGCAAGATGTCGAATGAGATGAAAGCATTTTTAACACAAAACGGGGCTGACCGACTAGAAAACATCATCATCCTGGCAGAGAGATTTGAAAAATCTCAGAAGGAAATCGGAGGCAAGGGACGTTCGGCCAACACTCCCCCTCAAGATAAAACTTCTAAGCCAAAGGAAGGTTATGGCAACTTAGCCACCAAGAAAAATGGGAAATCCAAAAACACCACTCAAAACACAGTCCAGAACAGCGCGAAGGAGGAAAAACCATTCTGCACGTTTTGTAAAATCAGAGGTCACACATTGAAGAATTGTAGGAAGAAGCCACCTCCACACACAGCTGCTTGTTTGGCCAGCCGAAGAGAGAAAGGAGTGAACACTGATGAAACGTCAAATCAGACACCTCATAAAGACACATCATCTCATCTTCCGGTTGTAGAATCCATATTGCTGAATGGATTCAAAACGACCTGTCTCTACGATACCGGGCTATCGTATGACTGCGTTGTATCATCATCCTTAGTTCACCCGGAACAGGTGACAGAGGAGATCGTCGAATTACAGGGACCCCTGAAGAGTTCTACAACTATGTCTCTTCCGGTGGCAAAGGTGAGCATAGCATCTCGTTATGTCACTGGGACAATCAAGGCTGCAGTCTTAGAAGATCCTATATATCCCGTAATTCTTGGCTGTAGATTTGTCTTTCTGTGAGAACCTGTTCAACCTGTGGCGATGTCGACAATGACAACTCGATCCCAGACGAAAAAGACTCCAGAAACAACTACGCCAATCCCTCGAACGGAGGAACTGAAGAGGGCACAAGAGGCCGACAGCACCTTGGATCCCTGCTTCAGGAAACTGCCGAAATCACATTTACCTCCACGTAAAGGTGATCTGTTTATGAAGTCAGCACTTCTCTACAGACGAGCAGGTAGAGCTGGACAAGAGTTCAACCAACTTGTTGTACCAACTCAACATAGGGCCCAGATCCTTAGAAATGGGCCATAGTCTACCATTTAGTGGGCATATGGGTATCAACGCTACTACACAGCGGATTGCGACTCACTACTTTTGGCCAGGGATGAATTCAGACATACAACGGTTTGTAAAATCATGCCCACAGTGTCAGAAAGTATCACCAAAACACCGGACACCACCGGCAATGTTGGGTGATTTGCCTATTACTGGAATACCATTCGAGAAGGTAGCTGTAGACATTATCGGACCCCTCTCCGCAACGAAGAGGCGAAATCGATTCATATTAACGCTTGTGGACACAACAACCATGTGGGCCGAAGCGGTTCCTATGCCCAGCTGTGACTCCAAACACGTCGCTGAAGCATTATTAGGAATATTCACACGTCTAGGATTCCCACAAAGAATCTTGACGGACAACGGTTCACAGTTTCGTAGTAAACTAATGGAAGAGACATTCAGACTTTTTCATTCGCGCCATATCTTTAGTTCACCATATTACCCTCAGTCAAACGGACTTGTGGAGCGGTGGAACGGGACATTGATCAGTATCCTGCGCAAAATTGCCCAGGAGAAGACAGAGGATTGGGACTTGTATTTACCCGCAGCTCTATTCGCTTACAGGGAAGGTACCCCATCACTCAACAGGTTTTGCTCCAGCCACATTGTTGTTTGGACGACCGATCAAATTACCACTAGAGGCGTTACTCCGAACCTGGACCGATGATTATACAGACGATACAGTCGTGACTGCATCTACGTATGTTGCCGAGTTGAAGAATCGTTTACAACACAGTTGGAAACAAGCGAATGTCAATCTACGTCAAGCCAGGCGAAGAATTGCTCGTTACTTCAACCGCAAGGCAAAAGATAGAGAGCTTGAGGTAGGAGAGAAGGTGATGTTGCTGCTTCCAACCAGTCAGAATAAGTTGCAAATAGGATGGAGAGGACCTTATGTAGTGACGGAGAAGATCTCACGTACCAACTACAAGATTTCTGTCAAAGGCAAGATGAAAGTATTTCACATAAACCTTTTGAAGAAATATAATGAAAGACCCTCAACCACCATACCTGCACATCTGATGGCCATGAGTGTGGCTACTGAAGTCGAAGAAGGATCAACAATGGGAGTCGAGTACCCACTGCAAGCCAAAGAGACCTTTAAGGATGTGGAAATTAATCCCAACTTAACAAAGGATCAGCAAGAGCAGATTCGGGAACTTATGGTTATGTATGCAGACGTACTTACAGATAAGCCAGGAAGTACTGATTTGGAGGAAAATGACATGAAGTTAAATGACACAGTACCTGTTCGAGTCAAGACTTACCCTGTTCCTTATGCAAAGCAAAAGACTTTAGAGGAAGAAATACAACAGCTACTTACCGCAGGAAAAATCTCACCATCTGAATCACCTTACAGTGTCAGCGTCGTTTTATTGAAAAAGCCAAGTGGAGAACATAGATTGTGCATCGATTATCGACAGCTCAATGCTATTACTGAATTCCAAGCAGAACCTCTGCCTGATCAGAATAAACTCTTCACAGCACTCAACCGAGCTAAGTACTTTACTAGGATTGATCTCAGCAAGGGATATTATCAGATTCCTGTAAAACCGGAGGTTAGACCATGGTTAGCTTTCAGCACGCCTGGAGGACACTATGAGTTCAACGTACTTCTATTCGGATTAAGTAATGCTCCTAGCGTTTTTACACGTATGATGAGAAAATTACTTGACCCACTACATCATCCAGACATTAGTCACTTCATGGATGACATACTGATCGCAACTGAAACATTTGACAAGCATGTAGAAACACTGCATCTTTTGTTCAGGCGCCTCAGAGAAACTGGTTTGACGGCTACGCCAAAGAAGTTTCAAATAGGATTCCAGGAATTGGACTTTCTAGGTCATAAGATATCTCATGGACTGAATAACTCCACAAGAGGGAAATGTGGATAAACTCCAGCGAGCACCTCGTCCAAAAACAAAGAAGGATGTGAGATCATGTGTATCCTTATGTGGATTCTATCAAAGATACATCAAAGACTTCAATACTCTGTCAGCACCTTTAACGGATCTTACCAAAAAGGGGAACCCAGAGAAAGTCAATTGGTCTGCTGAATGTGAGAGAGCTTTCACAGCACTCAAACAAGCCTTAACCAATCATCCAGTTTTACATCTACCAGACCTTAACCAACCATTCGTACTGCGTACCAACGCCAGTAACATTGGGATTGGGGCAACGTTGTTGCAGAGGAAGGGAGATGAATCATCAGAGCTATTCCCTGTAGCTTATGCCAGAAGGAAATTGAATGCAGCTGAGAAAAATTATAGTGTTATAGAGAGAGAGTGTCTTTCGCTCGTATGAAGTGTACAGAAGTTTCAGGCATACCTACATGGAAACCACTTCACCGTACAGTGTGATCATCAGCCACTCATGTTTCTCGCAGCATCCAACAATCTGAATGCAAGACTGATGAGGTGGTCACTACTTCTACAACCATACTCGTTCCAGATAGAATATGTCCCTGGAAAGATGATTGTAGGAGCAGACTTCCTAAGTCGACACCCTGTGTCTGATGACCCATGTCAATCAGATGCGGAAGAGAATACATTGGAGTAAATCATATAGGAAAAGCTTGACAACTGTAAATGCCGGAAACTTAATGCCTTGTATCAATGTAAAGGTGGCCTGTATACGCATGTGACCATGATATTTGTTATTTGATGATGTGCATTTTTGGGGTGTTTTACTTTATAGGTAAGGTCTGATTAGGATGGGACTAACTTTCTGGAGGATATTGTTACTGTTAGGAGATATAACCAGTGGTTCCCATTCTGGGGTGGTAGCACAGAAGATGGCCGGTTTCTTTTGAAAGTTGAACCCCCTTGGCTTAATATGTGTTTAACTTTTCAATGGGAACTGATTGTGTATTTGTATTGTGGATGGTTGGCCAAATGAACAGGAAGTTTGTGTTCATGTTTGGCGAAGGTGACATCTTGATAACAGTTCGTGTATGGAAATCATTCATTTTTTTCATTGAGGTTGTTGACATGATTATTGAGTTTGGGTGCATGTTTAGGTATATATTTATGAGATTGTTGTCTCCATGTAATAACTCCATTTGTCATTTTGATGACTGTTTATGTGTAGATGCCACTGATTTCTTATTTGATTGATGACTATGTTTTTGGATGTGTTGACATTTGACATAGACTTTTTTGCATTTGCCATTTTGATGGCTGTTGATGTGTAAATGTCATTTATTTCTTGTTTGATTGATGACTATGTTTTTGGATGTTGTCCCATTTGACATAGATTTTTTCTGCCTTTGTCATTTTGATGACTGTTTATGTATAAATGTCATGGGTTTCTTGCTTGATTACTGATTTTGCTTTTTGATGTGGTCACTGAAGACCAATGATTTTTTTTTTTTTGGGTGAGCTATCTAGATGTTAACTTTTAAACAAATAGTTGGGGTGAGGAGATACAATAGTCTATTCTTTTTGACGGAACGTCAAAAAAGCATGGGGTTGGATATGTAACAGCACCAAACCGATACATCTTGGTTTGGCCTGTTTTACGCAAAAAATCTGGACAGCGCCGGAACACCACTGGAAACAAAGCAACTTTTGAATTCTTGGTCTGATGTTGGCCCGGCTTGTTAATAGGAACAAAAGTGCTGAAGTTTAGTCAGTAGACGACTTGTAGAAGTATAGTCAGTAGACGACTAGTAGAAGTTTATTCAGTAGACGACTAATAGAAGTATAGCCATTAGATGGCTAGTAGAAGTGTATTCAGTAGACGACTAATAGTATAGCCATTAGATGACTAGTAGAAGTGTATTCAGTAGACGACTAACAGAAGGATAGCCATTAGATGACTAGTAGAAGTATAGTCAGTAGACGACTAGTAAAAGTACAGTCAGTAGATGACTAGTAGACGTTTAGTCAGTAGACGACTAGAAGAAGTACAGTCAGTAGACGACTAGTAGAAGTACAGTCAATAGACGACTAGTAGAAGTACAGTCAGTAGACAACTATAGTCTGTTGTTTTATTTATGCCCCAATATAAAAATCCATATCTCAGTAACCAACTGAGGTAAAATTATGAGATTTAGTATATAACCTTATCATTATTCCTACCCAACATAACATCTTTTTTTCTGGAGATTTTACAGAAGATTTCAAAGTTTGTTTATATGCGGTATATAATTTACGGGTCTGAGATGAAATTCATCATTTTAAATGTATTACAGCGTAGCCAGACAATCAGCGCTAAGTGTTGAATATTGTTCTTTTTTTCACGGGATTGGCCTTATGCCAACTCCCCGCGTTGTTTAAACTAGGACTGTTCATTCAGAGGTGTCTCAAAATGTGGGTTATTTCATGGAACCTGATTAATATGTGTGTTTTTTTAAATCTTACCACTTATCGCTAACATTGAAATGTGTGAATATTTTTCAATGGGATTGAATGCGAAATTATACACTTCAAAGAATCGCTATGAAGTACTGTTTTATACTATTACAAATTCCGAAAAAAGAACAGTGCATGCATTGTGTTTGAATAAACGGTCATATCGTCCATGGGTGCAAGAATCTGGAATTAAACCACCACGGAATAACCAAACGGTAGGTATAACAATTATTGTAGACAGCTTTGACAAAGATGTCATAAGGCGAGCTATTATAAAAATGCTTTAAAAAGTCGCTTGATATACGACAGGGTCGACTTCATTGCACCGGGTTCCATTCCATATGGCTCGGTCTCTTTCCGCAGCGCGGAAAGCATCGCACAAAGCACGGACTCCGCAGATCTAGCGACGACCCACAGAAGTCTCCGAAAAATGTAACTCGTGAACCGAAGGATGCGGCCCGGAATCGAACCCACGACCTTTGGAGCCCGAGTCAAAAGGCTTGACCACTACGCAACGAAGACTCCTAAAATTATAAAAATTTTGGATTTTATATCCAGGATTATCCAGCATTATAATAATGCTGAATGTCAAAGAAACAAAGACTGTAAGAAAACCTAGGGTTTGGTTCAGAAAGAACAATAACATAGAGCTATCCAAAACAACTTTGTGGAAAATTATAAGGACATTATCTTCACTATTTGAAAGTACAAGGGCGGTAGAAATAATCTTTGCGAGCAACCGCATTTAGGAGCCATGAGAAGCAGATACCTACGTGAAATAAGGGAAATGCGCAAAGAAAATTATGGCATAGTGTGTTTGGATGAAATGTGGATCAATGCGCACCACACAAGTGATAAGGAATGGCAATAAGTGGATGGACAGATAAAGCGATATGTGCCCAGTAGTATAGGACAGCTTTTGGTCATGGCCCATGCTGGTAATAAGCATAATGGCTTACAACAGAATGCTGGGCTCGTGTTCGTATCAAAGCATACAGACAATAGGGATTATCATAATAAGATGAATGGTAATGTATTTAGAGATTGGCTCGAGAATACTGTGCTTCCATCCCTAGATAGACAGTCGTGTCCAATTATGGACAATGCATGATATCAATGTTGTTGCCCAAGAAGACAAAATACCTACAGCATCGAGCACAAAGGGAGCAATAAAGATATGACTCCGAATGGAAAACATACCATTTCCAGAAACGTATTTCTAGCTAGAATTGTTGTCCCTTGTAAAACAGACGCCAAAAAGCAAGAAATATCAAATCGACAAGTTGATAGAAGAGCATCGTCATGGGTGCTTGAGACTTCCGCCGTACCATTCTCATTTTAACCCTATAGAACTTGTGTGGGCTAAAATTAAAGGACAGGTGGCAGCTGACAATACTATATTCAAATTGTCTGACGTCAGGATACTAATCCAGTCCGCGCTATTAAATATTGATAAAAGTTACTGGAAAAAATGTGAGGACCATGTGTTGAAAGAGGAAGAGGATTATTGGAGAAAGGATGGATTGAATTTTATGCAACCGAGAGCAGTCATCAACCTACTGGAATCGTTCGACACAGATTAAGGTCTGAGCAGATTGCAGACCTTAATCCACGTGCACACCAACTGGGATATTTTGCTACAAATATTGCAGGCCCTAAACATTACATCATCAGCATAATGTCAATGGCAACAGTTTGTATTCCACAGTGATGACTTTTTAATTCCGCAAGCCCTCAGCGGTGACAAACAACTGTATTGAAAAAAAAAAACGAACAAAAAACACACACACACACACACACACACACACTAAACGCATTGAATACCAACAGAAGAGTAATATTGCGGTGGAAACTGACATATGGTGGCATAACAAGAAACGTGAGAGAAAACACGTTGTCAAATTAGGGAACAACACACGTGCATACGAATCAATCTAGAAACTTCAATGAAAAGAGGACCAACATCTTGGTCGTTAAGAAGAAAGCCCACTACAGAGACACTGACAACTATTTTCATAGTGCAAAAAAGGTAATCATGTTCCGTCTCTGAACGGTAAACAGCAGAGTAGACAATCTTTCACGAAGACTCAAAGCGGGTCTGTCACCCATGTGTACGTGTGAACAAACTACACAGACAGTTGAACAGATCCTTAAAAATGGAAACATGATGACTAAATTGCGGTATCATTTCTGGTCACTCCATACGCACATTAACGCACAGCTATTTGGAAGCTTTCACGAACTCAATATAAAAAGCTAACACGAATACTTGTGTACACATTATTAACCAGCAGCTGAAGAAACAAGAAGGAAATGAAAAATAAGGTAAGAAATATATTCCTTCTACTTTCCTGTCAATTTACAAATTATTTACCCCATGCCTCTGTAAATTCTCTGTCTTTACTAATATTACACATTGCACCCCTCTCGGGATTCTCCGTGGTGAAGTGGTCAAGCCGTCTGACTCGGGCTCCGAAGGTTGTATGTTCGATTCCGGGCCGCGTCCTTCATTTCACGAGTGCATTTTTTCGGAGACTCCCGAGGGTCGTCGCTGGAGGTACGGAGTTCGCGCTTTGTGCGACGCTTTCCGCGCTGCGGAAAGAAACTGAGCCATATGGGATAAAAACCCGGTGCAATGCAGCCGACCCTGTCGATTTTAAGCTACTTCTTTCATTGCACCCACTCCCATACGAATCCGGATACGCCTTGTGTGTCATCTGAATTGGCGGGGCTTTCATTACTGTAGACATAAATTTGTTAGCGAGAAATCACTAGTTTTTTAATAAAACATCAAATAAATGTCGCCGCTTTCGATGATTTAAGTTGCTTTTGGACCAAACAAAGACATATTCCTTGGGTGGGGGTAAATATAAAATGGCTGGAAAAATTTCATAACGATGCAACAGACAGTTTTCAAAATAATTGATCGAGAACGAAGGCATTCTTTTAGGGACATACTATACTAGAAGTGTATTCAGTAGACGACTAGTAGAAGTACAGTCAGTAAACGACTAGTAGAATTGTATTCAGTAGACGACTAATAGAAGTTGAGTTGAGTCAAGAACCGACATCACTGCACTCAGGACATTCCCATACGTGCTCAGTCCCCTCGTTCAACAGCCAGCGAAGAGTCATACTACTAATGGTTCCCACCGCTATCTGATTCGACTAATAGAAGTATAGTCAGGAGATTAACATCAGATGTATTTTAGTAGAATATAAAACATATACAACAATGTACACATACTCAGCTGCAATGTGTAATCCTGGCTGACAACATATGGGATGCTGATTCCGGTACTTTTGGATACGTTTGGAAACATTTTGAAGTAATATGTGTACTTAATCGGTTCCAGTTTTGCTGCAGGTACACGCCATGTACATTCTATCGAATGACTGTCCAGATTAAGGGAACGATGTTCCTCATTAGAGCAATGCTTGCTAAGTACACCCTCGTGTAGCCAATCTACCTGTCAAGGGGTACATGTTTATGTTAATGTTGAATGTATCTAAATTATTCGAGATTTCATTTATGATCAGAATGGAAGTAATGGGGCCCAAAATATGTAATAGCATTGGTCATAGCATACGTCATATCTTAGGTCGTATTAGAGATCGTGCCGGTCTCTCTGGTCTAGGGGTTACACGACTTTCTCCGTAATCCCCTATACTCCCGTAACGTGACGTGACGTTCGCGAGAATTGGTAGCGGTTCTCTCCGCGTCGGTAACTTACGAGATATGTGATCCGGTCGCTCAGAAAGCAATGGCAAACTACTGAGCGTAATCTCGCCAAGAAATCAACAATCAGCTGAAAGATGCTGATATTGACAGCGATGTCCTGTAAAGGATGTGCAACCATACGTTTGTCTATTTAATAATCATTGACACCATCTTTCATGCATTCATCATGTACCATGCCGACAAGCGTGGGTCATGTTTCGCCATCTCACGCAAACACCAGAGTTGAGGATCAGCTCTTTGTGTCGTTATCTCGACAATACCACGTGGCCAAGCCATCCATGTGTTTACGTCTCTGCCTTTCCCTTGTTCTCTTCCTCTCGATCTTGCCACTTGTCACCAAGTTCTCCAATTTTTTTCTTCTCATAACGTGACCGAAATATTTTGACTGCCCACATCTAATTTCTCTAATATTTTTACGCTTCCCATTCATTTCTCGTAGGAGTAGAGTAGGTCATTGGTTATTCTGTCTGTCCATGGTATTCTTTACATTTTCCTCAGGAAAAAAAAAATTCCACAGCCATCATGTTTTTTTTCCAGCTTTTATACTAATTGTCAACGCTTCACATCCATTCAAATGTACATGTTTTATATAGCACCTCAACACTGGTCTTTTCCTTGCAAATGACATTTATTTATTTTTTATTTGTTCCATCTTGCAAACGGCTACATTGTTCTAATCTTTTCAAGGTATTCCCCCATCAGATCTTATAACTGTTCCGAGATAATTGTGCCCATTCACTTGTCCCATTTACTTGTTTGTTACTTTGTGGTATTTCCTTCTCCCTAGTGACGACCATATCTGTGTTTTCTTACAATTTAATTCTAACCCTTGTTGTTCACTGTGTGAAACAACTGCACATACTAAATTTTGCAGGTCTTGTTCATTGTCTGCAATCAATACTGTATCATCCGCATATCTAATGTTATTGATGTCACGCCCCCCCCCCCCCCCCCCCCCCCCGTGATGATTCATTTCATATCTTCTATATTTCTGACAATATGTTTACTGTGCACAGAAAAAAAAAGATTTGGAGACATTAAACATCACTGTCTCACACCTCTCTTAATTGGCTGATATTGATCTAGTTCATTATCAATATGTATGGCAGGTTGTTGTTTCCAATATATGTTTTTTTACACGTCTAAGGTCTTTCCTAACAATGTGTAGATCTGCAAGCCTCTTCATCCTTTTCAAATGTCTTACGTTTTCGAAAACCGTTGTGTAATGAATAAAGCAAAGATGCAGGTCTTTAAAGGTGGCGGGTTAGGGGTATCCCCTATCAAAGGAGAGGTAAGATGCCTCCTTCCCTCCGCTAGCCTACGGGACACCCTTGGGCAAGGTGGAGTACCCGTTTAGTCCTCCGATCAGGGTTACGTGAAGCCATTTGTGCAGGTGGTGGATGAAGTTGAAGAGCAGCCAACAGATAGTTGTAGGTTATGGTCTCCAGCTTCACGAAGGTAGGCAGAGGATCTCCTTTTTTTTTGGGAGACAATGGCTATGGTCACCGACCACTATGGTCACTGCTAGGAAGGAAAGCAATAGCAAACTACCTTCTTTACAGACGCCAAGAATATCATGTACTGCAGTCTTCTCAATAATCAGATAAACGGCGTAAATGGGTGCTCCATAGGAGCAGCCTCGCCCGGTAGGGGTAGTCATGTGCACCAGGTGTCTCCAGACCATCATAAGGCGACTGAGTGCAAAAGAATATCAACATTGAAAGTAGGAACTTGAAATGTAACAACTATGAGTGGAGATGTAAAAGTTGATAACATTAATAATGAAATGAGAAGATTAAATATTAACATGTTAGGTATATGTGAGACCAGATGGAAATGAATGGGCTTTATAACATCTGAGGAATATAGACTATCGATTTATTTTGCTGTTTCGGGATTTGAGATTTAAATATTGAGCACAACCCACTACTGGCAACGCTGATCCGTATTCTGGTATGAACCTAAGGCCTATCCACGTCAATGTGGAAGCACTATACTCGAGTGTCCCTCTCGTTTGAGCTCGTCAGTAGTGAATATCCTTGACCGGAACCGGAAACAAACCCCAGATCACTGGCGTGTGAAGCGGGTGTGTAACCACTAGACCACGCGGCACACTCTGGACACGGCCAAATTATGACAACAGAATATTACAACGTCACCCATCATAGGCTGTAGCTCATGATTTTCCCGATTGCCGCGACTGACGTCCGCAAATCGATGTGGACCCGAACGATCAGCAGATCGTGTTTTTTCATGATAGTTTCATTTTATAAAAATGAGCGTCAGACAAGGTTGTGTATATGCCAGGGATCCTGGTTGGTGAACATAATATAAATAACTTACGTTATGCTGACGACACCTTCTAAATAGTAACAAGGCAGAACGATCTACAGGCAATGATAGATACAGTGGTTGTGGAGAGTGAAAGAATGGGCCTTAGTTTCAATAATGGAAAGACATAAGCCAAGGTGATATCAAAATAAAAAATAAAATATTGTGCCTAAATGTGCAATTAAAGTATAGGACATTATTGTGGGGCAAGTGCAGACATTCTAATATCTAGGCACATGTGAAACATCAGATGGGAGATGCATCACTGAGTTACAGAGAAGAATAGGAAAGCAACAACTGCATTCTGTCAAATGATTAAAGTTTTGTGTGCAATAAGTCACTGTCCTTGAAAGTGACAAAAAGAGTTCTTGTATGTTACATAGAACCAGTTTTAACATACGGCTGTGAGTCGTGAAGAATTAGTAAACAGCCTAAAAAAATCCATGGAAGCCTTGGAGCTGTGGTTTTAACGAAGAATACTGAAAATTAATTGAACTGCTAAAAAGAGCAAGCTGAGTCGCAAAGACATCTTGACACAAACATCAGAAAGAGACAGTCATCTTTTGTTTTGGCCACATTATGAGAAGACAAAAACTGGAACACATTGTGACAACCGACACGATTTGCTGAAAGAGAAATATAGGAAGACAGCGTGTAAAGATTATTGACAGTCTTGTGTCATGGTAAGGAAGGGTGTCAACACACGAAATAATCCATGACGTTGGAGATCGTAATTTGTGAAGAGGCATGATCTCCCACGCCAGCCGACAAGGCACCGGATGATGATGTTGATGATGGTCGCATTTTTAATGAGACTATCATGTATTTGTGTTTATGTAATTGCTGTTGGCACATATGTATAGCAATACCGTGTTGTTATATGTAACAAACAACATACTAAAATCCCTTTTGTCTGTCATATACCTAAATTCTATTACATGGTGTGTTATTAAAGAAATATGTTCCTTAAATGGCTAACTATACTAGACAATATATTGTGACATATATTGTTTATCCTCATTATTCAAACTTCTTTGTTTTCTATTTGTATTATGATAGTTAGGCTAAATTGCTATGTAATCACATTTTCAAATACATCTTTAAGTTCATCACCGTGTTTATTCAATACTAGCCGACCCAGTCCAGATTCGCCCAGCCCCTGGCGGGGATATATCTATCTATCTATCTATCTATCTATCTATCTATCTATCTATCTATCTATCTATCTATCTATCTATCTATCTATCTATCTATCTATCTATCTATCTATCTATCTATCTATCTATCTATCTATCTATCTATCTATCTATCTATCTATCTATCTATCTATCTATCTATCTATCTATCTATCTGTCTGTCTGTCTGTCTGTCTGTCCGTTCGTTCGTCCGTCCGTCCGTCCGTCCGTCTCTCCCTACGTCTCTCTCTCCCATCTCCCTCTCTCCCTCTCTATCTATCTATCTATCTATCTATCTATCTATCTATCTATCTATCTATCTATCTATCTATCTATCTATCTATCTATCTATCTATCTATCTATCTATCTATCTATCACCAGCGGACGTGTTTTCACAAGCTCTCACGATTTTTATATAATTTAACAAAGTTTTGCCTATTTCAATCGAGATGCTGCGTATACCATTGTGTTTTTTCTAAAACTGGATCTATTACTAATTAATATGTTAAGTTTATGTGACTATTTATTTAGTGAAATTATGATTTCTTTGTGAAATGGAAGGTAAGAACATTCTATTTTGAAATCTACCATTTATCGATTAACGTCAACGTGTGATTTATCCATGCGTGATTAGCGCGTGGTAAGTCGCCAAGCACGCTTTACCGAAAGGCGGCGAACTTGTGTGTACTCCCTGCCTGTTGGAGCCGCATACATTATTAATATGGCGTCCAACTTACGGAACTCTACTTTATCCAAGTGCCATGAAAAAACAAACAAAGACAAGACGGGGAAAAAGATAACGAGCACGCCACCTAACCGTCGGATTTCTTCAACGCCAACTTAAAACGTGTCGTTTAGTGAATCTGCAGACACTGATCCCAAGCTCAAGCTGGACGAACATCACAGTTCACTAGCCCAATCTGATCAGACTAACACATCACCTTTAGTCACTCTTTCCTCAGCCGAATCGCACAACCACAATGCCTGTCGTGAACTCATCCAGGCTTTGGAGGAGAGGCTAAAAGACTTTATTTCCAACAACACGACTAATAACATTGCCGTGTTTAAAGAAGAAACCGTTGCCTATTCCCCAGGAATACAATGCCGTAAATAGCAACACATGCTCCAATCTCAATGTTGCTAACTATGGTGCTTTGTTTCCTCCCGTTCCCATAAAACAGTCTCCCAATGTCATGTCAAAGGGGACACCATTAAACAATGTTGCGGTGCCCCCGATGCCTTCTTCCAATGTAGGCACTTCCAGTAGCTCTCATAGCAGTGGTCCCTCGTTGGACGGTAATCTACACTCCTATCAGTGGAACCGTCAACTTCAACAGCTAATGCAGTACAATCCTGCAGTCCTGCACCAAGCTTTCATGATGTCACTCCAGCACAGACATTTTCCTACCCCCTCTCATAGCCTTAACTACTACTAAATAAAGTTTCATAAACTCTGAAATTTTTCTACGACAAGCGGCATCATCTTTTCATTGTGTAATGTTCGCCAGTCACGATCAGTGGCTCAACAAGGATAGTCTACATATAGGCCATCTCAACATATATCATTTGCTCAATAAATTACCTGAGCTTTCAGTAATACTGTGCAAATAGTTCCATGTGTTTGGAATCACAGAATGTTGTCACAACGACAAAATAACCGACTTCAAAATCCCCCACAATCTCCCCACCCATACACACATCCCTCACACTCTGAAATCTCTCTTAAGGTGATTAAAGTAATTCGAAGAGACGCAAATAAAAAATTAGAGACAGGTATTGCTGAATACATTTCCAATTCTCTCAGCTGTGCCCGTAGACGTGATCTCGAGACAGAAGAGATAGAATGTGTTTGGTTAGAGGTGATCCAGTCAGACAGCAACCGTTTTCATTGGATACCTATATCGGAATCCTTGTGCTTGGTATAGTTGGTATGATTGTTTCACTACAAGGATGGATAGGATGTTTACAGCAGATAGAGATGTCATGATATTAGGTGACTTTAACATATATATTACTAAATCCATCCAGGCATGGGACGATATCATTCTATCTTACAATTTCAAACAACAAATACATCGTCCAACAAGAGTTACAGAAACCTCCCCAAATATAATTGATCATATATATGTTACTTGTCCAGTTAATATTACCGAATGTTCTGTTCCTGTCAGTGCAGTTAGTGACCATTGCCCAATATGTTGTACATGGTCAAAAATTGGGTTCAAAACTCCCAAAAATAAACATTTAAGCATCACATTTAGAAATTTTAAAGCTCTCAACCAAAATTTATTTTTAGACGACTTAAAAAATGCAGCCTTTGACCATGTTTACCAACTTCCTGATCCGAATGATGCACTAGCTTACTGGACAAAGTCAGTCTACAATGTATTTGATAAACATGTGCCAGTCAAAGAAGTTCGAGTCAAGAATCAACATAAATCCCCCATGGGTCACTAGCGAAGTTCTCGAAATCATGAGAGAACGAGATGCAGCATACAAGAATAAAGCTTTTATCAATTACCGCAGATTAAGAAATAAAGTTAAATACGAAAATCGCAGGATAAAGAAAGATCATTTCAAAAATGTGATTGTAGATCAATCAAATAACACAAATATATGAAAGGCTATTAACTCGCTAACCAACAAGAAACACTCTTCAGAGTCAGCAATACCAAACACTATAACATGAGAGGATTTCAGTTACTTCTTTCAATAAGAAATAGAGAATCTAAAGTCCTCAATACCAGACTAAGTATGTAATTTAAGTTCACTTTCATCATTCTGTGAAAGGAAGTGCTCTAGAAATATTCCCCCTGATATTCCCTTGATGTCTGTTGCAGAAGTATATAAATATCTCTCAAATCTCAAAGCAACAAATTCAGACGGCCTAGATGGTATCAGCAGCAGAATTCTTCGGGTAGCTGCACCAATTATTAGTGAGTCCTTAATGTTCATATATAACCAGTGCCTGTCCAAAAACTACTTTCCATCTGCCTTTAAAGTTGCTAACGTTTATCCTCTACTTACAAATGGCTCAACTAATAATTGCGTCTTGGGTAATTATAGACCTATTCCCTTACTATCGTCGCTATCAAAGCCATTAGAAATACACATACATAAAATAACACTACATCATTTAATTAACAACGATCTAATAATTGACAGTCAATCTGGGTTTCGACCTAAATATTCTTGCCGCAGTGCCCTTACAAAAATGACCTATAACTGGCATCTTTGTATCAACAATGGCAACATTTGTGGAGTAGTATT
>JACEFZ010022958.1:0-10000 GCA_014155875.1 Cepaea nemoralis | reverse complement strand
CTATCTATCTATCTATCTATCTATCTATCTATCTATCTATCTATCTATCTATCTATCTATCTATCTATCTATCTATCTATCCATCCATCCATCCATCCATCCATCCATCCATCCATCCATCCATCCATCCATCCATCTATCTATCTATCTATCTATCTATCTATGTATCTATCCCCACTAACCTATGTATATAATCAGTGTCTCACCAAAGGCCACTTCCCATCAGCTCTCAAAATCGGTAAAGTGTACCCTCTTCTTAATTCTGGTTCATTGGACAATGGTCTCCCCAACAATTACAGACCTATTTCCTTACTATCATAACTATCTAAGCCACTAGAAAAACACATCCATAAAGTAACATTACAGTATTTAGTTCGCAACAAGCTTATTGTTGACAGCCAATCAGGATTTCGACCAAAATATTCTTGCCATACGGCCCTAACAAACATGATAGAAAATTGGCACCAGAATATAAACAACAACAGTCTATGTGGAACTGTGTTTATTGATTTCAAGGAAAGCATTTGATATGATAGACCATGTTATTTTAATTAAAAAACTTGAGACAATGAAAATTGGCCCTAATGTAGTCACTCTAATATCATCTTTTCTATCCAACAGAAAGCAAGTAGTATCACATAATAAATCTCTGTCTCAAACCACTACCTTCAATATTGGAGTACCGCAAGGCTCTATTCTTGGCCCTCTATTATTTGCCATATATATTAACGATCTACCTTTGCATCTTTCGTCGTCCTGCGATCTATTTGCAGATGACTGTACAGTGTACACAAACGCTGAAAACTGTATTGTACTGGAGTCGTCTTTACAACAAGAATTACATAATGTAGTTAGGTGGAGCTATTCAAACCGTATGCAAATTAACATCACTAAAACAAAAGCAATGTTATTAACAACCAGACAAAGACTTCAAACTCTAAGCTCACACACATTACTTAAACTTCACATCGATAACATGCCAGTAGAAAGTGTAATTGAGCACAAAACATTAGACCTAATTATTGATAGAAACCTAACCTTTAATTCCCACGTTTAAGCGCTCATTAAACAATCAGCGAAAAAAGTCTACCAACACGCCAAAATTAAAAACTTCTTTGATGAGGACACAAGGAAACTATTCTATGCTTCTCATATACAGACACACTTTGACTACTGCTCCACAATCCTGGACGGTTGTTCTAATTCAAACACCAAGCGACTTTACTCACTCCAGAAACGGGCCATGAGTCTAATTTATAGCAAACATTTATCTGACAATCCTAGCCTGTATAAACGCCTTCAGTTACTACCATTCCGCAAACGCCTGCTTTTCAATAAAGCTAAACTAATTCATAAAATCCTGCATCGGAATGCCCCAAATTACCTTTGGCCATTGTTTAAATATAATGCTAGACACAGTAAACGTTTAAATATACTACACATTCCGAAGCCTAGGATTGACTTATACAAAACAAGCTTAACGTACTCTGCAGCTCAGCTGTGGAACAATCTTCCACAAGAAATCAAAGACATCACCAATCCCTATTCATATAATCGCAAATTATTCGAACACTATCTCAATACGGATTACCTTCCCCCTTAATAATAGAGATAATAATAATAATAACAAAACCCTAGTATAACAGCCAGTCCCCTTTTTGTAGGCCAGTATATTCCACATGGCTAATAACAAGTGTCAGACCATTATCTAATATTACTGTGTCGTGTAGTTTTGATGTTCGCATTTTGCCCATGCCTTTATAATGCATATCTTTTATATTGTTGCTGTTCTTTGTTAGCCTTGAATGATGTGTGAATGAAATAATGTATGAAAGAGAGTGATAGAAGGGCAGAATGTTAGACGGGCCAGCGTACCCAATTCTTAACCCTTTGAAAATAAAGTTTGTTCGTTCTATCTATCTATCTATCTATCTATCTATCTATCTATCTATCTATCTATCTATCTATCTATCTATCTATCTATCTATCTATCTATCTATCTATCTATCTATCTATCTATCTATCTATCTATCTACCTACCTACCTACCTACCTATATATCTATCTATCTATCTATCTATCTATCCATCTATCTATCTATCTATCTATCTATCGTCAGTGTATGTGTGTGAGTAAAGTGTGGGAGTTTGTTCATACTAGTTTCAATGCTCACGTGAGACATTTTGTATGTGTCTAGATGTGAGGAGGTGTGATTGTGTGTGGAGGATGTGTATGAGTGTGGGGATATGTGTGGGTGGGGGATGTGTGGGTGGGGGTATGCGTTTGGATGGGTTGGGGTGTGTGGGTTTTTGTGGGTAGTGATATTTGTGGGTGTTGTGGGATGTGTGGATGGATGTGTGGGGGTGAAAGTAAGGGTGTGGGAATGGGTGTGGGGGATGTTTGTATGGGTGGAGGATATGTGTATGGGACGGGTGTGGGGTGTGTGTGTTTATGTGGGTGGTGATGTGTGGGTGGTTTGAGGAAGTATGTGTGGGTGGCGGAGTTGTGTGGGTAGGGGATTGTGTTGGGTGGATTCGGGATGCAAGGGCGGGTGGGGAGAAGTGTATGGTGTGTGGGTTTGAGATATGTGTGCGGTGTGTTGGTGGGGGATGTGTGCATGGTGTGTGGGTGGGGGTGTGGTGGTATGGGTAAGGATATGTGTGTGGGTGGGGGATAGTGTATGGTGTGGGGGATGTGTGTGATGGGTGCGGGGAATATGTGTATGGGTGGGGTGGTTGGGGGAAGTATGTAGGGTGTGTGGGTGGGAGATGTATACGTGGATGGGGAATGTGTGGGTGGGGGGGTGTGAGTGGCTTAGGGATGTGTAAGTGGGTGAGGCATGTGTATGTGTCGGGGTGGGATGCGTTGAGTGGGTGAAGGATGTGTGTGGGTAGGGGTATTGTGATCGAGATATGTTTGGTTGGGGGTGGGTGGGTGGGGTGTGTGGGTGCTTAGTGGAGGATGTGTGCGTGTGTTGGTGGACGGGTAGGGAATGCGTGTGTGGGTGTCGAGAGGTGTGTGGTGTGTTGGTTAGGGATATTGTGTGGGTGAGGTATGTGTGTGTGGATGGGGGATTTTTGTGGTGTGTGGGTGGGGGTATGTGGGGTGGATGGGTAAGAGTATCTGTGTTGGTGTGGGTGGGAATATTGTGCGGTATGTGGGTGGGGGATATGTGTGTGGTGTGTAGGTGGGGATGTCTGGTGGTATGAGGGTGTGGGATGTGTTGGTTAGGGATTTGTGTGTGTGTGGTGCGTGAGTTGGGAATATTGCGTGGTAGGGGATGTATGTGATGTGCGGATGGGGGATAGTGTAGTGGGGGATTGAGTTAAGGCATGTATGGGTGGGTGGAGTATGTATGTGTGGGTGGTGGGGTGTGTGTGTGTGTGGATTGGGGATGTATGGGTGGTTAGGGAGATGTGTGTGGGGGGATAGGGAGATGTCAGTTGGTGGGGATGTGTGTGTATGGATTGGGGATGTGTGAGTGGATGTGCGATGTGTGGGTTGGTGGGGGATTGTGTGCGTGGGTGGTGAATATGTGGTCAATGGAAATGTGGCTAGGGGATGGGTGGATTTAGGTATGGATGGGGAGAGGATGTGTGGGTTAGGATGTGTATGTGGGTGGGCGTGGGATGTGTGGTTTGTGGGGGAATGTTTGTGGGTGGCGAGTGTGTTTTGGTTGGGGAACAGGTAAGGGGAGAGTGTGTGGGTGGGGGATGTGCGGAAGGGGGATGGGTCGGTTGGTGGGGTATGTATGTGTCCCTTGGTGTGCGTGTGTGTGGGTAGGTGGGGGTGTTAGTGTGGGTGGGGTGATGTATGGGTAGGTGGGAGATGGGCCTCATAACATAGTAATTTGCCTTGTTTATGTTTACAACATTCATTTCACAATGTTTATTTTTCTTCCTATGTAAATGTATAATGCTCTTGATGAATGAAATACGAGTGATTGGAAGGGCCGAATGTAAGACGGGCCTGCGCGCCCAATTTGTAACCCTAATAAAGTTTATTTGATTTGATTTGATTTGATTTCTATCTGTCTATCTATCTATCTGTCTATCTATCTATCTATCTATCTATCTATCTATCTATCTATCTATCTATCTATCTATCTATCTATCTATCTATCTATCTATCTATCTATCTATCTATCTATCTATCTATCTATCTATTCAGAAACTGCAGACGTTTGAATTCGAATGGCATATCTGTTGGAATCTTAGGGATTGAGGCAACAATACATCTTCTCCTTTAACTTTCACACTTAAAATTGTAGCTTCGATGATATTGTTCATAGTTAGAAAATTTTTACGTAAAATAGATCTATTATTTTTACGAAAACTTTGAACATGCCTTAAAGTATTTATCACTTTGTTTATACCAGATACGACTGTGGTGCACATAGTATATGTTCGGCCCTTTCCCGTTCTTGTTGCGGGAAAAAATTGGTTCGAAAATTTCACGTATCTAAAATAGATCCATTATTTTTACGAAAACTTTGAATATGTCTTAAAGTGTTTATCACCTTTTTTTAACGCACATTTCTGTAGATAACTTCTTTAAACATTTTATAAAACTTTTAGAAAAATACAACAATTATTTAAATTAAATAATATAGCAATGCTACTAAAAGTAATGTCCCTTGATATAACTTTTGTTGTTAATTCCCCTTAATTAGACGTCTTTCCTTTAAATGTTGATTTATTACGCAAATAAATGTTTTAAAACTAAATAACTATGCCAGTTGGATGCGCGAAAATGAGTAGAACATCTGAAGAAAATTTCATCTCAGTCGGATAGACCGTTCAGGAACGTATAAAGGACACACAAAGACACAAACATTCTCTTATATATATATATTATATATATAATATATATATTAAAGTACACCCGGTTTAAAATATACGTGTAACGAAGATTTTCTTCTAGTTCTTAAAGAGGTATTTCATACTCTAAACTTAAAGTAATGTGGATTTGTCTCTAGTTCATAAACATTCTACAATTTAAACTTAATCTAATGCGAGTATGTCCTTAGTTCTTATGTTTGTATTCCATATATTAAACTTAATGGCTAAATATTTTAAACAAAATGTGCAGGTACTCACTCTTTTTATGTAGAGAATAGTCTTAACAGAAGAATAGACATTCATCGCCCTGCATGTGAATTGTAAGGTCTTTTTTGTGTAGTCAAGTTCAACAGGATCGCATACTGGATCACTTGGCTGGGCTGTAAGCACACATTTTAAATATATAATGTGTTAAGATATAGTTTAGATTCAACGACATCAAATTTTATATCACCTTATACATGCCTGTCTAACTATTATAACAACATGAAGACACTGAGTTGCACTGGTGACGTTGTACAATTCCACATAATAAAACAAGACAATAAAGTATCAGACTTCTCGCTATTGATACCAGCGATTCTTCTTCTTTGCGTTCATCCGGAGTGTTTTTTTTTTCCAGATGTTATTGCAGTGTGTCTAAGTTATTCGCCCTTGGGCCGAAACCCGTAGGCCAACACATCCGGCTTTAGCATGCTTTTTTAACCAGGTAGCTTTCCTGGGAGACTCTCACTTTTGCGGTACCGTCCACAACCCAGCTGGCCAAGTTAGAACGGTCGAAGAACGGTCATCCCTCAAAGGAAGGCAGGGACAGTCCATGGCATTTTCCGCCATCCCGGGTGGCTTCCATAATTGAAGGGCCGACACATAGCTGGGCTCACCGAGGGAATCGTCACGTCCTGCTCATCTTCTTCTTCAGCGTTCCGAGCCATTGAGGTTCTTTGCTGCAGATACAATCCATCTCCATTCGTCTCTCTGGTTGACCTTCTCTTGCCAAGCAACTTGGATGTTCCTCCAATATCACAGTCCTCCTTTACCTTTACGTCCTGCTCATGGCTGCTTTAATTCCTCACTTCAATATATTGGGCATTTCGTTCGCCCCGGGCCGTTCCTGCACAAATCAGATTGGTCTGCAGTTGGTATCCACTCAGCGAGTTTTCGGTTCTGACATGTGCTTGTCGTTGTGCCCGTCAGAACTGTTCCAGACACGTCGGACATTCGGAAAACTACCTAGTCAGAGCTGTTCCGAACAAGAGCGGCATTCGGAAACTAGGTAGCTGTTCCTAGCACGAGGGAAGACTAGTTAGAGCTTTTCCGGTCACGAAGGATATTTTACTCGGACGTAATTGCCTAGTACCAATTTTTATTTTGCCGCCCGTAAGCTGGCACTTCCGTCTTCAGCGGGCATTTTTAATGAGGTTAGCCTTCCTCGGGTTTTGAGACAAGTTAGACTCTTATTTCGACTTCCACACAGCAAGCTTTTGCTTCGGGCAGCCACGTAATGATTCGCAAGCCAAGCGTTCCATTTTGTGTTAACGAGACAATTTTCCACCTTTGACTGCACTCATTCCATGAGTACGGTTACAGACTTTCATCGGAACGTGCGACCGAGGTGTTTTTCCACCTTTAGTACTCACTCATGAGGTAGGCTACATGTGCTGCCGGCTCAGCACCTTACCTCTGTGCGTCTGTGGGCGAGAAACGGCCAGGCCCTCTCATCCGGTGATCCCTCATATCCCCCAGATAAGAGCCATCGAACGAGTATCTGTACCAAGAAAGTAGCGTGCTCAGCACTCACCTCAATTTTGTGCGCCTGATTAAAACTTTTGACTGCTATCCTCAGTCTATCTGCAGAGCAGCAGGTTGTGTCTCGCCTAGTCTGGCCCCTATCCCGTATGCTGTCCGATATGTAGTTTTCATCCATCGGCAAGCACATGGGGTCAGTGGGACACGCAAGCTCCCCCACCACGGCAAGCTGGAGACACATCGGAGGAGATATACCAGCGATTGATAAGCGGTCTGTTTATATACTGGGTTTAAACAAGTTAAAGTGAAGGAATTGTTAGACACCATAGCCCCATTGGACACACTGTGATATACACATACATTTATAAACTACTTAGCACTAGGTTGATGATGTGGTCAGTATCGCGGCAGCCGCATTTACTTGTTAAAATATTTCGTGGTACCCAGTTTAAGCTGGGTACCCAGTTTAGGCTGGGTCGACCTGGGAGCCCTGGCCAATTTTGAAAAATTCGAATTTACAACGATCTGGATACAACCCATCACAACTGGCTAGGTAGTGTCTAACAACCAGGCTACCGCTGCTCCCCAAGTATCTTAACATCATCGGTAATATGCATTGCGAAAGACGAATACACACAATCCCCGGCCTTCATGCATACATCAAACCTCCCGTGCATTCACACAGACAGACAGACCGACAGACAAACAAGCAGGCAGGCAGGTACGCAGGGACGCAGGCACATAGGCCATACATACCTACCTACCTACCTACCTACCTAGCTACCTACCGACCTACCGACCTACCGACCTACCTACCTACCTACCTACCTACATACATAAATACATACAAACATACATACATACATACATACATACATACGTACGTACGTACGTACATACATAAATACATACATACATACATACATACATACATACATACATACATACACACATACATACATATACACATACACACATACACACATACACACCCACCCACCCACCCACCCACACACACACACACGCACACACGCACACACATACACACATACACACATGCATACATGCATACATGCATACATACATACATACATACATACATACATACATACATACATACATACATACATACATACATACATACATACATACATACATACAAACATACATACATACATACATACATACATACATACACACACACATACACACACACATACATACATACATACATACATACATACATACATACATACATACATACATACATACATACATACATACATACATAATTACATACATACATATGTCAACAACTCATCTGACAGGCACTATCGGATACTTCTCCCACACCATACAAGAAACTTGCAAGTCGTGTGCGAGGAAAATACATGGTACATTTTTATTGCCGTTGGCTCGCTACAAGCAGGTAACAGTCGCTAGTAAACACACAACATAAAGCCACAGAAATTATCTATCACTAGTTGCTAACGCCTATGCTAACTCTCTATCTATTTAGTTAAACACAAAACCCGTATCGCTACTCTAACGAGGTGCACACTACAAGTCCTGTCCTCCCGTCTGCCGTTCTTTCATCCCGTGGTCACACACCACGCGGATCGACCTTGACCTTGGTGCGTGTTGCCTCACATGGCACGCTAATCGCAGACGTGGTATGTTGAGTGGATACTCAACTTCTCCGTGGCTACCACGAGGCGTGATGCTAACGTGATTAGAGTGCTAACTCTCTGAACAACCCCTGCGTGTCTCATGAGGGGAGGGTTTAACCATCTCCCATTCCTCATCTCCCTGCCCTTACCTCGGGCACCGTATCACCTCCGGCCTCTTCAAGATTGACTGCTCTTCCTGGTGGGGGGGATGCGGTCGAGTCTTTGACACACACCCACCCCTCCTGTGTTGCGTCATCAACTTTCACTCATTGGTTGTGACGCAAGAGGTTTCTAAAAAAAAAATTAATGTCTTTAATTTTTTTGTCAAAAACTCTAGATAACCTGGCTTTGGGCACTCTAATAGACTTCTAATGACTATTGTCACAGTGTAGCAAAACTTTACTTGGCTACTGGCAATCGCCACAAACTTGACTCGTTGGCGTGAGCCCTCTTCTCACATGCTATATTATATTTATTAGAGGTATGTCTGAACCGGACCGTTGTCTTATAAGACCTGCCCTCACATAGTAAATTAACTTACTACCATACAAAGTGACTTCTTAGGGTCAACACATGAATTGCTTCATGTCCCCCATATAATATTTAACAACCATTATACAAGAGTGTTGTGCGACAGGCTTTACCTACTTCGCTTCCGCGTGTAAAGTCCTATTTTACTGTTAAGTTAGTATTTCGTTGTCTATTATGTCCCCTGACCCGAAGTTATCTCCCTTTGCTCTACAAAAAGTGTATGTAATTTATATGTTTGTTTTTCTGGTTGTTTGTGTGTTTGGATGTAATTAATCTCCTAATCTAACTTCTACCCTATTTTTATATCTCCTATGTGTATGTATGTTAGTTTTTTAAGTGTCATAATTGGTTAATGTGGCCACAAACAGGTGTATAACCACTAATTCGTTGACTACATTCCCTTGTTATGAACCCAAAATACACTAATCTAAGTTCTAAATATCTTACAGACACAGATCACACTAACACACTCTCACTAACGAAACCAACATTAACACAGACAAATCATTAAAAGTCGCGCCAGGCAGCAGAAGAATTCGCTGACTGATCTCACTCTCTCCCGTCTATTTTCCATTCGCTCTCACTTTCGGATTGTTTAAAAACCTTGGAGTGAGACTGTACAGGTTTGGCTCAGTTCGAGATAGTTGAGCCCAATGACTCTGCGAAAGTCGCTGCACGAGTCATGTATTTACAATATATTTACATGCACGAGAAAGGGTTGATGGTTTGTCCCCCTTGGTCTCATCATCCACTATATTATACTAACATAAAACTCTACATTCTAACATACTAATACTAATTCTATCAATAAGTATTTAATGTGTTAACTAAATTTTGTCATGTTAATTGTATGATATACTTATATTAATTCTTATGTTTATCTAATCTAAGGGGTGTAATCTAATTTTTAAATGTAATTAATGTGACGTGAGTTATGTACCTAATTACATGGATATAATTAACACCAATTATGTACTTTTCTAACTCTATTATAAATACTGTTTTGAAATGCACAAAGGAATTATATGAGTGATATTCTTAATCTAAATGGTAATGATGTATGTTCACTTATCTAATCTATCTATCCTCTATGATGTAAAATGATGATAATAATAGCTGGTAATGTTTGATAGATGGTATGGTTTCATTAAGGGGAATGAACTGAACTGAAATGCAAGCCCCAAGTGAAAAATTTTTACAAAAATAAAATTTT
>JACEFZ010022957.1:247500-303547 GCA_014155875.1 Cepaea nemoralis | reverse complement strand
AAAAACATATTTAGGAATTTTTTTTGCAATTTGTCCCAGTGCCTTCTTCAATTTTGTGGTTTTTTGCCAATGTTAGAACCTCTTCCTGTGGGAAAATGTTACTTGGAGCTTCACAATTTAGTAATTCAATTTAGTAACTCAAGTTTGAGTGTTAACTGTTGTAATTTTATAAACGACACCAAAAATAATTAAAGCAAAAGTGATTAAGTACCTTACAGAGATAGCAAGATGAAATGTTTCAAAAATATTTAAACCAGAGAATAACAGAAAATAATAATACCTCCTGCCATTTAACATCTAAATTCACAATATAATTTTTAAAAATATACACTTTTCACAAGATAATACAATTAATTCATCACAAATCAAGCATAATTCATTAGTTATCGTTTATGTGTGGTCAAAGCCTGTGAACTAAAGATATCAAAAGACTAAATACCACACTCATCAAAGTCTATATGACACAGATGCAAGAAGTTACCCTAATAATTACAATTGCATTATAAATCCACGACCGCTGTATATTAACATTAATGATTTGTGAGGAAGAATCCTTGCCTTTTCAGTCACAAAGACATTATTAAATATTAGCCACATTTCAAGGAATTCTTAACTCTCCCCCCCCCCCCCCCCCAATTCATCCTGTTTCTCTGTGCCCACCCCCCTCCCCCGCCCCAAATCTTTCTCACAAACACAATCAAAAATTATTTCTCACAATCTGTAACACACAACTTCAGGCCTGCTGTCAATTAACATTGCTTACAGAAGAATTGAAGCTTGTAGAAAAGAAGAGTTAGGTGCCCTGTAGGATAACATCTTTCAGTATTTAAAAAGGTACATAAAAAACAGTTGTGCTATCTTATTACCATAACAAACTCCATGACAGCAACCATCTCCCTCTTCAAACTAGGGTTATCCTGATCGTTGACATAAAAAGACAAGGTACTTGAACAAATAAGATGCATTCCTTCATTTAATAAATCGTACTTGCTTGTCTGAAGCATAACATCGACCATGCCATGAGCTACAGCTGGATCTAGATTCTCTTGGGTTCCTTTATCTTCATGTTTCTGTGCAAAGGGCTTCTTTTGTCTCCCAAATATGACCTTTGAAATGGTTTCTTCTTCTTATCAGAAGCAACACTTTTCCCCTCGCCTACACTGGACTGTAAAAGAATTCAGAATAATATGATAGTTTTAAAAACATACCCATAGTCAATTTATTAGAATGATGTGTGTGTCATGTTGTCAGTGGGGACGCAGAGGTGTTTCCAAGGCCCAGGGCCGGGTTATATACTGGCCAAGACCTATTGACGCGTCCTCGTCGAGCGTCCTGGGCAACAGGTCCCTTCGGGGTCCTGGCTAAAGTCAGTAGGATCGCCGATTCCTCCGAAGTCGGAGAGTGTCTGCCTGTACGGCGAGGAACCACCAGTCTGCACACCAATAAGCCAGACATGGGACAACGGATACTCACGCAAAACTCAGGTCCTGTATGACATCACACTGATGTTGGACACAGGATGCCTTCATCCGACATACAGGACTTCGCGTTGGAGCTCAAGCCAACGAACACAAGCAAGCAAGCATGTTGTCAGTCAGTCATTTGTACATTTAGTAAGGTATTAATATGCCCGAACTTGTTATGTATATATATATATATATATATATATATATATATATATATATATATATATATATATATATATATATATATAAAAGACAATGTATGTATGTATGTTCTTTATTGCTGTTCGCGAACGGTCCATCCGATTGAGATGAAATTTTCTACACGTGTTCTTATCATTCCCGTGCAACCAACTGTCTTAGTTTGTTAGTGTAGAAACAGTTATTTACTTAATATTATTTAATATTTCAATTTACATTATAATTTATATATAGCGAGGGGACATAACTTTTAATAGCATTGCTATATATGTAAAATTGTTGCATATTTCTCAAATAGGTGGACCTTTTCGCTACAGTTATCTACAGGCATATGCATTATAATCATCCTCCTCCTACTCCTCCTCCTCCATCTCCTCTCCTCCTCCTCCCCCTCCTCCTCCTCCTCCTAATCCTAGCATTAAGCTAAATTTTCTAATTGCAACCAATAAATTATTAGACAGACAGGCAGACAGGCAGACAGACAGACAGGGAGGGAGGGAAGGAGGGAGGGATAGACGGAGGGAGAGATGGACAGATGGGTAGGCAGGCAGGCAGGCAGACGGACGGTCTGACAGACAGACAGACAGATGGGCGGGCGGGCGGATGGACGGACGGATGGGCGGACGGACGGACGGACGGACAGACAGACAGACAGACAAGACAGATAGATCAATCCCCGCCAGGTATACTGATACCTTACTAAATATACCAAATGACTGACTGACACATGTCACACACATCATCAACAGGTAAGAGGTCCTCTGCAGAATTGCAGAATATCGCTCTCATCACAGCCTGCCAAACATATCTTGATCGCCTGCCATTTCTTTTGTATCATGCCATTTCTCTTGTCTCATGCCATTTCTCTTGTCTCATGCCATTTCTCTTGTCTCATGCCATTTCTCTTGTCTCGTGCCATTTCTCTTGTCTCATACACCTTCTTGCCCAAGGTGTATGCAATGTCATGTGTCCATCTTCATGCTGGTCTACTCTTGCCTCTTCTTACAGGAACTATGCCTTAAATGACTGCTCTTTCCAAACCACTGTCATGTTTAATATGGCCACATATTTCAGTTTCCCTGACATAATGCTTTTTATGAGACAGTTTTGTTCAATGTTCAGATTTTGTAGAATGTCAGTGTTTCTCTTATTCTTGATTTACAATACTCTAGTAACCTTTCCATGATATTTAAGCTCAATATTTATAATTTTCACCTTAAGTAATTAACATTTGTACCTTACCACACAAAAGATGTATGTTCTAAAAAATATTGCTGTAATTTGTTTAGTGGTGTTTTGCTATATGTTCTTAATACTGTTTAACTACACATTTATTATCAAACAATTCAGACAAAATTGTACATTAACCACTTTCTATATTAAAACTCATTATCAATTTCACAATAACATAACAAAGTAGTCAACATATAATCATCAAATACCAAAGTGTTTATGACTTTAAAGCTAAATTGCATGAATTGAAAGACATGTTAGCAACTTACCCAGCCATTAACTGCCTGAGTCTCAATAACTGTCACATGAACATTCTGTGATACGCCTAACTGCTCCTGTGAATGTGCACACGTTGAATTAATATACTTTGAATTAGAATAGGTGGGTTGGATGTTGATAATGTACATGGAGTTTCCAGTTTGATGAAATACTTGATATAAACACCTAAAGGGGATAGAGCTTTGTTATGTTGAGCAATCTCTCTATCTCTATCTCTCATTCTGTCTCTGGAGTTTTCTTATATTGTGCAATCTCTCTATCTCTCTCTCTTACTCCCTATCACACACACTTTCTCTCCTTCTCTCATTCATACACACTCGTTCTGTCTCTCTCTCTCTCTCACCTTCTGAGTTTTCTTATGTTGTGCAATCTCTCTATCTGTCTCTCTGCCTCATTCTCTCACACACACTCTTTCTCAGTTTTTCTTTCTCTCTTTCACACTCTTTATCAGTCTCTCTCTCTCTCTCTCGCTCTCACATGGTCAGTCTGTCTGCTCTCTCTCTCTCTCTCTTTCTCTCTCTCTCTGAGTTTTCATATACAGTGTATTTATACAAACTATAACCAGGACAAAGTGGAACAAAAAAGTGTAGTAGTAGTTACTGGTCCCAAATATAAATAACATGTACAGAACAAATAAAGGTCTCTTTGCTGTGCCTTGAGACATTGGCGTGCAGCTCCCTCCATTTTATTTATCTTTGTTTCTAAATGTGTTTTTGAATATTCCTGTTTCTTGCGTGCTGTGGGTTCCAGAGGAAGTATTTCTGTTACACTATTAACATGTTTCTCTATGTGTATCCTGTCCAGTGTAAGCTCCTTTTCCTCATGCTTTAATTTTTCAGAATTTGTTTAATTCCCTCCCCCCCCCCCCCCCCCCCCCCCCCCCCCAAGATATGAATATAATTCTGCCATACCATTTTAGTCTTTCTATTTCACACAGGAACCAGTTAATGTATGTTTGTTGTTTGTTAGTAATCATTTTATCCATGTTTCTTATCCATACTGATTTGACGAGAGTTAAATATTCTAAGTTTCATGCTAGATTTAAGTTTTTTAATCTCTTGACTTCTGTTTTTTTATTTTACTATCCCTAACTGTTCTTTCAACTTTGATCTACATTGATACCCAAATATGTGTATGACTCCATTTGAAGTGAGGTTCACCAAAGAAATAAGGTTATCACTTGCTTGGTGAATTGTTTGTAGCTATCTTTGTCTTTCTCCTATGGATTTTTAGACATAACTGAAACTGTTGAGATCTCCCATCAAGTGTGTTTATCTTGCATCTGATTTAATGTGTGGGATAGGAATCCAGATTATCATGTTTCTTTTTCAGAGTCATTTGCACTTCATTTCTCTGATTCTAGGCTAATTGTTGTCTTTGTGATCCAGTGGATAGTAAGTTTTCAACTGCACGGGGAAGCCAATCCCACGCCAACCACCCTTAGTATCCTCATACGACATGCATGGTTGTTACAGTCACTGATTACTAAATAATCACTGATTAAATCAGTGATTAGTGTGTTAGTCACTGCTCTTGGTTCAGTTACTTATTATAATAAATATTATAGGCTGTGGTAACACACAGGCGAAAACTGAGATATTATATTAATTAATAAATTATTATAGTATTCTTCAACAAACCTGATTCCGTTTAAGTTTAATGGCATGAATACAATATGTTGCCAGAAGCAAGACAATAACTACTCCAAGTCCGAGTCCTAGGAAAAACGCTCCTGCGATCCATGCGGCGTCTGTTGTGAACTTGTCTTGTTCCACATCTACACTGACAGGCAAACAAAAGCTACTTCCATACACATACCCTAACGAAGCACAGCTGTTGAGTGCCATAGAAATGTAATAATATAATAGATTATTTAACTTACCCAACTATCAGCTACTTGTTGAACAAGTTACTAGTGTAGTAATTTAGTAAGTACTTACTACTAGTATTAGTACTGTAGTAGGTAGACTAAAGTATTAGTTATTAGTATTACTATTACTAACTAAACTACTAGAGTAGATACCCCAGAACTTCTGGCAGAAATACACTTTATACACAAGTTGGCCAATGACAACGAATAATTAATACTAATTATTATTATATTACTAATAATACTAATATTATTTAGTAATAATATAGTAGTTGCTACTTTAAAATTTAAACAGAAAGACCATGCAATTGTGTTATTGATTGCAAACAGTTGCAGTCATGTAACATAGGAAGATAATCGTAGCAAATTTTTTTTAAGGCAGATATATGTCTCGTATTTTAATCTTTTAATTCCCTTAGAACTCGCGCTGCTATGGCGTTGTTTACAACTGTCAGGTGTTTCTAAGGCAAACCAACCAATCAGAGGAAACCCAGGAACTGCAATATTTATTGTCTGCAGGATATTAGTTTTAAGAAAACCTTATCTCTGTCCGTGAAGTCATAGCCAAATAAAGGCGAGGCGAAGGAAGTTTACTTATAAAAAGTGTTGTTATTCGTATATTTATTAAGGAACAACATAGGTTACCAGCTAACTTGATTATAAACTAACTTTGTACGAGGCACTGGAAGAGTGCTCATCACACGGCGATCACGTTGATTGATAATGATAGATTAGATTCTAATTATTATTAAATACGAGTTCACAATTTAATGGAGGATGAATCTGTGGTGCCAAGTGAGTACTTAAATATTTGTTCATACATTAGTCATATTTAGGGACTGCACTGGTGCAGTGGCTAGCAGTGTTGCCATTTTAGTGCTTTTCGCACTAAATTTAGTGCTTTTTCAAGTCATTTAGTGCGAAAATTTTAGCGCGGCCGCGCTAATTTGGTGCTTCACAAAGTTTTTTTGGTGCTTTTTGGGGGTGGGTAAAAATTACTTTAAAAATCATTTTGAGAACACTAAAAAGCCGAATTTGAACGCGATGGAGTAAAACAGTCTTAGTACCTTTTTTTTTTTTTTTTGCATTTCCTTTACATGACATCGCTGTCAACACCAGCATCTTTCAGCTGATTGTTGATTTCTTGGCAAGATTACGCTCAGTAGTTTGCCATTGCTTTCTGAGCGGCCGGCTCACATACCCCGTAAGTTACCGATGCGATTTGAACCACTGCTGATTCTCACCGTCATCACGTTACCTACGAGAGTATACGAGATTACGGAGAAAAGTCATAACCTCTAAGCCACGAAGCCAGCCCTAAGTGCGTTACAGCGCAATATTCAACTGATTTAACTCCCTTTAATACGATTTAATTCTTCTTCTTCTTTCCTTCGCTTGAAAAATGTCTACTTCTGCAATGTTGTCTCTTGTATGAATTTAACTGTCTTTTTCAGTTCTCACAGTGGTCCATAGAGTTTATCTTCCACTTTCGTCTCTCTAGGCCAGAAGGTTTGACTAGATATGTTATATTTTGGGCAGTCTTGGAGTATGTGCTCTGCTGTCTGCGAGGCCAATCCACATGTGCACATGGCTGTTTCACCAATCTTGAATTTTGTATACATGTGGTTGCGTAATCTATTGTGCCCTTGTTCTGGTCTGTCCATTACGTGGTAGTCATCTTGAGCAGGTTTTGGTGGCTTTCTGACTGATTTGATCATTCTTTTCTTTTGGTGGTATGTAACGGGCACATCAGGCTGTTCTTCTTTGGCTCCTTCCTTAGCCAATTGATCAGCTCTGTCGTTTCCGGGTACTCCACAGTGGGATGGTATCTACTGTATGGTGACCTTATGCTGACTGCTAAGTTCAGAAAATAGTGTCCTTAGTACTGGCAATTTCCCAGAGAGGAGTACCTCGAGTACTGATTTTGCATCTGTCAACCACAGGTTGTGTACCATTGCTGGTATTTAGTAATTTCTCTGTTGCTATCTTGATTGCCTCAATTTCCGCATCATAGTTAGGCAGTACTTTCCTGTCGGTACTCTGGCTATGTCCCTAGTATTATTTGGGTATTTTATGTACACTCCCGCTCCTCCATTTCGAACAGCATTTTGTGCCGACCCATCTGTGTAGACTCGGATCCAGAGGTCCTGTGGGTATTCTTCATCAAGGAAGCTGAGAGTGGCTGTTCTGCGCTGCACACTGTTCTGTTCTTCCTTGTCAAATATTCCTCTCACTTTTGTCTGGATTTGTAATGATAGTCTATGCTCATCTTTCCATGGAGTTCGCTCTGGAATAGTTGTTAGGGGGATACCAACTGTGGGCAGATCGGTGGTTTCTCTGCAGAGTCGTTTGGCCTGGTGGATAAAACTACTTCTTTTCAACCGCCCCATAGCTAGGTTTTCAAATTTGTTCTTCATAGGGTGGCCTGGCAAGCTGAGGAACTTTTCTGCTTGTATTAGCGTTTTCGTATCTTTGCGCTCACTCAGTGCTTGGGTCCTCCCCATCATCTCCATTTCCACTATAGGGGTTGATCTCATCCCTCCTGTGGTGACTCTAAGTGCTTGATTTTGCACCTTGTCGAGCTCTTGTAGTGTGGTTTTTTTAATGCTGAGCATCACGCAGTTGACCCATATTCCAGGTGTGGTCGTATGCTATGTTGGTAAACTTTGCTAAGTATTTTCCCACTGGCTCCCCATGTGTTCCACTTAGCTTTCTCATGATGGCTATTTTCCTTCTGGCTTTTGCTACTGCTTTGTTGATGTGCTTTCTCCATGTCAGCCTGCCATCAAATGTTACTCCAAGGTATGTTGGTTCTTTATCTTCTCTTAGGGGTGTTCCATTTATCTGGTTGAGCCCTGCCTTTTGTTTTGAAGAGAGGGTAAATAGAGTGGTGCTGCACTTGTCAGTGTTTATGCTGACACACCATATATTTGCCCATGCAGCAAATGTATCTACAGCTCTTTGTAGCAATTTGGTGGCCACTGATGCATGTTCATTTGTGCTCCATAAAACCAGGTCATCGGCGTACATTGCCGCTTTAATTCCATGCGGTAGATTAGCAACAAGATCATTGATGAAGATTAGAAAAAATGTGGGGGACAAGACTCCGCCCTGGGGAACACCGTGACGTAGTAGCACTTTCTTGCTCTTGAGTCCGTCTATCTGTACTCGGGCTCTTCTGTTGTGCAAGTATGCCTTCACCCATTTGTACATTCTTCCATTGACTTTGCAGTTTCTCAATTTCTTCATCAGACCTTCTTTCCAGACTTTGTCAAAGGCTTTCTTCAGATCTATCCATGCCGCAAGCACCAGCTTCTTCTCTTGGAATGCATCCTCAATTTCTTGAGAGAGGTAGGTTGTCTGATCTTCCGTAGATTAGCACTGCCTAAAGCCAGTCTGATGTGGCACAAGGATGTTTTTACTTTCAATGTACCACTGCAGTCTGTGATTGATGATGCGCTCCAGTGTTTTGCAGAGACAGCTGGTGAGGTTAATTGGTCTGTAGCTACAGGCAATGGAACCATCTTTCCCTGATTTTAAGAGGGGTATCATGAGTGCTTCTCTCCAGGCTTGTGGAACACTGCCTAAGGTCCAGCTGTTATTGAAGATCTGCAACAGCTTTGCTTTGGCCTCTGTTCCCAGGTTCCTGATCATTTCATTGGAGATACCATCAGCTCCTGGTGACTTTCTCATTTTCAGTTTTGATATGGCTAGCTCCAGTTCGCTGATTGTGATGGGTGCCTCCAGAACCTCATGTACTATTTCCTTCTGTCCTGTATGTTGTCGTTTCTCTCGAATCTCTTGTTGTTTCTCTGGAATAATTTTGATATTGCTATCTTGTGCGAATGAGTCCGCAAAATGGTCAGCTGCTTGCTTTCTTGTTAAGATTTTTCCATCTTTATGTAGTGCAATTTTTGAGTTTCTCTCTGTGCCCTCATCGTTAAGTTGTTTTATTAGTTTCCACAGTTTCCTTGTGTCTTTTTCAAAGTTCAGAGACTTCGTCTTCTCCTGCCAGTTTTTCCGTCTAGCCTGCAGCTTGGCCCTTTGAAATTTGGCTTTTGTATGCTGGAATTTATTGTGGTGCTCTTGGCTGGGTGTGGCCTCTGCTAGCTTTCTACACACTTCTACATCGTTATGCAACTGTTCCAGTTCACTACTCCAGTAGGGTTTATATTGTTTACAGGCTCCTCTTGGTACTGTTTCTCGCGCTGCCTGTAGTATGCATTTCCCAAACTCTTCAACTACTTTATTTATGTCTTTCTCAGTGTTCAGATCTCTAACCAGTATGCTGGTTCGATGCTTGTATATTGCCCAGTCTGCTTTCTTGTAGTTCCACCTCGAGAGAGTGCTGCTTTCACTTACAAACTCATTTTCTACGGTTAGAAAGACTGGCCGATGGTCACTGCCACCAAGTTGTTTCCCAACAATTCGTGTAATGTTCCACTCCAGGTCTGGTGAATGAAAAGCCAGGTCAGTTGTAGTTGTAGTGTGCCATGATCTCGAGTAGAAAGTATGTGGGTCGGACGGCTTGTTAATCAAGATGAATCTATTTTTATCCTGCCAGTCTTCCAGTATCTCTCCTCTCTGGTCAATGTGATCATAGCCCCAGCTCTGCGAGTGGCTGTTGAAATTGCCACACACAATCATTTTTTCTTTTAATGGCAGTGGGTCCAGTGCTTGTGGGCGGTCACTTGGACAGTAGTAATTGATCAGATTTAAGTCTGTATTACCTGTCTTAAGTTTAAGTGCCCCTTCCATGTAGACTTCGATTTGGGAAGCAATGATGTTATTTTTACAAGGGTCAGTATCCCACCTTTTCGCCTGTCCTTTCGGTCAGATCGGTAACACTGGTAGCCTCTGATTTTGAAGGCTATATTTTCGTTGAGGGGAGTTTCTTGCAGGTAACATATGCTGAGTTTTTCTTGGTCAAAGATGTTTTTAATTCTTTTCTTTTTTTTTTTGGCTGACTCCCTCCGCATTCCAGTGCATTATTTTAAGTCTGCCTAGGGGTCCACAGAAAGGCGAGCACCATAACATTTAGCAGTAGTCGACATATTCCATTTTGCGTGATTGCGTGGCATCCTTATTTCTGTGGTGCGCCTCCTGGCTGGTTGCCTCCGTCTTCAGCACCTTTCTTTGCTAGAGCAGACTGTGGTCTCACTCGAGTGTAGATGTGTACGCGCGCACACACGTGTCTGTGCATGCATGTACGTGCATACACATCTAGAGCATACTGGTTATTTTTCGGCGCCAGAAACTCGCCGTCGCCCATTCTCCTGTTAGTTAAAACAGTTCCGCCACGTGAAGGCCAGGAGTTAGACTTTTGCTGCAGAGGTTATGTATTCACGACCCATTGGTGTATTTAAGCAATGTTGGGCGCTCACCCCAACACTGCGCCCCGGCTTCATACAGCATCATTTGGAACCTCACGATTTAATTGAAGTGAGACTATCATCATACTATTGATGGTGTTAAGGTACAGTGCTCTTCCTCCTTGGTTTCTTTTTTTTTTATTTCGTCTTCTTTCTTTGTCTGTATTGGGCATAACACTATCATCATTCCATTGGTGATGTGTAAGGGATAGGGTTACAGTGCATTTCCTCGGGGTGGTCTAGGAGGCGGGCCCGCGTGGTTGTGGGAGCTCAGGTGTGGAGCATGGGGTGTTGGCGTGTGGGGTGGGGCGAGGGGTTTTGAACCTCGAGCTATGACAGGCGACATATGAAAAGACTTATAAGTAGAAATGTATATAAGGCAGTTATATGATCTATAGAGGGTCGTAGTGGTTTAAACACTATCATCATACGGGTTGCAAATGAAAACTTTAAAAAGTAAAATTGGCCGATATTATTGATTTTAGCGTGTATAGCTTAGTGAAATTCGTTGGTAAGGGGTGGGTAGCGGATATTAGTGATCTGTAGAGTGTCACAGTGGTTTGTTTACTATCATCATACAGCTTACAAACGAACACCTTTAAAAGTAAAAATGGCAGATATTATTCATTGTAGCGGGTATGGCTTAGTGAAACTCGTTGGTAAGGGGTAGGTAGCGGTTATTAGTGCTCTGTAGAGTGTCGTAGTGGCCTACACACTATCATCATATGGGTTAGAAATGAAAACCTTAAAAAGTACAGATGGCCGATATTATTGATTACAGCGGGTATAGCTTAGTGAAATTTGTTAGTAAGGGGTGGGTGAGTGGTGGAGTATGTTGATAAGTGCTTCCTAACACTATCATCAATCAGGGAAAAAACTCCCCTGATGTGTCTCCACCTTGCCGCGGTGGGGGAGCTTGAGTGTCCCACCGACCCCAAGCGCTGTGACAATGGATATAAACTAAATATTGGACAGCTCTTGGGATAGGGACCAGACTAAGAGAGACACAACCTGCTGCTCTGCAGGTAGACTGATTATAGCAGTCAGATTTTAAACTCAAGCGCACGAAGCCAAAAACTTAGTCCAGACACTTACACAAAGGCCTCCATCTGAGAGATGTAGCTGAACGCCTCTAAGCTACTACCCTTGGATGAGTGAGCCGGCCGAAAACTCACCTACCGAAATACGGAGGTGAGGTACTGAGCACGCTACATGCCCAGTACTGATACTTGTTCGAAGGCTCTCAGCTGGGGGATATGAGGGATTCCCGGATGATAGGGCCTGGCCATTTCTCGTTCACTGCTACACGGAGGTAAGGTGCTGAGCCGGCAGCACATGTAGCCTACCTCGTGAGCGAGTACTAAAATGCAGAAAGTGTCCCAGTCGAATGAAATGGCTACGAAAACTGTCTTGTTGACAAAAGTGAAAAAAACGTCTCAATAACACGAAATGGAACGCACGGCTAGCGAATCCATTGCGTGGTCCGAAGTCAAAAGCAAAAGCTTACCAAGTGGATGTCGCCCGCAGTCTGACCGTTCCTGGTGTGTGCTTGAGCGACCAGTGGCAAGCGAGATGCCCAACACATGGAAGTGAGGAACTAAAGCAGCCATGAGCAGGACGTCGCAACTCCTTGGGAGAGCCCAGTCTCAGAGCAATATGTGCCGGCTCTGCAATTATGGAAGCCTTCCTTGGATAGCCTTGGATAGGCCCATGGTCTGCCCCTGCCTTCCCTTGAGGGCTGACCGTGATGTCGATGATCGTTCTATCTTGACCAGCTGAGATGTGGGCGACATCACAACAATAAGTCTAACGTGCCTCGAAACTCGAGGAAGGCTAACCTCATTAAAAAATGCCCGCCGAAGCCGGAAGTGCCGTCCTACGGGTGGCAAAATAAAAATTGGCACTACGCATTTACGTCCGAGTGAAATGTCTTGTCCGAATGTCTCTCGTGCTAGGAACAGCTCTGACTACCTAGTTTCCGAATGCCGCTCTTGTTCGGAACAGCTCTGACTAGATAGTTTTCCGAATGTCCGTCGTGCCTGGAACAGCTCTGAAAGGCGCAACGACAAGCACATGTCCGTGTCGAAAACTCGCTGAGTGGATACTGTCTACAGACCTGTCTGGTTTGTGCGGGAACGGCCCGGGGCGAACGAAATCCCAATATATTGAAGTGAGGAATTAAAGCAGCCATGAGCAGGACGTGACGATTCCCTCGGTGAGCCCAGTACTAGGGCGCTATGTGTCGGCCCTGCAATTATGGAAGCAACCTTGGATGGCGGAAAATGCCATGGACTGTCCCTGCCTTCATGTAAGGGTTGACCGTTGTCTTCGACCGTTCCAACCTGGCCAGCTAGGTTGTGGATGGTACCGAAAAAGTGGGAGTCTCCCAGGAATGCTACCTGGTCAAAAAAAGCACGCTATAGCCGGATGTGTCGGCTTACGGATTTCGGCCCAAGGGCGCATAACAGACACACCGCAATCACATCTGGAAAAAAAAACACTCCGGATGAACGCAAAGAAGAAGAAGATACAGGGAAAAATGAAAACTTTAAAAAAGTTTTAAAAAATGGCCAGCATTATCGACTATAGCGGGTATGGTTTAGTGAAATTCGTTAGTAAGGGGTGGGTGACGTAAGGAAGGCTAGATAAGTCATCTAAACACTATCATCATACGGTTTCAGAGCTTCACATGAAAACCTTAAAAAGGTAAAGATGGCTGATATTATCGGATGTTATGAGTATGGTGTAGTGAAATTCGTTGGTAAGGGATGGGTGAGTGGTGGAGTAGATAGATAGGTGCTTCTGATCATTGTTAAAGGGTGGTCGAGTAGCGGGGTGGTTAAATAAATACGTCCGGCCCTTGTTAAGAGCAGGAGGAGGTGCTAGATAAATACTCTCGATCAATGGTAAAGAGTGGATGTGTAGAGGAAAGGCTAGATAGGTGCTTCTGATCAATGTTAAGGGGTGGTAGAGTGGCGGGGTGGCTAGATAAATACGTCCATTCCTTGATAAGAGCCGGAGGTTAAGTCTCATATTAAAGTCTGAGGCATGAACTCATAGTTGGCTGAGGTGATGGTGACCTCCTAGGTGACTCATCACGGGGCTATGTCGGTGGGTGTGAACGTAAGTGAACGTGTTCAGACATGCCTTTGGGGAAAAACGGAGGATGACTCAGAGTGTACTGACCGGGATAAACCTGCTTGAACAATTTTAAACATGTTTTCCATGTTGCATCAGCCGCACAGTCTGTATAAAAAGGACCGCAAAGGCGAGCTTAAGACACTACGCTTGCGACAAGACCTATCGAAAACACATCACCGAATAGACCACAGTGGTAAGTAGCACTGTGTGTATGCTATATTGTCTCATTACACGTCGTCAAGTCGGTATAATGCTGTCACTAGTGTATATCTCAGAAGCTACATGAGGCAACTAACAAGAATACACCGCAAGGTACAGCCGCCCGGTATAGGAATACTAATACAGATACTAATGACGGTCGTAATCATCATCAGCTTCACTTTTGCCGTCAAGTGACGTGGGGAGAAATGGCGCCTCACAGCTCGATGGGTGGCGCTGAATAGTGTCATGCTGGGTGATTGTCTGTACTCTCAGACGTCATCTGCTGTAATCCGTTAGGGTAGCTGCTGTGGTGCATTCCAATTGTGTACATATGAAACATGTTTTTCATTAAAGCATGCATTCTCTGTTCACTAAAATGTATTATGCTTTTGTCCATCTACAGATTCAAACCAAGACGATCAGTCCCTCATTGACACGTGGACCACATCGATTCTGGAACGCACAAACGTATGTGTACATATCAGGTCTCCACTAAGTGTAGTGTAACATATATGCGTCTACGACTATGTCCTCTTTCTATGCAGTGTATGGAAATATGTTGTATTCAACCATTCAGTATAGATCATTATCCCGCTCACTCTACATAGTGAAAAATAATGTGCTGACACAGGAGAATCTATAGTCATGCTCTGTGGTCACTAATGTATTAAATGAATGTGTATCACTAATGTACACGATCTCAAAATACTCATTCTCTTCAAAATGTGTCAAAGCTATATAAAAATCAATTATGTGGTGTCAAATTCAGTATGTGAAATTTTTACTGTCCCTTGTTATATCATCTTTATCCTTTCTCCAGACTGAAAATTTGCAGACACATAAAAATATCGAGACTATTGAGTGGCTTACAAGAAGTGAAATCTCGAGGCTATTGCTTACAAGAAGTGAAAGCTCGAAGGTATTGAGCTATGTATAAGAAAGGAAGGCAACGAACGGTCTAGCACAAAATATTGGTATGTATGCTTTCATCATTTCTCACTAACTATTAGTCATCACTAAATATTTTCACCCCTAAGGGGTGGGCACCATTAAATGTAGTCAGCATTTCTCACTAATATAGTACAACTCTGTGTCATGCAATATAAAATAGCACAAAGAACAGAATTACGAACCAGGACGTTGCTAACCATCACCACAAAAATATAGTCACGGAGAAGACCCTCTGTAAGGATAAAAAGAAAATGAAATAATTTACTATGTGTGACATCATAAGCCTCAAATCCTTTTTCTTTTGATATTTCCTAACAATGTATGTGATATGAAATATTTTTTCTGTAGATATGCTATCATCATGACTGTCACATGTTTTGAAGTACAAAATGTAAAAATGTCGGACTATAATGATGTTGTTTTTTCTTCACAGCTGTTTGACGGTCAGTACTTACAACGATTGTGAAAGTTTGGAACTAGTGGAAGACTACACAATTTTATGGTGGTCAATATACCTTATCCATTGGAGCTACACACACGAGACATTATATAATACCCGAAGCTACAAGCGTGTTGGAAATATTACTGAGCTATCACCAAGCCATTATCTAAAACCAGAAGTTACTTATTGTCTTTTTCACCACTACATTTTTCTATCATTATGGCCACTAGGCAGAAAAATATCTATCTCTGCTCTATCTGTGGTAAAGTATTTACAGAAAACCGCAGTCTTACACGTCACATTAACACCGTACACAAAACCCAAACTCACACATGCCACATTTGCGGTAATCTATACAAAAGGAAAGACATCCTACAACGACACATAAAAACTGATCACCAGACATCAACACCAACACCTGTTACCACTACAGCATCAAACGTGGACACTACACCATCAAATACTACACCTGCATCAAGAAAAAGGAAAGTAACAGCAGACACACATACATCTAAAAAACAGAAACTTGATCAAGTGGAAGCAGAGGAAGCCGACGTAGAGATAGATGAGGAAGTAGAGATAGATGAGGATTTAAAGACCGTAGACAAAATCCCCGACCCTGAAGTCCAGCAGAAATATAGAGACATCTGGCCCTATCTTAGGACACATCAGAACATCCACAAATATGTATCGACCTACAATTTTTTTCATCGACCAGACTCAACACAACCAATTGACTGGACCGAGACATTAAAACCAATATTTGCTAGTCAGACATGCAGGTTTAAGGTAAATTATTCCCATCATATGATTTTACGACATACAGAGACAAAAGAACTTAGATTTTTCCATTCATCCTCTAACAATGCATGCCAACTCGACGTTCCCCACTTAGTTAACAACGCACACGACTTTGACGACTTTATAACTATAGTTCAGGACAGTGACATGTTTAACTATGCCCTACATAACAGACTCGACACTAAGTACATGATAGAGACAATCCCTGCAACTAGTTTCTATATATACCACATCGCTGAACACCCGCTAGTTTGATTGCTGTCTATAATATGCTCTATTACAAATATAAAGTGGTCAAATGTGTGATATCCTTGTGTGTGGTACAGTGAATTGTCTATATCATTGAAAATAAAAGACTCAATGTTTGTGTGTCACTGTCTGTCACATTTTTCACCGATCATTAAAATGCGATTTGTATTGACAATAAAAAAATATTGAATGTTGTGCACATGAAAATACTGATTTCAATGGAAAAATAAAAGTTATGAAAACGAAAATTTCTTGTTTGTTGGTTTTTTCAGTGGTATGCTTGGCTTGTTTTCGTCTTTCTGGTTTTTTATTCTTGTTTTCGTCTTTCTAGTCTTTGCTTGTTTTCATGTTGACTTCTGCGCGAGGTTGTTCTACACGTTGAATGTGGAGCAAAGCTGTGGGAAAATTGACACACACACATACACACACACAATGGAACAGTGAGACAAGACAAAAGTCACACCAGAACAAAGACATATTGGAACAGAGAGACACGTACAATATCACACAAGAATGTTCATCCAAACTTATAATTATCGCAATGAAACTTATAAAAATAATGGCACTTTGTTAACCAAAGTGAAAAATCTTAGCCAAATTACAACCAAACTTATAAATATCTCAAGCAATCTTATGAAAAGTAGGAAAATTTGTTAAACAAAGGTGAAAATTTTGACCACATTTCAACCAAATTTATAAAAAGTAGTAAACTTTGTTAACCAAAGGCGAAAATTTTCAACCAAACTTATCAAAATTAGGAAAATATGTTAACCAAATGTGACAAAGTGTGGTCAAATTTCAACCAAACTTATGGAAAGTAGGAAAATTTGTTAACCAAATGTGAAAATATATCGTCCAAAAGAGAAATATTTCAACTAAACTTATAAATAGACCAGCCTAACTTATTAAAAGAAGGAAAATTGTCAGGCAAATTGGGAAAAGTTAGGCCAAATACAGAAATATCTCAGCCAAACTGATGAAAAGTAGGAAACATTTGTTAGCCAAAGAGGGAAAAACCTAAGGCAAGTAGGAAAATCTGTTAGCCAAATTTGAAAAAAAAAATGTTACCAAATATTGAAATATCTCGTCCACACTTATGAAAACTAGGAAAATTTGTTAGCCAAATAGGACAAAATATTTGCCAAGTAGGAAAATTCGTTAGCCAGAGAGAGAAATATCTCGTCCAGACTTATAAAAAGTAGGAATATTTTGTCAACCAAAGGGGGGGGGGGGGCGGAAGCCAAAATATCTTGGCTAAACTTATAAAAAGTGGGAAAATTATTAACCAAATGGGAAAGATATTGGCCAAGTAGGAAAATGTGTTAAGTCAAAGAGGAAAAATATTGACTAAGTAACGAAATACAGCGTTCAGACTCATAAACAGTAGGAAACTTTGTTAACCAAATGTGAAAAGTTTGGTCAATTTTCAACCAAACGTATAAAAAAAAAAAGTAGGAAACTTTGTAACCAAATGCGAAAAAAAATGTCAACCAATCTTATAAAAATTAGAAAACTGTTAACCAAATGTGAAAATCTTTTGGTCAAGTAAAGAACTATTTCATCCAAACTTATGAAAAGTAGAAAACTTTGTTAACCAAATGCGAAAAAATCTCAACCAAACTTATAAAAAGTAGAAAACTTTGTTAACCAAATGTGAAAATTTTTTGGTCAAGTAAAGAAATATTTCATCCAAACTTATGAAAAGTAGGAAATTTTGTTAGCCAATGTGAAAAATTGTGGCCAAATTTAAACCAAACTTAAACATATCGCAACCAAACTTATAAAAAGTAGGACACTTTGTGAACCAAATATGACAAATTTTGGCCGAATTTCAGCCAAACTTATAAAAGGTATGAAGATTTCTTAACTAAAGAGGGAAAAATATCTCACATTGTTATTTCACATCCGCAATAGCGTCAAGTCTCCAGCCAATCAGCAGTGTCTGTTATGAAATTAAATTTCTCTTTATTGTTTCCAAATTTAATGTTTCATGTAGAAATTTAATTGTTAAATTTTGTATAATTTTATTGTTGACATTTTATTTTTTCATTCAACGATGGTGACTTATTGCATAAGATACTTTTAATTTTTTAAGAAATACAGCTGTTGTTTGCAAAGGGACAGACGATTATCTCTAGTAGGTTTGAAATTTGCCCAGTCAGAAGAAAAACGGTTGTAGTGTAATCAAAGAGAATTTTAGTTTTAAGTGGTATGAAACGTTATATTTTTTAAACGTTATAATATTTGGTAACATTTTTTTTTTCATATTTGGCTAACAGATTTTCCTACTTGCCTTAGGTTTTTCCCTCTTAGGCTAACAATGTTTCCTACTTTTCATCAGTTTGGCTGAGATATTTCTGTATTTGGCCTAACTTTTCCCATTTGCCCGACAATTTTCTTCTTTTAATAAGTTAGGCTGGTCTATTTATAAGTTTAGTTGAAATATTTCTCTTTTTGGACGATATATTTTCACATTTGGTTAACAAATTTTCCTACTTTTCATAAGTTTGGTTGAAATTTGACCAATCTTTGTCACATTTGGTTAACATATTTTCCTAATTTTGATAAGTTTGGTTGAATATTTCGCCTTTTGTTAACAAAGTTTCCTACATTTTTATAAGTTTGGTTGAAAATTGACCAAACTTTTCACATTTGGTTAACAAAGTTTCCTACATTTTATAAATTTGGTTGAAATGTGGTCAACATTTTCACCTTTGTTTAACAAATTTTCCTACTTTTCATAAGTTTGGTTGAGATATTTATAAGTTTGGTTGTAATCTGGCTAAGATTTTTCACTTTGGTTAACAAATTGTCATTCTTTTTATAAGTTTCGTAGCGATAATTATAAGTTTGGATGAACATTCTTGTGTGATATTGTACGTGTCTCTCTGTTCCAATATGTCTTTGTTCTGGTGTGACTTTTGTCTTGTCTCACTGTTCCATTGTGTGTTTTGTGTGTATGTGTGTGTGTCAATTTCCCCACAGCTTTGCTCCACATTCAACATGAAGAACAAGCTCGTGCAGAAGTCAACATGAAAACAAGTAAAGACTAGAAAGACGAAAACAAGAAAAAAACCAGAAAGACGACAACAAGCCAAGCATACCACTGAAAAAACCAACAAACAAGAAATTTTCGTTTTCATAACTTTTATTTTTCCATTGAAATCAGTATTTTCATGTGCACAACATTCAATATTTTTTATTGTCAATACAAATCGCATTTTAATGATCGGTGAAAAATGTGACAGACAGTGACACACAAACATTGAGTCTTTTATTTTCAATGATATAGACAATTCACTGTACCACACACAAGGATATCACACATTTGACCACTTTATATTTGTAATAGAGCATATTATAGACAGCAATCAATCTAGCGGGTGTTCAGTGATGTTGTATATATAGAAACTAGTTGCAGGGATTGTCTCTATCATGTACTTAGTGTCGGGTCTGTTATGTAGGGCATAGTTAAACATGTCACTGTCCTGAACTATAGTTATAAAGTCGTCAAAGTCGTGTGCGTTGTTAACTAAGTGGGGAACGTCGAGTTGGCATGCATTGTTAGAGGATGAATGGAAAAATCTAAGTTCTTTTGTCTCTGTATGTCGTAAAATCATATGATGGGAATAATTTACCTTAAACCTGCATGTCTGACTAGCAAATATTGGTTTTAATGTCTCGGTCCAGTCAATTGGTTGTGTTGAGTCTGGTCGATGAAAAAAATTGTAGGTCGATACATATTTGTGGATGTTCTGATGTGTCCTAAGATAGGGCCAGATGTCTCTATATTTCTGCTGGAATTCAGGGTCGGGGATTTTGTCTACGGTCTTTAATTCCTCATCTATCTCTACTTCCTCATCTATCTCTACGTCGGCTTCCTCTGCTTCCACTTGATCAAGTTTCTGTTTTTTAGATGTATGTGTGTCTGCTGTTACTTTCCTTTTTCTTGATGCAGGTGTAGTATTTGATGGTGTAGTGTCCACGTTTGATGCTGTAGTGGTAACAGGTGTTGGTGTTGATGTCTGGTGATCAGTTTTTATGTGTCGTTGTAGGATGTCCTTTCCTTTTGTATAGATTACCGCAAATGTGGCATGTGTGAGTTTGGGTTTTGTGTACGGTATTAATGTGACGTGTAAGACTGCGGTTTTCTGTAAATACTTTACCACAGATAGAGCAGAGATAGATATTTTCTGCCTAGTGGCCATAATGATAGAAAAATGTAGTGGTGAAAAAGACAATAAGTAACTTCTGGTTTTAGATAATGGCTTGGTGATAGCTCAGTAATATTTCCAACACGCTTGTAGCTTCGGGTATTATATAATGTCTCGTGTGTGTAGCTCCAATGGATAAGGTATATTGACCACCATAAAATTGTGTAGTCTTCCACTAGTTCCAAACTTTCACAATCGTTGTAAGTACTGACCGTCAAACAGCTGTGAAGAAAAAACAACATCATTATAGTGCGACATTTTTACATTTTGTACTTCAAAACATGTGACAGTCATGATGATAGCATATCTACAAAAAAATATTTCATATCACATACATTGTTAGGAAATATCAAAAGAAAAAGGATTTGAGGCTTATGATGTCACACATAGTAAATTATTTCATTTTCTTTTTATCCTTACAGAGGGTCTTCTCCGTGACTATATTTTTGTGGTGATGGTTAGCAACGTCCTGGTTCGTAATTCTGTTCTTTGTGCTATTTTATATTGTATGACACAGAGTTGTACTATATTAGTGAGAAATGTTGACTACATTTGATGGTGCCCACCACTTAGGGGTGAAAAGATTTAGTGATGACCAATGGTTAGTGAGAAATGATGAAAGCATACATACCAATATTTTGTGCTAGACCGTTCGTTGCCTTCCTTTCTTATACACAGCTCAATATCCTCGAGATTTCACTTCTTGTAAGCAATAGCCTCGAGATTTCACTTCTTGTAAGCCACTCAATAGTCTCGATATTTTTCTGTCTGCAAATTTTCAGTCTGGAGAAAGGATAAAGATGATATAACAAGGGACAGTAAAAATTTCACATACTGAATTTGACACCACATAATTGATTTTTATATAGCTTTGACACATTTTGAAGAGAATGAGTATTTTGAGATCGTGTACATTAGTGATACACATTCATTTAATACATTAGTGACCACAGAGCATGACTATAGATTCTCCTGTGTCAGCACATTATTTTTCACTCTGTAGAGTGAGCGGGATAATGATCTATACTGAATGGTTGAATACAACATGTTTCCATACACTGCATAGAAAGAGGACATAGTCGTAGACGCATATATGTTACACTACACTTAGTGGAGACCTGATATGTACACATACGTTTGTGCGTTCCAGAATCGATGTGGTTCATGTGTCAATGAGGGACTGATCGTCTTGTTTGAATCTGTATATGGACAAAAGCATAATACTTTTTAGTGAACAGAGAAAGCATGCTTTAATGAAAAACATGTTTCATATGTAGACAATTGGAATGCACCACAGCAGCTACCCTAACGGATTACAGCAGATGACGCCTGAGAGTACAGACAATCACCCAGCATGACACTATTCAGCGCCACCCATCGAGCTGTGAGGCGCCATTTCTCCCCACGTCACTTGACGGCAAAAGTGAAGCTGATGATGATTACGACCGTCATTAGTATCAGTATTAGTATTCCTATATCGGGCGGCTGTACCTTGCGGTGTATTCTTGTTAGTTGCCTCATGTAGCTTCTGAGATATACACTAGTGACAGCATTATACCGACTTGCCGACGTGTAATGAGACAATATAGCATACACACAGTGCTACTTACCACTGTGGTCTATTCGGTGATGTGTTTTCGATAGGTCTTGTCGCAAGCGTAGTGTCTTAAGCCAGCATTTGTGGTCCTTTTTATACAGACTGTGCGGCTGATGCAACATGGAAAACATGTTTAAACATGTTCAAGCAGGTTTATCCCGGTCAGTACACTCTGAGTCATCCTCCGTTTTCCCCCAAAGGCATGTCTGAACACGTTCACTTACGTTCACACCCACCCACTTAACCTCCGGCTGTTATCAAGGAATGGATGTATTTATCTAGCCACTCTGCCACTCTACCACTCTTTAACATTGATCAGAAGCATCTATCTAGCCTTGCCTCTACCCATCCACTCTTTACCATTGATCGAGAGTCATTATCTAGCACTTCCTCCTGCTCTTAACAAGGGCCGGACGTATTTATTTAACCACCCCGCTACTCGACCACTCTTTATCAATGATCAGAAGCACCTATGTATCTACTCCTCCACTCACCCACCCCTTATCAACGAATTTCACTACACCACACTCGTAACATCCAATAATACCAGCCATCTTTACCTTTTTAAGGTTTTAATTTGAAGCTCTGTAACCGTAGTATGAGAGTGTTTTGATGACTTTTACTTTTTAAGGTATTTATTTGTAGCCTATGTGATGATAGTGTATACACCACTACCACCCTCCCCTCTACAGATCTCTAATAACCTCTACCCACCCCTTACCAACGAATTTCACTAAGATACACCAGCTAAAATCAATAATATCGGCCATTTTTACTTTTTAAGGTTTTCATTTGTAAGCTGTATGATGATAGTAAACAAACCACTGTGACACTCTACAGATCACTAATATCCGCTACCCACCCCTTACCAACGAATTTCACTAAGCTATACCCGCTAAAATCAATAATATCGGCCATTTTTACTTTATAAGGTTTTCATTTCCAACCCGTATGATGATAGTGTTTACACCACTACGACTCTCTATAGATCATATAACTGTCATAGATACATTTTTACTCATAAGTCTTTTCATATGTCGCCTGTCATGGCTCGAGGTTCGAACCCCCTCGCCCCACCCCACATGCCGACACCCCACGCTCCACCCCTGAGCTCCCACAACCACGCTGGCCCGCCCCCTAGACCACCCCGAGGAATGTACTGTAACCCTATCATTTACACATCACCAATGGAATTATGATAGTTGTATGCCCAATACAGACAAAGAAAGAAGACGAAATTTAAAAAAAAGAAACCAAGGAGGAAGAGCACTGTACCTTAACACCATCAATAGTATGATGATAGTCTCGCTCACTACAACTAATACTATCAGTAGTTATTAATTTTTTTTTAATTCTCAAAACAAAGGGAAGTAACAGTGCAAAAATACGTTCGATTATTTATTCATGGGTTGCATCCCTTGAAAATGAGGTCCGTTTTTGTGACGTTACGCTTGCGGTGGTAGACTTTTTATATAGTAAAAAATTATGGTGCTGCACCATATTTCCGACTCCATTACAACATCCCTTACTACTAGTGAGTGACTGCAACGCGCAGGCAATATGCAGTGCGTTAAAAGATTGTTCAAACAAGAATGGACTTGAGTTGCAAAGACTAGTTGCACTCGCCACTGACAATGCATCTGTCATGACAGGAGTAAACAATGGAGTATATACAAAAGTAAAATCCGTAATTGGGTGTGTATGTCATTCCCTTCAGCTGGCAGTGTCACAGGCTGCAGCTGCTTGTCTGCCCAGGATCATAGAGTTCATGATTAGAGAAACATATAAATATTAAATGATGGACAACATCCGCTGAAGGTTGTTCAATTAAGCCAGACACGATAAATGTCCATTCAATCTGCCATTGTCAGAATATTGCAGCAGTGGCTCGAGCTCAGAACTCATTTTGATGTAGCAAGACTCAACGAGCGCTGTTATACAGCAGAACGTCTACATTCTATGTTTAGCGACATGAAAAACTATGTGTATCTCATATTTCTCAAGCATATTCTCGGAGAAGTTCAAAGTGTGAATAAGAAATTCGAAGCAGATATACAGGATCCAACAAAACTACTCAGCGATCTTGTCCAGATCATTGATTGTATCAGTTCAAAGATTGCTATTCCTGGGGAAAAAATAACAGAAAGTTATGCTATTCAAGATTATTTAGATCCTAATCCCAATCTAGGTTATGAGTTTGAGAAGGAAATAGCAGACTACAAGTTTCCCGATGAGAAAGAAATTCGTGGAAGGTGCATCCAGTTTTTAATAGAGCCATTGACACAGCTGCGTTTACGTACACCCGATAACGTTCGAGTGTTGCAGTCCATGTCATGTCTTAGTGGAAGTGAATGTCTACAGTCAATGAAGCCCTGTATATTGGATCTTGCTAAAATGTTTGTAGAAGATGCAGCTACTCTCACCCGCATCGATTTCCAGTGGAGAAAACTTCATCATATGCAGTGGACACAGACCTCTGACACACTTGGACTGTGGGCAGAAATAGCCTCATACAGGGATGCCAAAGGTGAAAATCCTCTCCAAGATCTTACAGATTTAGCTTTAACTGTGCTCATTTTACCTCATTCTAATGCGGACGTGGAGCGTATTTTCAGTCAGATGGGAGTTATAAAATCAAAATTGCGGAACAGACTGATCATCAAGAGTTTGACAGCTGTTTTGATTATTAGATATGTAATGAAAAGATATGGCAAATGCTGTCATGATTATAAACTTCCTAAGGATATTCAGCGAAAAATTGGATCACAGGAGGCATATACATGTTTCTTTCAATCATCCTCCTCATCCTCATCATCGCAGGAGCAAACACAGCAGGAAATAGCTACAGAAACTGAAAAAGAGTTGTTTGACTGGGATTTGGCAGATCTGGAATAAACTTAATTCTAATATTCATTGATAATAATAAATTATAATGTGCTACTTAATAACATTTTGAATGAATACGACCAGTGCTTGTTTTAGTGATTTCCCAAAAAAATAGTATTGCAATTTGGTGCTTTTTTTGGCTCGAAAGTAGTTCTGATTGGGATTTGGCGGATCTGGAATAAACTTCATTGTAATATGAAGTGATAATAATAAATTATACCGTGCTACCTTGTTACATCTATATATATAAAATAGAATGTATGTCTCTAAGTATGTCTGCATATATGTATGTTATTTATGCGTTCGTGAACGGTCCATCAGATTGAGATGAAATTTTCTACACGTCTTCTTCTCATTCCCGTGCTGCCAACTGTCATAGTTTTTTTAGTGTAAAAACAGTTATTTACTTAATATTATTTAATATTTAATTTACATTATAATGTATATATAGCGATATAACTTCTAATAGCATTGCTATATATGTAAAATTTTTGCACATTTCTCAAATAGGTGGACCTTTTCGCTACAGTTATCTACAGGCATATGCATTACAATCTTCCACCTCCTCCTCCCCTCCTCCTCCTCCACCCTCCTCCTCCACCCTCCTCCTCCGCCTCCTCCTCCCCCTCCTCCCGCTCTTCCTCCTCCTACTCCCCCTCCTTCCCCTCATCCTCCTCCTCCTTCCCCTCATCCTCCCCCTCCTCATCAGCCCCTCCTCCTCTCTATCCTCTCCTTCATCCTCCTCCTCATCCTCCTCCTCACCCTCCTCCTTTCCCCCCTCCTCCCTCTTCTTCCCCTCCTCCTCCTCCTCCTCTCTCCTCCTCCTCCCTCCTCCTCCTTCTCCCCTCCTCCCTCCATCTCCTCCCTCCCCCCCTCCTCCCTCTTCTTCCCCTCCTCCTCCTCCTCCTCTCTCCTCCTCCTCCCTCCTCCTCCTTCTCCCCTCCTCCCTCCATCTCCTCCTTCCCCCCTCCTCCTCCTCATCCCTCCTCCTTCTCCTCCCCTGCTCCCTATTTAGTTATTGGGATAAAGATTGTTCTCTTCCAATCTGTTCGCCATATTTCCGAGAACGGGAACTGGAGCTTATGTGACTACTTATTTGAATTAAATGAGACGTTCCCTGTCAGGGGCTGGGCAAAGCCGGGCCGGGCTTCTTATATGGGAACGGGAACCGGAGCAGGGGCCGTATATGAATTAAATGAGACGCTCCCCGCCAGGGGCTGAGCGAAGCCGGGCCGGGTCGTCTTTTTTGGGAACGCGAACGGGAGCAGGGGCCGAATATGAATTAAATGAGACGCTCCATTTACCTAAGTTAATTGTTGGGGGAAGTTGTAAAGATCTTTCAAGTGCTCTTTCTAATAACAGACAGACAGACAGACAGACAGACAGACAGACAGGTAGATAGTCGGGAACGGGAGCTTATATGACGACTTATATGAATTAAATGAGATGCTCCCCACGAGGAACTGGGCGAAGCCGGGCCGGGTCAGCTAGTTTGTAATAACAACAGTTGGAGATTTTTTTTTAGTGCTTCCTAATAATTTGTGGTGCTTTTTAGTGCTTTTTGGGATCGATTTTGGTGCTTTTTCATCAAAGGGAGATGGCAACACTGTAAATTACAGTTAATGACAGAAAGAAGAAGAACTTGATCATTGACAGTGTTAACCTGGCCTTTGCCGAGCACAAATAATTTTTTTATTTCAACGTTTATTTCATACAAAGCAATGTTTATTTACAAGGTGTAATGTGTGTTTCTTTGTTTGTGTATATTACAGAGCGTTGCCGTTTGTTAGTGTTATGTGTCACATGCGTTAATAAAACAAATACATGCATATACAGTTATGATAATATGACATTTATAGCATAGTGCATGTAAACACACATTCCTCGTTTCATTTCCATCTCCACAAGTGGAATGCATGTTACCCCTGTCCATCTCTCTCTCTCTCTCTCTCTCTCTCTCTCTCTCTCTCTCTCTCTCTCTCTCTCTCTCTCTCTCTCTCTCTCTCTCTCTCTCTCTCTCTCTCTCTCTCACACACACACACATATTCTGTCTTGACCTATCTCTTGCTTTCTGTAGATGGATTTCCGTGATCTTGGGCAATAACCTTTACATTTTCATTCTATTTAAATTGTGGCTTCCATTTTTTTTTTGGGTGGGGGTGGGGGTGGGGGGGGGGGGATTTCCATATGCATATATTCATATAAATACCTGTATATCAACACAAAGCCATAACTATATTTACATAAATACCTACACGAATTCACTCATACATGGCTACCCATATATAAATACCATACATGTTAGCCTTTTGTATTCTACAACAATGTTTATATTAGTGCTGGGGAATCGAGTTGAATTTAGGCAAAGGGCAAACCGCTGAACGCAAAATTGCCTAGTGACCACCAGCCACTAGACACACCAGGGCCAGTTGCCGGGCTTACAGTGGATACGCAGCCAGTTTTCACAAAGCCTTTGTGTACCTAGGTCAGAGGAGCTATATATCTCTCTTTAAAGTTGTTTGGGGGAAGGGGGTGGATCTGTGATTCAAAGAACCCTGGGGAAGAATTTGCGACGTGTACTATCTGCGCTGTCCAATGCTTGTTACTACCTAGTGAGAAGTGTTCCCAAGTATTAATAAATTAAGTCACACACAGGGCTCGCGAGACGCACACACGTTAATAAATTTTCCACAGCATGGACTGGTATGGGATAGTCCCGTTCACTTCTGCTATAGGTTTTAGATTTTATGCCTTGCAGCAGAAACCAAATATCGTCTGTCAAGACGATCGGGTGTAAAACATCTTTGATGTTTTTGATATTATTAACTTTTAAAAAAAAAAATTAATAATAATGGCATTTTTTTTTTTCTAATTGCAAGAGTAAATGAAATTAAGGAAATTTACAAATTTCAGTCAGGAAAAATAGTAGCTAGTTTGTATTTGAACATTAGTAAAAATAAGTTTATGTTGTATGTAAGGGAGTTGAACCTTGTCTTGATTCTGCAAATCCAAACTAATTTTCTGTATTCCACTAGTGTTTGAAGTAGTTTTGTGTGTGTCTTCGGATGTTATAGGAAGAGTGTTAAGAAAGATTGCCTTGTAGATGTCTGTTTGTTTGCCTGTGTGTGTTTGTATTAGTTGTTGTAGAGTTTCCACTGTATCTGTGACTTTTTGAGTATATGCTAATTTGGGTATTATGGGAGTTATATTAAAAATCAGTCTGTAAGCTACTTCTTTCGCCTTAGATGTGATGTGTTTGTTGTGTAAGTTAGAAAAGGTGAATGTGCAATCTGACATGAAATATTTTTGTCCTCTTTTGATTCTCAGTTTCAGCGATGGTGCTTGTTTACTAACTAATTGTTTGTAAATTTCTCGCGTTGTTTCATTTATTAAATGTTCATGTCCTTGTATTGCCTGTATACATGTGTGATAGAAAGATGGTAGTATTCCCTGATAATGTGCTGCTGCATTGTTTAGTTTTGTGAGATGTTTTATTTTGTGTGCTATATAATATAATGCTAATCTATGTTGTTCTGGATGTCTGATAATATTACCTATGTGGCTGATTCTAAGTGCTTGTATTTTTGTTTGTATGTCCTGAAGTGCTATTCCTCCTTGTTTCTTATTCTGAATGAGAGTTTTATGCTGTATGCTGTGTATTGTCTTACTAAATATGAAATTTCTTATCTGTTTATTTATGTCTGTGATTGTCTGTTTTGGAGGGTTTAACACTGTCACTAAGTATATTATTTTTGGTAAGATGTATGTGTTAACTATTATGCTTCTACCAAATATTGTTGATGTTTTGTATTTATACCTATGTAGCATGTCTGTGATTTGGTGTGTTAGTTGTAGCCATGTTTCTCTGTGTGTTGTTCTGGGGTCACATGGAAATGTGATCCCATACAGTTTCATATTGTGTGTATGTGTTAGGTCTGGAGGGAAATCAGACTTTTGTTTCCACTTTCACAGGCCCATAATTTGTGATTTTTGTATTTTGGTTCCACTGCCTTTCCCAAAGTGGGAGAAGGTGTGCAGTATGTTTCTGATAGATGTGTTGCCTGTAGGGAAGAATGCAGTAATTCCCTGTAAGGCAGTGCCTTTAATGCTGGTATCTTGTCTGATCTTTTCTAATAATGACTCTAGTGTCAGTATATACAGAAGTGGTGATAGTGGGCACCCTTGTCTTACAGATCTTGTCAGCCTGAAGCTAGCAGTCAGCGAATGGTTCACTAAGACTTTGCTTTCAGGGTTGTTATACAAAATCTGTATCCACTTTCTGTAGCACTGTCCTATATTGCAGTGTTCTAGGGTTTTGTGCAAATAGGAATGTGCGATTCTGTCAAAGGCCTTCTCTTGGTCCAAAGACAAGAGGGAGGATTGACAGTTTTTCTGGTGTGTGTACGTTATAATGTCGCTAATGAAGTGTGTGTAGTTTTGTATATTCCTGTGCTGTACACTACATTGCTGGTTTGGGTGTACTAGTTTTGGTAGGAATTATGTGATTTTGTGTGCTAGTGATTTGGCCAGAATGTTGTAATCTGTGTTAAGAAGTGAAATTGGTCTGTAATTTTTCAGTTGTGTCTTGTCTGTCTTTGCTTTGTATATAAGTGTTATATAAGATATGTTGCAACTATCAGGGAGTTCTTGTTTGTCAAAGGCTTCTTGATAGACTTTTAAAAAAAAGGTTACCTATGATAGCAAAGAATTGTTGATAGAATTCTACTGTTAATCCGTCTGGTCCTGGTGTCTTGTCTTTGTTCATTTTACTAATTGCATGTGTTATGTTTTCTAATGTCAATTGTGTGTCCAATATCTCTTTGTCTGTGTCTAATATCTTTTTTGTATATTGCAAGAAGCTATCTTGTATTTGTGTGTTTACTGTCTCTGCTGTAAATAAGTGTCTATAGTATTGCTGGAATGCTTCTGTTATACGTGTGGTTTCTGTTTCTGTGATTCCTTGCATGTCTATTATTGTGTTTATCTGTTTGCTACGCTGTATGTTTTGTTCTATTGCCATGTATTGTTTGCTGGGTGTCTCTTGTGTGATGGTGTTGAGTTATGTTCTAATTAGTGCACCCAGGTATCTGTGCTGTTGGTGTTGTTCCAGTTGCATTTCTAATGCATGCAAGTATGGTGAGTTTCTGTCGGTTTGCTTTGTTAAATGTATTGCTGTTTGTATTGTCTGTTCTTGTTGTAGTCTACGCTTGTGTATGATGGATGCTAGTTGTTGTGTCCTGCTCCGTATTGTGTTTTTCAGTAAGTCCCAGTATTGTCTAATGTTGTCAGTTGGTATACTATCAGTGTATGAATGTATCAGGTCTGTCATATATTGTATATATTCTGTGTTTTGGAGTAATGTGTTGTTAAATTTCCAGTGTGGTGATCGTTTGAAAGGCTGTGTGGGTGTGTTATTTATAGTGATGTGTGCTAGTATTGCTTTGTGGTCTGTATACTGGAGAGTTTCTTGTAGGTGTTTAGTTTGTGTTATGTGGTGTGTTGTTGGTACGTATATTCTATCTAACCTAGATGATCTGTTATGTGCATGGTTTCTGTGCGTTGTATCGTGACTGTTGGGGTGTTTGTGCCTGAATGCGTCTACTAGGTTATGTGTGTCAATTATGTATTGCAATGTATCGAGTTGATTCATGTCGTCTCGGCCAGCTCTTCTTAACTGCGTTTTCACTTCCCCGCCTATTATGTCAGCCGAAGCTAAACAACAATTAAAATCACCTGCTAAAACAACATGCCTCCCTCTGAATGTCTGTGCTAATAGGTTTTCTAAGTGTTCGAAGAATTGTGGTTGGTAGCTGTAATTTGCTGGGGCATGTATGTTGACTAAAGCGTATGTGTGTGTGTTGTTTCTAACGTGTATGATGGTAATGTCTCTTTGGTCGTCCTTGTGTGTGCCAGTAATTTCCCATTTGTCTGAAGTCTGCAGTATGGCGGTTCCAGAACCCGTACGATGTGTCGACAGGCTGAAGCATGAGTGTCTGAGCCCTAATTGTGTAGTGATTTGCTTTGCGTGTGTGTATTCGCATATGTTTGTTTCTTGTAGGAGAATGAAGTCGGGTTTGTATTTGTGTATGAGTGTGACGATGTGTTTTTGTTTTGTGCGTAAACCTGAAATGTTCAGACTAATAATAATAATATCATTAGTCATCATAAATTAATCAAAACAAGCAAATGATATTGTTGACTAACAGTAATAAGAAATCAGAGACGAACGAGGTTGTCTAGTTGAGATAGTTATTTTTTTCTTGTTGTCTTGGTGCAGACGTGATCTGATTGTAGATGTTAAAACAGTAGGCCATCTTCTTCGGTGTCAGTGTCAGTGTCAGTAGTGTTCTTAGATGTCAATTCTGATTTAGTTTTATCATCAAAGGTGTCGTTGCTGATGGTTTCGTCAGTATTTTCGGTTTGTCTTTCCTTCTTTTTTGGCGTTGATTTGGTTGGTGAGTTTTCTTCTTCTTCTTCCTTAGTACTGCTTGTTGAGTTTGGACTTAATCCTCGTAGTTGTCTTTTTCTGGTTTTGGAGTGGAAAACAGTTGTAAAGGGTTCTTCTGTTTGCGTTTCCAGAATGTAGTTTTCTTGATTGTCTGTTGGCGTATCCGTTTGTTGTTTTTCTTGTTGTGTGGGCTGTTGTTCAAATTGTTTTCCGCGTTGTTCGTTTTGTTGATGTTGTGCTGGTCCTTGCCTTCTCAGAGGTGGAAAATTTATTACATCTTCTTGTGCCACAACAGGCTTGTTTGTATGTTTGGCTGGACATTTGTTGGACCAGTGGTCGTCCATACCACACACATGACAAGCAGTTCTCCTGCTGGGCAATGTTATCAGAATTTTGTGAGTGTTTTTGGTAACCCCTGTTATGTTTAGATTTATGTAATGGGGGATGTCCTGGACGGGGTTACATAAGGCTCCCCATTTACCTCCAGAGTTTTTTTAGTGGAAATACCTCCACATTCGGGTCCCCAGTGGCATGTACGGCGATTGCCTTAACACCCTCTATCTTCATTGCCGCTGGGATCCAATGCAAAGTAAGTTTTTGCCTTTCTTTGTCTACATGCTCCAGACAAATATTGATGTCCGAATTCGGTACTTGTAACTGTACTCGGTGTAGCCTATCGTACAGTTTGACATGCATGTCTTCTGTTAAAGTCACGAACCACCGTGTCGGTGACTCATACCTGTGTAGACTGGCTATCGCACCTAGCGGCACGCCAGCCAGTCCAGCGAGTGCGCTCGCTATGAACGCTGGCGTCGACTTGGCGGCGGCTCCAGGGCCGGAGAGAGACACAACAATTGTACCTGAGCGGTGGAGCAGGTTTCCGTTGAGCACATCTGACGTCAGTGTTAGAGATGAACTTGTCATTTTCTATCAATATCATTTAGAATAACACACTTGAAAGTTGATAAAAAATACTTGAATAACCCGTCACAGAGAAAATCCAAAGTATACAAATCCAATTATAACATTGACTGTTTATACGAAAAAAAAAAAAAAACGTAAAGTAACTGCGAAAGATTTATACGTTGTGAAGAATAGTCACATCAAAACATCTGATACTTCTAATTTCCGTTATTACGTCAGACGTGCCACTTGACACGCAAAACATTGAGCCAGATGAGAAGAGAGCAATAGAATAGGCTAACGATTTATACGTTGCGAAGAGAAACCAGAGCACAAATAAAAGTTTATTCTGCCTTCTTGAGGCAGAACTGTTTTAACAAATGAATGTCCACTTTCAAAAAATCTATGTTGATATTTATTTCGTACTACTATATGTTTACAAAATAAACTTATTTTGTATATATACTAATTTTTTTTTTTTTTTACAATTTACAAAGTAATGAAATATATTTCAATTAACAACTATTTATTCTTTCATAAACCTTTAATGTTAAGAAATCATATTTTAAAATTACATTTTAATTTGCTAAAATATTATTAAATTCTTAACTTCGCGGTTATTCCTCTTGGGAATGATTTATTTCCCTCTAAATATTACATGTATCTAAATATTACTTCCCTTTTAAAAAAAAAAGCTTTTATTCCATTCAAAACAGTGTATATTTTCCAAGGTGCATTGTGTGTTTTCCATTACACATGTGTATACAACAGATACACCCTTATACACATATGGTAATATGACATGCATGGCTTGGTGTAATATCTTCATATTGCTTGATGATTATAATGATGATTATGATTTCATCATCTGCTCTCATGCATAATTAATTAATTAATGAATAATTAATATATTAGGTATGTGCGAAACGAGATGGACAGGAGCAGGCATCAAGATACATAAAGATTTTAAGATTATTTATTCTGGAGGTGAAGATCGACATAGGGGAGTGGCAATAATTTTGGACCGGAAAACATCAACGTCTGTTCAGGGATATTGGGCCGTGTCGGACAGAGTTCTACTAGTTAAATTGAGTGGCAGACCTTTTAACATAAATGTTATTCAGGTATATGCCCCAACAGGAGAGTCCAGTGAAGATAGTGTAGAGGAATTTTATAATGACAGAGTCTGCCTTAAAGAAATGTAAAAATTCAGAAATAAACATCATAATAGGGGACTTCAATGCCAAAGTAGGAAATCAAGGGGATAGATACACAGTAGGAAACTATGGTTTAGGAGAGAGAAATGAAAGAGGATACAGACTAGTAAAGTGGGCAAAAGAACAGGAAATGATTGTAGGAAACACCTGGTTCAAGCAACACCCTAGAAGATTATGGACCTGGAGGAGTCCTGATAGCAGGATTAGAAATCAGATTGACTACATTCTCATTAGCAGAAGATTTAGAAACGCGCTAACAGTAGCAAAAACAGTTCCCAGTGCTGATTGTTATAGTGACCACAGATTACTCACAGGAACATTGAGGATAAAGTTGAAGAAAGTCAAGTATATAACAGGAAACACTAAATATGACTTGTGTACATTGAGTAATGACAAGGAAATACAAAACAAATTCAACATAGAAGTACAGAACAGATTTGAAATATTGTCTGATCTAGAGATCCTATTCCAGGATGTGGATGATCAATGGGAAATGTTAAAGAATTCAATCAATGTGGCTGCAGAAACAACTATTCCAAAATTAAAGAAGGTGGGTCGTAAGAAATGGATGACTGAGGAAATTTTACACTTAATGGAAACAAGAAGACTCAACAAAAATAATCCTGCCAAATATGAAGAAATTCACAGACAAGTCAGAATATTATGTAGGAAGGCAAAAGAATCATGGCTTGAGGAAAAGTGCTTAGAAATTGAAAAACAACACAACAGTCAAAATACCAAATTAGTGCACAAAAGAATTCAGGAACTTACTAATAAAAGAACAAGTACATCAACAGGATGTCTAAAAACTAAAGATGGCAAAATCATAATAGAAAAAGATCAGGTTCTACATGTATGGACAGATTATGTGAAAGACCTGTATAATTATAACAGAGAAGAACAGTATGCTATTAGATTTAATAATGAAGGACCAGAAATTTAAAGATGGAGGTTCAAAATGTTCTTAAGCATATGAAAGCTGGCAAGGCCCCCGGTGCAGATAACATCACAACAGAAATGATTAAAGCTTTAGAAGAATTTGGACTAGAGCAAGTCACTAGACTGCTGAACACATTATATGATACTGGAGATATACCTTCTGAATTATGTAATTCTGTATTTATTGCAATCCCAAAGAAATCAGGAACCTTAGAATGTGATCAACATTAGAACAATTAGTATAATGAGTCACATCACAAAGATTTTGTTACGAATTATCATGCAAAGAGTGAGGAAGAAATTACAACCTGAAATAGGGGAAGAACAATGTGGGTTTGTAGAAGGAAAGGGTACAGTAAATGCTGTGTATATGCTGCGAACAGTTATTGAACGTGCTTTAGAAGTAAACAAAGATATACATCTTTGCTTTATTGACTACACAAAGGCTTTTGATAGAGTTAGACATGTCAACATCGTGGATATGCTTGCAGATCTACAAATTGATGGGAAAGACATTAGACTTATAAATAACATATATTGGAAACAACAAGCTGCCATAAGGATTGATAATGAAGTAGGACAATATCAACCTATTAAGAGAGGTGTTAGGCAGGGATGTGTAATGTCTCCAGATCTTTTTTCCCTATACAGTGAAAATATTTTCAGAAATGTAGAAGACCTAAATGAAATCAGCATTGGAGGACGAAACATAAATAACATTAGATATGCAGATGATACAGTATTGATAGCAGACAATGCACAGGATCTGCAACAATTAGTAGACGCTGTTGTTGTACACAGTGAGCAGCTGGGGTTGGAATTAAATTGTAGGAAGACACAGGTTATGGTCGTCACTAGGAAGAACGAAGTACCACAATGTAATATACAAGTAAATGGGAATATTCTTCAACAAGTGAATCGGTTCAATTATCTCGGAACAGTCATAACATCTGATGGCAGATGCCTTGAAGAGATTAGAACAAGAATCGCCATTGCGAAAGTAGCCTTTAGCAAGATGAAAAACATTCTGACCAATAAAATGATGTCAATTGAAACGAGAAAAAGAGTGTTGAGGGGATACATAGAGCCTGTTCTTTTGTATGGATGTGAAATTTGGACAATGTGCAGTCAAGCTGAAAAACATCTGATGGCTGCAGAAATGTGGTTTCTGAGGAAAATGCAAAGAATACCATGGACAGATAGAAAAACCAATGACCAAGTACTACAAGAGACAAATGAAAATCGTAGATTGATTAGAGAAATTAGATGTAGACAGTCAACATTTTTTGGACATGTTATGAGAAGAAATGGACTGGAGAACTTAGTGACAGCTGGCAAGGTCGAAGGGAACAGACCAAGATGAAGACCGAGAGGAAAGTACCTGGATGGCTTGGCCACATGGCATGGACGAGACAGGAACACTGAGCTGATCCACGACTCTGGTGATCGAGTGAAATGGCGAATCATGACCGCCCACGCTTTCCGGCATGGCACATGATTGATCTCATGCATACTAAAATATTTCAGTAGAAATTCTTTCACACACCAAGTATTCTCATCCATACCTAAAGAATATATAGATTGAACTGTTAACTTGAAATAAGGAATAAAAAGATCTTGAAAATATTTTTCTAAAATGTAACCAAGAAAGCAAGAAATATTCGGATTTAAACACGTTTAACGGCATCAATCAATTGATACACCAAGATACATTCTATGGACCACTAAGTGAACGAAGAAAGACGGTGAAATTCATACTTCGCAGTTATAGACGAAATTCAAGCGAAATGAAGAAGAGTGGAGGAAGAAGAAGAGGAGCGGCTGGTCGAGTGGCTAGAATGACGTATTATACTTTGGGAGACCCGGGTTCGAATCCTCGGTAAGGTGTGGATTTTTTTTTTCTGTATGTGCAAAAAGAAAACTCTAGCCTGCACAGTTCGCGGCGGCTGCATAAACCAGGCGGCTTTAATTCCTATCCTCTGCCATAAACCATCCATCCATCCATCCATCCATCCATCATGTGCCATGCCGGTAAGCGTGGGCGGTCATGTTCTGCCATCTCACTCGATCACCAGAGTCGTGGATCAGCTCCGTGTTCCTGTCTCGACCATGCCACGTGGCCAATCCATCCAGGTATTTACTTCTCGGTCTTCCCCTTGGTCTCTTCCCTTCGATCTTGCCAGTTGTCACCAAGTTCTCCAAGTCACTTCTTCTCATAACATGCCCAAAAAATTCTGACTGTCTACGTCTAATGACTCTAATCAGTTTACGATCTTCATTTGTCTCTTGAAGAACTTGCTCATTGGTTTTTCTGTCAGTCCATGGTATTCTTTGCATTTTCCTCAGAAACCACATTTCCACAGCCATCAGCTGTTTTTCAGCTTGACTGCTTATTGTCCACGCTTCACATCCATACAAAAGCACAGGTTCTATGTAGCACCTCAACACTCTTTTTCTCGTTTCAATTGATATCTTTTTATTGGTCAGTATGTTTTTCATCTTGCAAAAGGCTACCTTCGCAATGGCAATTCTTGTTCTAATCTCTTCAAGGCATCTCCCATCAGATGTTATGACTGTGCCGAGATAACAGTATCGATTCACTTGTTTAAGAATATGCCCATCTACTCGTATATCACATTGTGGTATTTCCTTCTTCCCAGTGACGACCATAATCTGTCTTCTTAATATTCAGTTCTAACCCTAGTTGTTCACTGTGTGCAACAACCGCATCTACTAAATTTTGCAGGTCCTGTTCATTGTCTGCAATCAAGACTGTATCATCTGCATATCTAATGTTATTGATGTATCTTCCCCCAATGTTGATTCCTTCCATATCTTCTATATTTCTGAATATATTTTCACTGTACAGGGAAAAAAGATCTGGAGACATTACACATCCCTGTCTCACACCTCTTTTAATAGGCTGATATTGACCTACATCGTTATCAATTCTGATGGCAGCTTGTTGTTTCCAATATATGTTTTTTTTACAAGTCTAAGGTCTTTTCCATCAATTTGTAGATCTTCAAGCATCCATATCATGTCGACATGTCTCACTTTATCGATAGCCTGTGTGTAGTCAATAAAGCAAAGGTGTAGATCTTTGTTTACTTCTATAGAACGCTCAATTACTGTTCTCATTTACTGTGCCCTTCTACAAACCCACATTGTTCTTCTCCTATTTCGGGTTGTATTTTCTTCCTGACTCTTTGCATGATAATTCTCAGCAGAATCTTCGTGATGTGGCTCATTATACTAATTGTTCTATGTTGATTGTATTCCATGGCTCCTGATTTCTTCGGGATTGCAATAACTGTAGAATTACATAATTCATGAGGTATATCTCCAGTATCGTATATTGCGTCCAGCAGTCTGGTGACTTGGTCTATTCCATATTGTAACATGCGTAGGTTTATGCAAATGGGGAGGTTAACGAACTAGCTAGGAATGTCATTATACTGGTAGGAGCGACTGAGTCAGAAAAAGTATACAGATGTGAGGCCAAGGAGGTTAATTACACATTTTCAACAAAGGGGGATAGTCCCAGACTAGAGGAGGGTTACTCACGGACTCAGGATATAAATCATTTTACCTCATTCTAATGCGGACGTGGAGCGTATTTTCAGTCAGATGGGAGTTATAAAATCAAAATTGCGGAACAGACTGAGCATCAAGAGTTTGACAGCTGTTTTGACTATTAGATATGGAATGAAAAGATATGGCAAATGCTGTCATGATTATAAACTACCTAAGGATATTCTGCGAAAAATTGGATCACAGTAGGCATATACATATTTCTTTCAATCAACCTCCTCATCCTCATCATCGCAGGAGCAAACACAGCAGGAAAATCGCTTCAGAAACAGAAGAGGAGTTGTTTGACTGGGATTTGGCAGATCTGGAATAAACTTAATTCTAATATTCAGTGATAATAATACATTATAATGTGCTACTTTATAACATTTTGAATGAATACCACCAGTGCTTGTTTTAGTGATTTCCCAAAAAATAGTATTGCAATTTGGTGCTTTTTTTTTTGGCTCGAAAGTAGTTCTGACTGGGATTTGTGGTCGATTTTGGTGCTTTTTCATCAAAGGGAGATGGCAAGACTGGTGGCTAGCACGCCTGCCTGGCGGCTCTGTGGTCATGTAAGAAATTCGAATTTCTTTCGAGGCGGGGGTTTGTCTTCCCCCTTCCCCCGTCGGCCTGGGCTCCCAGGTCGGCCTAGCCTAAATAACCTAAATTGGACACCAGGAAGATTCCTGACTGAGTGGTAAAGGCGGTCTACGTGATACTGACATCATACACCGAGGTGGTAGGAATTGTACTACTAGGGCGTTAATCCGGTGAGGAATGGGGGAATAGTCCCTAGCTAGCAGAGAATGTGAATATGTTTAAGTTTAATCAGCGGCCGTAGACCAGCATATGTGATGGTTAATGGAAAGGAAGCAATTGGTCGGGCAGCTGTCTCTATATCATAAAATACATCACGACTATGTAAATTTAAAAAATGGCCATCGGCGGGCAAGAGGACTCCAGTAAGAATATTGAGGACAAGAGGAAGGAAAACAAATTGTACTTGCAGAAAATTTTAAACAACGTAAAGAAATTATATACAGATCAGCTTTAAAAATATCATTACGGGAAAACAAAAGGGTGTTGTGGTGACAAGCCTTCATCAATAAACTTAAACACAAGAAAACACAAGGTATGTTTCTTTTGTTTGTTTTCTGATGAAGGCTTGTTGCCGTAACGTCCTTTGCTTTCCATAATTGTGTTTTGTAAATCTAACTTTACTTTATGTCTTTACCACACTTTAACCAATTTTATTCATATTGCAGAAAATTGGCATGTAGGTTTGAAAGACTGATTAAAAAGAATTTTGTAATATTAGTTTAAGTGCAAAGTAGTAACAAATGAAGTATTTTGCTGCTGTTCATTCCTTTTTATCTCTTTCTCTTCAGAGAAGCTGTTTCAGCATGATCCCGCATGTGTACTTTGCAATTTTGATCGCAGTGATTGCACTTATTGGGAAGGTATCCGCCCAAATGCAGCTTTGTACATTTACTCCAAGAATGAATGGAGTATATACAAACATGACACTGAATGTGAGTATTAAAATATTAAGAAGCAAATATTAATTTATTGTGAGACTAATTTATAGGGGACATGCAAATAATTGTTTGTGGAAAACATTAATGCTCTCATGTTAATTGATAATGTTTACAGTTCTCTTGATTTTTAGTACATTATTTATAATAGCTAAGTGTAGGTTAGCATGGCTGAATGGATAAGAAATGTGTTCTTAAACATCTGGTGTGCTGATGCCAAGGTAAGGGGTTCAACCCCTACACCGGACAGTTGGACTAAAATGTTGACCTATTGTCCTTTACTTGGGGACATAAATTACAAATTGAGTTGAGTTAAGAACCGACATAACCGCAGTCAGGACATTCCCATAGTGCTCCGTCCCCTCGTTCAACAGCCAGCGAAGAGTCACACTACTAATTGTTCCCACCACTATCTGATTAAAATTTCTCCTGGTTTTCCCTCTAAGTTTTGAGATTCTTCCAGAACCCCTGCCGATCCCCCACGATCTCATTCTTTCAACATATGGGTTCTGAATCTGTTCCTCCGCCTTCTCCACCTGGTCCCACAAGTGCGCGACCACCTCCCCCTTGTCGATAGGCAATCTACCACCAAGAGGTGCATTCCCTGCTTGCCTATCAGTCTGTTCATTCACCAGCACCCCCGCATGGCCAGGGCAAAATATCCATACAATTCTCATAATCTGTGACCTCTGAAGCGACAAGAGCCATTCTGCTAGACGGTGATTTGCAATAAACAATGAGAACATCGGTAACTTGCAATAAAGAATGCCAACATCGTCAAAACGTTCAACAGTCTAGGGATTGCACCAATCCAACAGTGTCCAGAAGTAGAATACAAAAGGTGATCAAGGACTCGAAGCCGGTATCCAAAAATGCTGAGGCAATATTTATTTGCCAACGTCCAAACGTGTTACCCATTTACAATCCAAATCATCAATTCCGATTTATTGTTACCGTGCCTGTTATGGCCAGGCGGGACGGTACAGAAACATTATTAAATATGAATCGTAAATGATTGAACATATTAAATATTTATAACTATCATGTCCCAGTACTTCTGTCCTTCACCAATTTGCCTATGTGTCAGCTTGCTGCGACTTACTGAGTCCCATTCTAATATTGTCGCATCTGTCCGTGGCTTTCAGGCTGATATACATCATGCATTAATAGTCTCGTCCTTCTTTCCAATATTTGTTAGCCATCGGAATAAGTGTCCAGCCAGTACATAAGTTCTCTTCTTGCTGAGAATCAAAACGTGCTGCCTCCTCTTTCAAGCTCTAAGATCTGACTGTTTGTTGTTGTTGACAATCTCTCTCTGACGTTTTCTCCTTTTTACGTCACCTCTTTGGTTTCTCATACAAGTTGGTTCGCGACTTTCTCCCCAACTCTCTTTTACGTCATTTCTCCTGTACTGCTACTTGGCAGCATGCCCCCTCCCATTTTATACTGTATTCTGTTTATATAGCCTGACAAGTTGCAGTTCAGAATCCATGAGTCATATGTATATAATCTATTCTCCTACTGTGCTAATATGATGGTATGGTCTCGTATCAATCACACACAAAATCTTATACAAATAACTATTATTATATTACAGGCACGCACTCCTATCTACACCCCCGGAAGACATCGTGTAGCACCAGCCTATGGGATGGCTGGGCTAACTAAACTATAAATATAGTAATAGTCCCTCATAAGCCTAAACGGCCAGCATCCCCAACCAAAGATATAAAACCCGATTGAGGGGATGTGTGTGATTGACTGGTACCATTCCCTCTGTATTAGTTTTGGTATTCAACAAGTAACTATATGACTATTCTCTTCCTGCTATGTTGTCATTATCGGCTACCGTATGACTCTTAGTCCTTGTCATAGTTGCTCGGTGAGGTCTTCTGCCTTTGTAGTTGACGAATTGTAATAATCATTGTGAGCTTTATATTTCTTTCTAATGGCTGTGACGGATATTTGTTCATACTGGCTATTTAACTGCTCTGCCTATAGACAACTTATCTAATAAACAATGCAATGCATAATCAATATGTGATGCGACAATAAGTGTTGCCTAGTTCACGGTGGTTGATTATGTTGTTATTGGGTAGCTGTAGTTTGCAATACCAATAACATGTAAGACCTGTAATGGTGTACCAGACATTCCACCAATCCTCATCTTTTGAAAAATCTTTACTTAATTCATTAAATAATAATTTAATGAACCAATGAAATAACCACGTGTTCACATGCACCCACTGTGAACGGACATTTACAGCGCGAATTGGCCTTATCAGTCACATTCGCTACCGCCATAGGTAAAAGTTATTATGCCTTTTTAAAGCACAAACTATCGTCTGTCAAGACGGCAAGGTGCCAATGAAGAATTGAATAATTATAACAAATTAATTTTAACCTGAAATAGACAAAAATCATATTATAACAATTATAATAGTCTCGTTACATCATGCTATTCATCCTTTGTATATGTCTGTACTGTTCTTCGTACTTGTATGTATGAACTACAAAGTGTATGTTTCATTGGGAGTCTCTGTGGCGAAGTGGTCAAGCCGTTTATCTCGTGCTCCGAAGGTCGTGGATTCGATTCCGGGCCTCGTCCTTCGGTTTACGAGTTAAATGTTTCAGAGACTCCTGTGGGTCGTCGCTAAAAGCTATGGAGTTTGTGCTTTGTGCGATGTTTTCCGTGCTGCGGAAAGAGACCAAGCCATATGGGATAAAACCCGGTGCAATGAAGTCGACCCTGTCGACTTTTAAGCGACTTTTTTTTTAAAAAGTGTATGTATCGCTTGACTGTATTAAGCACCAAAATTAAATACGTTTATATTAACATTCTTACTATGATATCTGAATGAAAATGATGATATGTTCAGATATACGTAACCTGTATGACTGACATGACCCTCTCATCGACGTTGAGATGAGTGAATCTCATCTCATCTCATCATGTTCCTCTTGTACCATGCGGTGTCGAGGAGAAGTATAAACTTCGTGAGAGTGCCCGATTATGGGCTTCATATATCGATATTCCCATGGATTGATCTCCGTACATCAGTACTGATCACCATCTTTAATAAAGACGATCTCCTGTTCCATCATGTTTCTCCGTTTGATCAAAGGACCCTGTTCACCGTATTTCCATGCATTCCCTGTGTGATCTAGCTCTGAACTCCCCAGAGATAAACGATGTTTCCCGGGCACCGGTGATTCTCCGTTTCGTCCGATACGTACGGCCAGTGCTTGAAGTCATGATCGCTGTCTTTTTGAAAACCACAGGACCGTCACTGTGCACATAACTGTTCTGTCGTTTAATCCATCAGGATCGTCGCCTGCCAGCCATATCATGACAATGACCGACCCATCTGTGTAGATGACCGCATCACCGTCTAGCGAATTCTCGAAAATCAACGCTTGTACTTCAGCCTCCACAGCAGCCGGATTTTCTTTTCTGCATTTTTTATCTAGTTGATGCAAAATGAAAAGGATGTGCAGAAATCTGTTGGCACTTGTACCCACTCCTCGCCAGGTTCTAAGTCCTCAAGTGAACACACCTGTTGAAGAATGTCTTCGGCTTGACCCATCCACGACCGCCCTCTTTTTAACCTGCTGCCCTTCTCCTTCATAATTTCACTATGCAGTGGATGTTGTGTGTTTGCGTTAACTCTGAGGTAGGCGCGTGCTCTGCAAACTTGTATTCTCTCTTCAATGGTTGGAAAATCAAGAAGGTAGCGCATCGCCCTGCATGCTGTATCTCTTGTACATCCAAGAATAATGCGCATAACTTCATTCTGTATCCTTTCCATCGTTTCTATCTGCTTACGTCTGAGAGTTAGGATTGCCATTGCATACTCAAAAACAGACATGACCAGCCCCTCGTACAGAAGACATAGATGGCGCTGCTCACAGTTTGCTGCCGCCATCACCCGCATCGCAGCCAAACCCCGCTTGGCCTTTGTTATCACCTGGTCTATGTGCTCATTATAAACAAGGCTTCGATCAAACCGTATCCTCAGGTAATTCATTGCCTGTGTTCTTTCCACCGTCTCTGAACACAGCTTTACAGTTGGTGTTGGAGTGTTGACAATATGATTATTCAACGAGAACCAAGTCACTGTTGCCTTTGTTGGGTTGACCATTGCCTTAGCTTCATCACACCAAGTACTTATGCGATTGAATTCGGTTTGTAGTTCCACAGCAACCTGCTCCCTATCCTTACCCTGATGATACACTAAAACATCATCGGCATATGACAATGTCCTGCCAGGTCAAGTGATCTGCTCACTGGTGATTCTCACTGTGTAGGTGTTGAACAGTACTGGAGATAATGGTGATCCCTGTGGTAGGCCAGGATACATTGTTGTTGGTTGCGAAGTCCAACTGCCACATCTAAAAACTACTTTCCGTTGGAAGAGGGCTGCAGCGATCCAACTAAGGAGGAATGGACTTACTTTGAGTTCAAGAAGCTGAAACATTAAAAAATCCAATGGTACTCTGTTGTACGCGTCCTCAAGATCAATCGCTGCAGCAAAGGTTTCAATGCCTGAGTGGAAACCTTCATATCATGGGCAAAAACTGCTGCATTGGTCCAGGTTTCTCTTTTTGGACTGTATCCACCCAGGGTAGGTGGGAAGACACCTTGCCTCTCTAGCTGGCTTGATATTTTCCTGGCAATTACCTTCTCCAGCAGCTTGCCTATTGTATTCTGCATGGTTATAATTCGATATCCCTGAATTTTTGTGTGGTCTTTGCCAGGCTTCGGCAAGGGAATCAGATAGCTGTGTAACCACTCCTCCTTGATGCTAGCACTCCCTATACTGTTGTGAGAGAGTTTTCTTCAATGTTCAGATCTTGGAGAATTTCATTATGTTTCTTTTTCTTTGCCCACGATATTCTAAGGATTTGTCTGTGATGTTTGAGCTCAAAAGCCCCATTTTCTTTTTTAGTGATTGTGAAATGGTCCAGGCCTCACATCCACATGTTGCCAAAAGAAAGATACATGTTCTCAAAAAGTTTACTGTAACTTTTTGCTGGTGTTGTACTATAGGTTCTTAATACTGCTTAATGTCTTCACTGGTATGGCACCTGGCTTCTTTGAAGTGCCCATTGTTGTTGATTATGAAGCCAAGATACTGAAAATTTGTAACATTAACTTCTTTATTGTTGATCATGATCAAAAAGGGTCCTTTACTTTTTTTAAAATTGTCTTTGTATAGATAATTTATTTACCGTAGCAATAGAATAAATTGTTGATAGCATGTTTTGGACCTGTTTAACCCTGTTATTATAATTCTGAAATATCTAAAATCACTGACTCCATTGATCCATACACTCCACATCTCTTTTCTTGTGTACTTTTGTCTTGTTTGTGTGCTCTATGTAGATTCAAGCACATGACCACTGGGCCAGCGGCGAGCATCTGGCCACTACGTTATCACATTTCTCCTGCTCTATGCACTCTTCCTGTAATTTCTTGTTGTCTATCTATCTTGAGACAGTTGACATTTTATAGTGTAGTGATTGCACAGCGATAATATTATGCAATGTTACCATGTTTATGATTTCCTACACAGGGAACAGCAGAGGTAAACCAAGAAGCTGTCACGGGTACACAACCTTATTTTTCAGTAAATTCAAACAGCATTTATTACATGGGAATGCAGGTTGTCAAAAATGGAGGATTAGGTCCAAGCATAGAAGTGGAATTTAATGTTAAGGTAAAGATAATGTTTGTATTGATTTTATCAGATGTCTTATGCACCGGAGATCAACTGCAGTTATTTTAAGATAGAAAACAAGAGGTTATTCCATAGTGATGAAATCAGTGTGATATATTATATGTACATCTTAAATATCTCATACTTAACTAGGGCAAAGGTTTTTAACCTTTTTATAGTTCAGAGTTCTTAGAAGGCTATTCGCATATTGGATTTGGTTTGTATTATTTACTTTTCAAAGAGAAATTTGTAGTAAGACATCATTAATATTACAAATAACATTGTTAAATGTAAAACATTATACATACTTTGTCATTCATATTTTGCATGTGCACTTTTAAAACAAGAAAACCTTTTCTAACAGCACAACTTGAATTGTTTGCATGTGTTACATGAGATTTTTGCACAATCTCATCCTTATATAAGATTTTTAGCACACTGTTATTTTTATGACTGAAACTCTAGTTCCAGTTTTTCTATCATCTAGTGATGTAGCTATTTTCACTACATTTTACTGATTTTGAATGAAAATCAAAGAATTTACAAATAATTCTCTATTTGAAAAATTCAAATTTTACACATCAGCCATGTCGATTGGCACAACCGACTGCAGATCATATACTCCAAGACTGCCCTGAATATGACATACCTTCTGATCTAGAGAAACAACAGTGGAAGATACATTTTATGGACCACTGAGTGAACTGAAAAGACTGAGGTTTATACAAGAGACAACTTTGTGGATATAGACAATCAATTTTAGGCAGACAAAAGAAGAAGAGGAAGAAGAAGCTCATTATTATTAAGACTGAATTAAAATTTACAATCATAATGAAACAGTGATGGGAATATGCAATGGTCTCTGAGGTATCAGTGGTGGTGGCAATCACAAATGATGATTTGATGAACAAGACAGATGAAGATTAAAACAGCAGAAGAAGAAAAAGAAGGAGATAGAGAAGAAGAGAAGGAAGAAGTTGAACATAAAGAAGAAGGGAGAAGAGAGGTGGAGTAACAGAAGCAGAACCTGTTGTTGATCTCTGCACGTTGAGTTGTCTACCCTTGGTAGCACTGAGCTATTCTTATGAAAGTGAAGGTTCTCTGCATCTGTTCCAGAGACTGATAGAATGAAGTTCTCATTTAAATACAGGAGCCACAAACAATATGTTGTGCAGTTTATTGCCTGGTATATTTTGCTGCATCTCGTCAGATGCGTACCGCAGACTTCTGTATCATTTGAAGTTAATATATACTTCATCTTATTTAATGCAACATAGTCTAAGAAATGTGTGAAATCTAGTACCACACTTGAAATATTTAACTCTATTCTCAAACTGCCGGTCTCCCTGGCCTAGGAGTTAACAACTTTCTCCGTAATACCGTATACTCTCGTTAGTAACGTGACAACGGCAAGATTCAGTAGCGGTTCTAACCGCGTCGGTAACTTACGGGGTATGTGAGCTGGCCGCTCAGAAAGCAATGGCAAACTACTGAGCGTAATCTTGCCAAGAAATCAACAATCAGCTGAAAGATGCTGATGCTGACAGCGATGTCCTGTAAAGGATATGCAAATCTCAAATTGATACTGCAGTATGGATCAGAAACATAGAGAATGACTAAAACACAGTTGCTAATAAACTACAAACATTCATAAACTGGTGCCTGCCCAGAGTTGTAAGACTAAAATGATATGGCATAATCACTGATATGGAGCTCATGGAGAGAGCTGGACAATTTTCAGCAAATCAAGAGATGAGGAATAACACTGGTACTGAATAGAATAGACAATGAAAATTTGTTAATCATATAATTATAAAGTCCTTTCTCTTGAACCCACAGGGCAAAAGAAATAGAGGGAGGCTTAAAAATATAAAAGACTTAGAGAAGAGAATTAGAGACAGGAATAAATAATATAGGCAGGTCATGGAGGAAGCTGTAGGAGATGGCAAAAAATAGAACTTTGTCCATAGTATGCACCTGATGAGAAGCAGTGAATTATGCCATGAGATAAATTGTTTATGTCTTCATTATTCAGACTCACAATTTGAAAACATTGTTTTGAATTTACTTTTGTATCCACAATAATAATATTCAAGGCACATATGATTCTGGTATAGGCACACAAGTATCCTCACTGGTGGAAGAGAGTCAGTGCACTATGTTTAGACTGTCCTTGTGTGATCTGTGGGAGTAGAATGAAGTATTTATGATCATATCTATGTGCGATGAAGATGATCCTTGACCAAACTAAGACCAGAGCTATGATTGATATTTTCACAGATGATCAACACAAAGTCAAGTCCAGATAACTTCAATATTTCACTAACCTTAAGAAATACAGACTCAGTAGGTATAAGCAATGCTACAATGGAAATAAGACTTGGAAATTATGTTCAAGCTTCTTGGGATGTTGGGATACCAGCTGGTTCAGTGCGTATTGATCGATCCTATGTTGGTTACAACAGTTCAGTTATCAGTTGTAAGTAAGAAATACAATTTGTCTTTGTTTTGACTGAGCTTTTCTTACCAACAGTCCAAGTCTTTCTACCATAGCAGAATGTAACGCATAACATAAAAGCACGTATTTGAAATGGTTCATTAGCACATATTTACTATTAATCAAAGTCAAGAAAGAAAGACAATCAGAGATATAGACAGGAATAGACAGACAGATTAAGATTGTGACAGAGATAAACAGAAAAAAGACAGAGAGAGGGAGAAAGACAATAAAAGAAGGATAGATAGAGAGAAAGAGAGAGAGACAAGACAGAGAGAGATGAACAGGCAGACAGACAGAAAGAGAATTACCTTTAGTTTTTTTATTATTAGTTTCAGTTAGGAAGAGATAATATTTTACTTAACACACTTGCAGACATATTAAGATCATTATTCACACTTATTATTGAAATTTGTATTTGCATAAGATTTTATTAAGTAAGTTATGAGAAAGGTACCTATTTAACATACATATTGTCAAATTGAATTATTATTGACAAATTGTATACATTTCTTCCTCATTTGTATGTTCATTCTCATCATTTACACATGTACATTACGTAAAATTGTAATTTCTTGGGCAATATTTTAGTGACGAGCATTCAAGTCATAGATTTAATTTTACTTTTAAAATTAATTAAACAAACTTGAACACAATCAGCTATTTCTTAAAACAGTTTAAACCTCTGCTTTAGGCAACATTACTTGATTAGATCTGTCTAATATTTAATATTGACTATACATTAAATTGAGAGTCACTGTCATTTAGTGATGGATTGTCATTTAGTGGCTAGATGTTGATCTGATGATCTGATGGCCTAGTGGTAATTGTCCATATCCACATTGGCCAGATTTTTAAAAATTGACCTGGGTTTCCAGACTGACAGAGCCTAATATGGATGCCAGGGAATGTCTGTCAAAGTAAATGAAAGTAAAAGTGGTTGGCATTTTTTTTTGTTGGTGCTCGCTCGCTTTGAACCTAAGCGTAGTCCATGCACACTGCTTCCATTAGTGATGGACTGAATTTTGTGTGTGGATTAGCTTTCCCTGTTAACAGTGCTCTTCGCCATCAGGTGAACCCACTCCGGCTTCAGAGGTACTTGTAATTTGCATCCCCAAGTCAAGGACGACAGGTCAATATTTTAGCCAACTGTCCGGTGTAGGAGTTGAACCCCTAACCTCGGCATCAGCACACCAGATGTTTAAGAACACACGTTCTTATCCATTCGGCCGTGCAGACCTGCAGTGGTTGGCATGATATTGACCACATCACTCTCCGAGTGCTGATTGGTCTATACAAATGGGTTTGGCACCATATGCCCAATGTTCATTAAGATATAAAAGGATCCTTTAATTAATTTATTAATTTATTAATTTATACATGAAATCACATAATGTTTGCAATGATTTTTTCAATTAGTATTTTCCTCCTGTACATGCAAGTACCTGGGCACTGTGGTGAAGGGGTTATGAATTGCAGTCCCACATATCGTGTTTGAAACATGGCAGCGGACGGTTTGGAAGCAGACCGCCTTGTGCTGGTTTTCCTGCAATGGTATGAGTGCCAGTTGTTCAGAAAGCAATGGCAGACTACTGAACGTACACTTTTCAAGAAATCACAGTTAAAAAATGCTGGCGCTTACAGTGATGCGCAAATAAGGATATGCAAACAACTTTAATATGCTAATATGGTTTCAGTAATTAGCCAAGCTTAAGTGGCAGGTCTTGTTTTATTATAAATATTTATTGAGTTGTTTCCTTCATGACTCTCATTTCTGTAACTTACCCTACAAGTCTGAAAGATTTTGTGGTGCTAGTTTATTGTTTTATGTTTTAATGTGTCAATTTCATTGAATCTTCCTCTCTGCTATGTTCATCCTGAAAAAAGACTTAGTTGCTTTGTGTCTGCTTCTGCAATATTTTCACCTTCAACTTAAACATTTGTCTTCAGCACAGAATTCTTTAGGACTGACTGTCCATCCCTCTTTAATCTCTACTCTCTGAGCTAGACCACAGAAATACAACTTGTTTCCAGGACCAACAGTTTAAGGTCTTGTTCAGCCCATGGTCCCAGCGTCTTCATTTTAATTATTGAATAATGTTACCTCTTTCTGTCCCAGACAATACACCCTTTGTCAATAGCGCTTCTTCATGTGTACCAATCAATGTAGCATGTTTAATTGTACTTCTTACTTCTTAGATTAAGTCAGATCAGACTAAAGAAATCTGGCAACATATTTGTTTTTACAAGGTGTTTACATTTGGCCCCTGTGAAAGTAATACACTTCTAATTTTCTTATCATCATTATTTATCCCATTTGGCAACTACTGTAACCTGCTGAATAAAAATTTTATTTTCAGCTGGCAACTCAGTTTCAATTTATTTCATGGCAGCTCCATCTGGTAAAGGTGGTGTTGACTTGCCTGAAGGAAACACTGAACTTTATGCCACTGTTTACTTCAACTATGTAAGTTCTTGAATGTTGTGAACTACTTTTTTCTAATCTGAAAAATGATTCTGTTGTCACCGCATGGTCGTATTATTGGATCTGCATTAATGGAAGCCTCCTTGGACAGCAGGGAACGCCAAGTGTTGTCCTTGCCTTTTAAGAAAATTATGAATGAACAGCATGTGGCTGTTCTGGAATGCAGCCTTATTGATGAAATATGTGCAGATAAAATCACCACATTGATATAGTAAAATATCATGTGAAACTGTCCATGAACAAAACTGCAAATACTATATGCCAGGATGAAGTTGGATGTTCTGGACAAAAGATGCAAATTATGTAGCTCTTCTGTAGACTGACAATACAGTTACCATCCCACACCAGAAGAAGTAGACAATCAATTGCATATATGGTTATACTTGCTGTTAACTATGTATGTAAAGTGAAGTAAATAGTGTTATGTAATTGTATAAACATCAAGCCCACGTGTTTACCTTTCAAGATGATTAACTGTGAGCAGTTTGGATAAGAGGCATGGTGCCAGCCTCAAACTCAGAAGTTCAGGTTTGAATCCCGGAATAGGGCTGGGAAATCTTAAAAGAACCACTGGTTTCTAAATATATCACACTTCCTTCTGAGTAGTGAGAATAGATAACTAGCCTTATCAGATAAGGATGAAAAACAGGATTTCCTTCACACAGTTTGCTTGTGTGAAAAATCATACAGCACTTAGAAAATACAAAGATTCAGTTATAAGTTCATTGCCCAGGCAAAACTGTTATGAATGAGAATGTACCCACCTGTAGATAGAGATACGGCCCTTACCTCGAGAAACTAAACCTTTTACAAATACATATTAAAGTTGGACAAATGACCTTTGAGCTAGAGAGGTTGATAACTAGGTGTGATGTACGCTCATTAAGAGTAATGAAAACAGATAGATTAAAGGGATGAAGGAGGAGGGGGTAGAGGAGAATGTGACATAACTCCAGAAATTTTCTAACATCCTGAATGCATCACTGAGTTAAATTCATCTATACATAGGTCAGAAATATAACAGGAAGATAAGTACACCTTTTTCTGGATCATGACTTAGTAAACCAACACAAGGGATTATCCCACATGGATTTTGTTATCAAAACACCCCTGTGTCATCTGATACGGTCAGTATTAAGGTAATATATATATATGTTTGCATATCCTTTACAGGATATCACTGTCAACATCAGCATCTTTCAGCTGATTGTTGATTTCTTGGCAAGATTACGCTCAGTAGTTTGCCATTGCTTTCTGAGCAGCCGGCTCACATACCCCGTAAGTTACCAACGCAATTCGAACCACTGCTGATTCTCACCGTCGTCACGTTACTTACGAGATTACGAAGAAAAGTTGCTAACCTCTAGGCCAGAAAGCCAGCAGTATTAAGGTAGCCAACAAAATAAGTACATTAAGATATTTTCCATCAAAGACATTGTACAATCACATGAAATGACACTATCCAGTGCCGCCCACCGGGCGCTGGAGCGCAAATTATTCCTCCCCATGACGCTTGACGGCAGAAGTGGAAGATGATGAAGATGATTATGATGAAGATATTTTCAGTCCTGTTTAACTCTGTAAATGATTTTCATAATTTGCATTGTTAGAATTGATGTGGGAAAGAGGAAAATAAACTTTGATATTGTGTACATAATTTTCAGAAATTGATAGTGCTGTTTGCCCGTGACTTGTGCTAAACATGTGTTTGTCAGTAGGATGTAGAGAGAGAGAAAGTGATTTATGAGGTGCTAGATCTGGTTTGTCCAGATTCATTTAAGACTTTCTCCTTCTCGTTTGAAGAAAAGTCTCTCACAGACTATGCAAAGCTTCAACAATCCTTTATTTAGACCGCATGTTTAAATGAATGCATGCTTTAGGCATTCATCCAAAGTCTTCTCAGTGGTTTGATTGTTTGCCTGTCTACCCAGTGGTCATATGTCTGAATCACCTCGAGGGTTGTTTCATTGACATGTGCTCCTAGCTTGACCAAGCCTTAAATGGGTGCCAGGATATTGCCCAGGAAGTGAAGGTGGCCAGTGCAATACCACATCATCCATCATGTACCAATTCCCAGATTTCCCAAAGAAAAATTCCAACCCCTGCAGCCCAACTATGAAAATCTGCAGGATCAGCAGAAGGCTGCATTTCGTGCATGAAACAAATGTGCAGATATAGACTGATTCCAAGGATACGAGAAGGAGAAGAAGAAATAACTAGCAAATATTATAAGATTATACCTGCGAAAGGGTTACGGATGCAGTTCGTAATCCCACATACCCATGTTCGAGACACAGCTGTGTTTTTTTAATGAAATCTTATGGGTGCTGGTCGTTCAGAAAGCAATGATAAACTACTGAACATAAACTTGCCCAGGAATTACGAACAGCCAAAATATGATGAGGTTGACTGCTACATCCTATAAAGTACATGCAACTAACATTATAAGATATTTATTGTGGCGAGTCATGTCTAGGATACAAATGTGATACTGACCACATCCCCCGCTGAGATCTGACTAACCTATACAAATTGCTTGTAGCATCACATGCTGAGATCTGACTAACCTATACAAATTGCTTGTAGCATCCCCTGCTGAGATCTGGCTAACCTATACAAATTGCTTGTAGCATCACATGCTGATATCTGATTAAACTATACAAATTGCTTGTAGCATCACATGCTGATATCTGATTAAACTATACAAATTGCTTGTAGCATCACATGCTGATATCTGATTAAACTATACAAATTGCTTGTAGCATCACATGCTGATATCTGATTAAACTATACAAATTGCTTGTAGCATCACATGCTGATATCTGATTAAACTATACAAATTGCTTGTAGCATCACATGCTAATATCTGATTAAACTATACAAATTGCTTGTAGCATCACATGCTGATATCTGATTAAACTATACAAATTGCTTGTAGCATCACATGCTGATATCTGATTAAACTATACAAATTGCTTGTAGCATCACATGCTGATATTTGATTAAACTATACAAATTGCTTGTAGCATCACATGCTGATATCTGATTAAACTATACAAATTGCTTGTAGCATCACATGCTGATATCTGATTAAACTATACAAATTGCTTGTAGCATCACATGTTCAATGCGCCTAAGGCGTGTTAAAAGAGTCTTTTACTTACTGTACTTTACTGTCTAAGAATTTCAAGAGTATTAGAGACAGTGGCTGACAGAGGGAGAAAATGCCAGATGGCAGAGTGGCTCCAAATTTGATCTATAATTAGTCTTAGGAAGAACACAGAGGACAGATATTTGTGGAGAAACTACACTATTCCACATGGCATGCATATGACAATGATGTCTGTGTAATAAATTATACATTCTATGATTTGAGAAACTGATATATGTCATGAATAGGACAATACAGAACAATATAATAAACTCTTCTCTCATTTTGTCAATCATTACCTATTTCCTAATAATCTTTTGAACAACTGATAATTACACTAGTCTTCATTATTCATTTACAGCAAAGTAGAGTGTATGGTGCGATTATTCCATCGATCTGCTTGAAACGTGTTACAGTTGTAAATGACAGTGTAAGTGTATTATTCTATGTACAGATATTTCATTTCCATTTATTTAACTGATTAAGTGCCATGGGATGATAAATCATCTTAAGCATCTGCCCATATCTGCCATGGGCTTATATATCACCGAAATGTTGTCAGTGCAAAATGTTGTCTCAATTAAAATATCACTACAGTAGTTTTCCGTAAGATACCTTCTTTAATTTTATATATAGTACAACATGTCTGCTACCATATTAACAACTGTTAGGTCATAACTGTGACACACTCCTACTTCCCATATCTATCCATTTTTGTTTGGTCCGAAACTACTTTTTGTTTGGTACTGAATCCATTAGACATGAACTGTCTAGATTCATGGTTATGTAACATGTATCAAGCGTGCAAATATGTTTCTTCTATCAATCATTGATATGTCTAATTTTGGATTGGAGTGGCATGATATAGTGAATCAGGTAAATGTACTCACTTTCACAATACTGTCGAAATAAACTGCCACTCATTCTTCACAAACAACACACCTTGTTGTGTAATTAATTATCATGTATAGGTGAACGAGGATTGTAGGAACCAGTACAGACTCCGTTACTCGATATAAAATAGATTATTGAAGACACAGCATACAACTACACACAGTTAGATTCAGTTACTTGATATCACATAGATTAAAGGGAACTACACAGTGAATTTTTATCAAGTAGATGAAGAAGAAACTACACACAGTTAGATTCAGTTACTTGATATCACATAGATTAAAGGGGAACTACACAATGAATTGTTATCAAGTAGACGAAGAAGAAATTACACACAAATTCAGTTAAGAAACTCTATGGAGATGTCAACAACCTCAGTTTGTCTGCTGCTTTCTTTAAATATATTCAGGTTGATACCTGACAGTGTAAGAAGAGGAAGAAACAGATGAAGAACTACACATTAATCTCTACATTAACCTCACTCTGATAGATACAAGCCATTTTCAAGGCTCGAATGATTTGAATGCCTATGCATTGGACTTAGGAGTTCGCTTCTCAGCCTTTTGGCATAAGATCAAAGTGTAGTATCTGCACTTGATATTGCCAAGGCCATTAGCAGAGGCAGTCATCCGAATGACACACAGGGATGTGGGGAACTGATGGGGTGGCTCTAACCCCTGGGGGAACCTTGAGCCCTTATAAAATAAAAAATAGAACAACTTTGACTTATGAGTTAATACTTAATCTTCCATAAGATTCAAAACAATGTTTTCCCGTAGTGAATTTGAATAACAAAGACACAAACAATAGATTGCACGATCATATTTCGCTGCACCTCGTCAGGTACATACTGCAGAATTCACACAACATAAAGTGAAATAACTAGGTAACTCCTTCAAGCTGAAATAAACACCTTTTTGCATGGTAATGTCGATTGTCTACTACGGTAATTTTAAACTGACTAACATGTCTTTCTCCTTGCACAAAGCCAGCTTATGTAGGTTAATCATTATGGCTTCTGCAAACTTTAACAAGCGACTACTTTGTGTGTTGAACAACACATGGAAGGCACTGTCTCTCTCAATCACATGACCGCTATCGAGCACATGCCTCATGATCGATGAAGCAGGACTGTTCTGGTGTGTCGGCCTACGTCAGGCTACCATCACCTGTATGTAGTATCTTGTCGACCCAGTTAGGAATGTGTTCAACAACCCTGCTGTGTAACTGCCGCTCTGTTCTGCCAATGTAGGTGGCCTCACACCTGCATGTAAATTGGTAAATACAATTCGATTTGGTGTGCAAATCTACAGGTCTTTTTACTGCTGGGGTGGGAATCGGTGTGGTTCTGTACTTGATGACTGGAGTTGCAGCACAGAATGTTCGGTTGACTGCTGTGATGAGCAGGTCCTGAAGACATTGCATTACGTCATCCCCTCGGAAGGTTAGCTGGATGAATACCTTGAGTTTAGGGACTTTAGTTTCTTCTGGTTTTGGCTTGGGCTGTTGGCAGTGGCACTTTATAAAGCCTGTGGAGTACCCATTCATAGTTTCAAATTCCTCTGTCGGTGTGTCCTGGGTGCATATCTTTCTAGCACGGTTAAACAGGGTACGTACTAAGCCCCGTTTGTACTGGACAGGTGTGAAAGATCCATAAGATTCACCAGCCGGTCAACTCATTTTTCTGTTTGATAAAGTAATTCTGTTCATAATAGATAAGATTAGAATTGGATAATTTAAGGAATTTAGCAATTTATATATACATGTGTTGTTATTGTTTTC
>JACEFZ010022957.1:60000-242500 GCA_014155875.1 Cepaea nemoralis | reverse complement strand
GTGGTTGGGTGGGGGAGTTGGAGTGAATGGGGAATGTGTGGGTGGGTGGTGGATGTGTCTCATAACATAGTAATATGCATTGTTTATGTTTACAAAATTCATGTGACAATGTTTTTTTCCTATGCACTGTTGATGAAAGAAAGCTGAGTGAGTGGAAGGGCCGAATGTAAGACGGGCCTGCATGCCCAATTTGTTACCCTTTGAAAATAAAGTCTGTTCGTTCGTTCGTTCGTTCGTCTCTCTCTCTCTCTCTCTCTCTCTCTCTCTCTCTCTCTCTCTCTCTCTCTCTCTCTCTCTCTCTCTCTCTCTCTCTCTCTATTTCTCTCTGTTTCTCTCTTTCAATACTTACACATAAATTAGAAAAGAGACTTCTCATAGGAGTATATTCTCCTAATTTAAGTATGTTTTATAGAAAGAGAGAGAGAAGATGGAAACCGGCACCTTTCCTGAATGTTCCCTTGTTTCATGAACCATCAGTGTATGTATTTGTTTCACTGTCGTCATTGCATGGGACAGGTTTTACTTTGTTCCTCGTAAATGTAATGGAAAAGTCACTGAGCTTTCATTATTGATTATTCTTATTACTTTATTAAATATTATTCCTAATAATATGTTCATCTGTGAACAGTACATATTGTAGAAAATGTATCAATGTAATACAGTAATAGGATAATTAAGATAAACTATTACTATAATGTCATCATAAAATAAAGCAAACAGTGAGTCCTTAAAGCTAAAATACTCAACACACGTGTAACCACTTTAAATTTAAACTATCATATATTTTTGTTTACAAAGCAGAGGGTTAGCCATTAGGATTGTGGCCACTTCAGAGAATGTCTTACGCTCCACTTTGTTAACATTAAGTCATCTAAATCTAAGACCTAACCATTCACACCCCAAAGGCATTGTCTGCTGTGGAACTACCTTACACCCCATATGGTAAATATGTGTATGCATGCATTGTAATAAAAATTAACACATAATTTATTTAATATTTTAAAAAATAATGTTCTTAATTTCAGACTAGAAAAACTATGACTCCTGCCAAAATAGGCATGAATCCCAAAAAGGATACGAGGTAATGAAGAAGCCAACGAGTGTGCATGTGTGTGTGTGTACTATTTATATGTGTGTTTACCAGAGTACACTTACATATATATGTATAATGAGCCACATCATGAAGATTTAGCTAAGAATCATCATGCAAAGAGTTAGGAAGAAAATACAACCTGAAACTGGAGAGGAACAATGTGAGTTTGTAGAAGGCAAGGGTACAGTAAATGCTGTGTATATACTGAGAACAGTAATTGAACGTTCTGTAGAAGTAAACAAGAGACCTATATCATTGCTTTATTGACTACACAAAGGCTTTCCATAAAGTAAGACATGTCAACATGAAGAAGTTGCTAGCAGATCTACAAATTGATGGGCAAGATTTTAGACTTGTAACAACATATATTGGAAACAACAAGCTGCCATAAAGATTGATGATGAAATAGGTCAATATTAACCTATTAAGAGAGGTGTGCGACAGGGATGTGTAATGTCTCCAGATCGTTTTTCCATGTACAGTGAAAATATTTTCAGAAATGTAGAAGATATAAGAGACATCACTATTGAGAATGTAACATCAATAATATTAGATATGTAGATGATACAGTATTGATTGCAGACAATGAGCAGGATCTGCAACATTTAGTAGATGCGGTTGTTTCACACAATGAACAACTGGGTTAGAATTAAAATGTAAGAAGACACAGATTATGGTTGCCACGGCAAGTCAGCATGGCTAATTAGATAACAACACGTGTTCTTAAACATCCGGTGTGCTGAAGCCGAGGTATGGGGTTCAACCCCTACACAGGACAGTTTAACTAAAATGTTGACTTGTTGTCCTTGACTTGGGGATATACATTACAAGTACCTCTGAAGTCTGAGTGAGTTCACCTGTTGGCGAGAGACACTGTTAATAGGTAAAAGCTAATCCACACGCAAAATTCAGTCCAGCACTACTATGAGTAGTGTGTACAGAATATGCATGAGCTCAAAGCGAAGCAGAGTGCAAAAAAACAAAACACAAAATAATGGTCGTCACTAAGAAGAAGGAAAGACCACAATGTAATATACAAGTAACTGGGAATATTCTTCAACAAGTGAATCGGTACAATTATCTCGGAACAGTCATAACCTCTAATGGGAGATGCCTTGAAGAGCTTAAAACAAGAATTGCCATGGCAAAGGTAGCCTTTTTCTAGATGGATCAATAAAAAGATGTCATTTGCAATGAGAAAAATAGTGTTGAACTGCTACATAGATGTGTGGATAGTGAGCAGACAGGCTGAAAAACATCTGATGGCTGTAAACATGTGGTTTCTCAGGAAAATGCAAAGAATACCATGGACAGACAGAAAAACCAATGACCAAGTCCTACAAGAAACAAATGAAAAACCATAAATTGATTAGAGAAATTAGACGTAGACAGTCACAATATTTTTGGACATGTTATGAGAAGAAATAAGTTGGAGAACTTGGTGACAACTGGCAAGATCGAAGGGAAGAGAACAAGGGTCTTCATTGTTCTCATTTTTTCAGTCAATTTATTCTTCTTATCCCATTCTTATGCCTTAATGCAGTCACTGGCGGGTCTTCTCCTTGATTACATGTTATGTTTTGTGTATGTATTTGTTTGCTGATTTAGGCTAGTTGCTGCAGCGTCCTGTATGTTTCATAATTCTGTTCTGTAAAGCTGCATTACTTTGTGTTATTTTATATTGTTTACATTTCCATAGCTTTACCGCAGTTCCACTAATTTTATTCATATTTTCCAATATTAGTCCATCTGTTCTGTTCTTGTAATATGTACAATTATATAATTGCTTTTCATAGCTATAGTATATGTTGTTTTAACTCTTTCTGTCCCATCCAATGTATTATGTGTCTTTAGCTGTTCTTCATGTGTGCCAAACAGTGTGTCGTCTGTGATTATACTTCTTATGTTTGGTCATTATATACCACAGAAATCTGACAATGTATTTGTTTTAATTAAGTTATATATATTTGGCCCTTTTTGGATTAGTACACGTGTGACTTTGTTGTTATTATTACAACCTGGCCAGCTGCTGTGACCATCTGGAACTCAAAGGTGTATGTTTCATAATTTTACATTTAAATAATTTCTATCTATGTTAAAAATGTTTGCAAATACAATGAACGGACATAATAAATAACATAGATTGTCTGGAAGAGTCTAATGAAAATTAAACATTACATACAACTATAAAAATGAGACAAACAGTGTCCTTTGGTCATTTAATGAGATCAGGGTTATTGAAGAACATTATGAATACTGAAAAAAAAAATCAGTGATAGAAGAGGCAGACGAAGATCAAGGACTTGTGCTTGATGGTCTAAGATGATGTCGTGAGGGAATATCATCAGTAGAATTGATTCATAATCCAAGATCAAGGAAGAGACATGCATGTTTTTGCCACTTTGCAGAGCACATAATAATGAAGATATCAAAACCATTACTATAATTACCTAAATAATATTACTGCATTTACTTTCACATCCCTTTGATGGTGATTTTTCAGTTCTATAGCTTGGTATGACAGTATTCTGTGTATCCTGACTCTGAAAGACCATCTGCAGATCTACAGAGAAATTGACAAGTAAGTCTATGCAGATTCAAATGTAAAAACGTTAACAACATTTGTTGTTAGTAATGGATAGTTTTGTATATATTTTATTCATGATGATGCAAAGTTTTATGGGATAATAACAACATTACACTTCAAAAAACTCAAATGAAATTTCTTTTCATGACACATTTTTCATTATCTTTATAAAATAGTTAATTTGGTATTGAATTCTCTTACTTCAAAGGTCAAAACAGCCATGCAGTTTTAATCAGATATTTGCTGAAATCATAAATAGGCAGTTTTCATCTGTATTATTATACTGAATTGTTAAAAAAAAAGTGAATAAAGGTAAAAAAGGTTTTAAAAAATACTGAATTGATTATGCGGTTGTTTCGGGATTTGAAATTTAAATATTGAGCACAACCCACTACTGGCAACGCCGATCGCATTCTGATATGAACCTAAGGCCCATCCACGTCAATATGGAAGCACTATACTCGAGTTTCACCCTCATTTGAGCTCGTCAGTAGTGCATATCCCTGACCGGATCTGGAAACAGTCCCGGATCACGCGTGTGAACATTTTGATTGATTATTGCTCACTGGATTTAGGAGGGCTGGTGTTCCTTGCCAGTGAGAAGTCCTGATCGTTCGGGTCCCATCGATTGACGGACGTCGGTCGCGGCGATTGGGCAATCTTGAGCATAGCCTACGATGGGTAGCGTTGTGATGTTCTGTTGTGATAATTTGGTGTGTCCAGTGTGTGCCGCGTGGTTACACACCCGCTTCACACGCGTGATCCGGGACTGTTTCCGGATCCGGTCAGGGATATGCACTACTGACGAGCTCAAATGAGGGCGAAACTCGAGTATAGTGCTTCCATATTGACGTGGATGGGCCTTAGGTTCATATCAAAATGCGATCGGCGTTGCCAGTAGTGGGTTGTGCTCAATATTTAAACTGAATTGTTTAAAAGTAAATATTTCGAAATGGTGTCAATAAATACACAGCTAAGAAAATGAACAAAATAGTAATAAGTGCAAATGAAAATTTAGAGAGAAAATGAAAGAATGCACAGTAACATATCTAAAGGACAAGAATCCTGAAAATAGTATGTAGGAAAAAAAGAGGGGTGTGGTGGGGAACTGCTATAGATCAATGATAAGGAAGGGAGTCTCAGTGGTTAAGTGATTACGCCACCTGCCTCACACTCTGAAGGTCACGTGTTCAATTCCATGCTACAGCTCATGAGTGCAATTTTTAAAGAGACTCATGGGGGGCCATCACTAGAGCTATGGAGTTTGTGCTTGTGTAATACTTTTGGCAAGCCAAGCTGTGGAAAGAAACCAGACTATATGGGAATAAACCTGGTGCAATGAAGTTGATCCTCTTTTCTTTAAAACCTTTTTTATAAGAAGACGTAAAATACCATAAAATGTGACCATGAATCTTAATAAACACAAGACACATGTACTAGATCAAAAGTTAAACTACAGAATTTATACACATGTACTAGATTGATTGATTGATTGATTGATTTAGGAACCGGCATGTACTAGATCAAAAGTTAAACTACAGAATGTATCAACTAATAGAAAAATACAGTGCATTCAATTAAGAAAACATAAAAACTTATCTGAGAGAAAATAAATCACATCTGAAAACAGTATCACAGCACAGTTACTTAAAGTATGAAATGACTGGCCAATGTTCAAGCAAGACAGGAAATCCAAAGAAAAATGGAAAGCAAAAGTGATTATATTATTTATTGTATTTTTGTTTTTAAAAGTCTTGTGTAAATATGTTTCATTTTGTATATGTCTCTTGTAGTTTTAGCTCTCTAGTCACATTTTACATTTTGTTGCATCTTCAAAGATAAATAGTTCTCTTATGCATCTTGATTTTAATTTTGGTCTTTGCCTTGAAACTTGATGGGTTAAAAAGTTTGTCATCAGATCTTGTATTTAGGTATATGCCTTTAGTGGCAGTCCCAAATGCCTGCCTTAAGAGAACGGCGAAAAAGATACCAAAAAGTATAGGAGTTAGCCTTGCTTTACTCCAGTGTTGATGCTGAATGACTGGGATGTTGAGCCACCAAATAAAATGGTCCCCTGCATGTTTTCGTGAAATGATTTCACGAGACTTAGCAGGGTGGGTGGACATCATATCTTCTCAAGGAATCTTAAAAAGGCCATCTCTGCCCACAAGGTCAAATGCCTTTGTGAGGTCGAAGGCAATATATAATGGCTTCCTCTGTTCTCTGCACTTCTCCTGGAGCTGCCTGAGTGAGAAAATCATGTCGATGGTGGACCTGTTGGGTCTAAATCTGCACTGTGATTCAGGGTAGATTCTTTCAGCAAGAATGTGTAATCTTTTTAGGATTACTCAAGCGAAAATCTTGCCTGTAATGCTGAGGAGGGAAATGCCGCGATAGTTGTTGCAGTCGCTTCTGTCACCTTTGTTTTTATAAATGGTAACAGTGTTTGCGGCCCTCATATCTTGTGGTACTGATGTTTCTTTCCAGCAGAGCTGAAGTATTGCATACAGTTCTGGGATGATTGTTTCTTTGCCACATTTGAAAATTTCAGTTGGAATACTATCTTTTCCTGGTGCCTTGTTGGATTTGAGAGTGTCTAGTGTTTCGCTGTCTTCTGTGACGCACAGTTCGTTATCCAGGGCATGCATGGTGGACTGTTGTTCAATGGTTTCCAGAGCTTCTTCTCTGACAGTGTTCTCCACTGAGTATAGCTCTGAGTGGTGGTCTACCCAGCGATCCATTTGTTTCGCTCGATCTTTTATGATTACCCACCCCCACTGTTGATTGTAAAGGGGTCATCTTATTTTTTGATGGACTGACAGCTTGAAGCCCTCGTACATTCCTCTTATATTTCCAGTGTCTGCACAAGTTTGAATATGTGCAGAGAGCTGTAGTCAGTACCTGTTCGCACATTTTCTTGCAGTCTGTTGTACTCTATTTCTGACCATTCACAGTGCCTGCAATGTTTTCTCTGATGGTGATGTTTTATACACTAAGAATGCATGTCTCTTTATCTCCAGGACTGGGAGCATCTCTTCAGAGTGAGCTTCAAACCAGTCGGCTGATTTTGTTTGCTTCTTGCCAAATGTTGATAGTGCTGAGTTATAGATAGTATCACGCAAATGACTCCATCTCTCGGTGGCAGTTCCATTTGTGGGGCCAGGCAGAGTCTCCGCCAGAGCCTGGGTGAATTTGTTGACCTTATCTTTGTTTTGGGTGCTGCTGGTGTCGATGCTGTGGTCTTCCTTCTGTTCTGTTTCTGTAGATTCTCTTTGGCTTTATCTTCACCTTGCTGGAGACGAGTGAATAGTCGATGTTATAGTCAGCACAATAATAGCTGCGAGTCAGCCATACATTGCGGAGATTGCTACGTTTGGTGAGCACCAGATCGAGTTGGTGCCAGTTGTTTTTTATCTGAGGTGCCTCCATGATACCTTGTGTTGGTGGTTTGTGTCGAAGAAGGTGTTGATTACACACAGATGGCTGCAGAATTCCAAGAGACGTTGTCCATTGTCGTTGATCTTCCCATCGCCAAACTGTCCTAGACATGAAGGCCAAGATTTGTGGTCGGAATAAACTCTGGCGTTGAAATCTCCCAGGATAAAAAGATGTTGCTTCTCTGGTGTTTCACTGACTACTTTGCTAAGGTCATCTTTAGATTCTGATGCTGCAGTTAGTCGTTAGTGTTTGGGCGTAAATGCTTATAATACTAACTGGGCCTGCTTTTGTCTGTAGTTGGAGCTTCAGTATTCTTTCAGTGCCATCGCTTGGTGGTTTTATGAACTTTAGTAGTTTGTTTCTGATAGCGAAGCCAACTCCATGCTCTCCTGGTCTCTCAGCACAGCTTGCCATACCAGTAGAAAGTGAAGTCCCTCTCCTTGATGTTTCTGAGAGTCTGGTCTCTTGCAGGGCGACAATGTCTATCCCCAATCTGAGTAGTTCGTTGTTTATCACTGCTGTTTTACGGGCATCAACAATCTCATTTAGATCGTCTGAGATGCCAGGAGTCATGGTTACGTTATATGTTTCCAGCCTTAAGGCCGGTTGTTTTTGTTTTTTACTGTTTACTTATATATTAGCTACATGCTTACTGGCACCTTGTCGTCTTGACCGATGATAGTTTGTTACATCGTGCTTAAAAAAAGCTGAATAAACTCTCCACAGCACAAAGCTTGGGCTGAATTGTAGAAACTATGTGTTGCCCATGCAGCATGATCCCTCGCTCTAGTTTACTCCAGAGGAAAGGTAACACAAATATGTCTGGAACAAGACAAGCTGCGGAAGCTGGATCAGCACAGCAATGCTCTACCTGTCCGCCTGTCAGAGCTTTGATCCTAGACCAGTTGCCAAGCAAGGCTTAGGGTCTGGTCTGCCCTACCATGACATTTAGTTTTTAGGTTGCATTTCCTCATACCAGGATAAGGCCTGTACCCTTTCAATTGCACTCCTCTGCCTGAAGACATTGGCACAATGCGGGGTGTTGAGTTTGGTGAGCGCCGCGGTACATTTGGCGCTAACAGAAAGCAGGTAGTACTGCCTACTGTCATACAGTAGCTCAGTCTTATCTGACTAAGATCTGACTAGCATCAGGCATACATATAATTAATTGATATAGTTATACCTGAAGACTAAAGTTTACAATATCACTATCGAGAGAAACTGTAACTGTAGCATAATCTGCTGTGACAAATATGAGCATATGAAACAACAGAATCCCATAGGTGGCTTTTATCTATGAAAACAACATGCAGAAGAGAAAGCTAATATTGGTTTACAAATTACAGAAGTAATGAAAAGAAAAAGCAAACATTGAAACCTCTCTCTTGTTTAACACAGTGAATTAATGTCATAAAATAACTGTACCGACTTGTCTGTAGTAAGTATTTTTAAATATTTAAACTTTAATTGGTTATAAATGTATAAATTAAAGAAGTTAATTATATTAAATAAAATTAAGTAAAAAGTATCATTGCTGTCGCATGGATTAGTAATTTTACTTTAAACATCTAAAAATACTGTTTTGATATATTTATTTTATGCTAATCATAGTAATATATTGTTATGGGGGACTTATTCTGGTATGAGGAAATGCAAAACCTAAAAACTAAATGTCATGGTAGGGCAGACAAGGCCCTGGGGGTGTTAAGGGGGCTGCGTGGTCTCAAGGTATAGTGTCCGCCTTGAGTCCTGGAGGTCCTGGGTTCAAGCCCTGGTGAGGACCGGGATTTTTTTTCACGTGGACTTCTAGTAATAAAATTTCCCCTGGCCTCTGGGTAGTGAGATCGGACGCCCGTGTGTATTGTTGCGCACGTAAAAATCCCTTGGCAGTTGGAAATCGAAAAAAGAGTAGCATAACGGCACTGCCCGGCCAAAATTTTGAGTTAAAAATCTACCCAAAGTATTTCAGGATACTCACCGGTGCTACGGAGTTCGTGCACTGAGCTGAGTTTCTCCAGAATCAGGTTTGAGTTAGGAGGAGAACGGAGCACTTATGGGTTACACCTGTGTGTCGTGATGTTGATCCATCGACTAGATTAAACCAAATAAATTAAATTAATATATTGTTACCTGGTTTTTCAGAAATAGTTTATTTTGATGGCTGTAAATTTTCATAAGACATAAACTGACAGTTTAGTTTTAAATATCGTTCTTCCTATAATATAACAAATTAAAAAATTAAAGTTTTACTTTTGTTCATGTAAGATTGTAAAGTTAAATTGTGTTACATTGTTTTTCTTGCCAGTCAGGACATAGAGTCAGCAAGGAACATTGAGACTGATATAGAGACTGAGAAGACAGATGCTGCTGTACAGGCCAGTTTTCTTCTTGTTCAAGGTCTCCGTTATAATGGAGACATAACAAAAACTGTAGAGGGCAAAGTTAATGCAAATATGGAGGTACAAATGAATAATCAAAATATATATTCATTGTTTAGTTCTATGATTCTACTTCTGCTGCAGGTACCTGGGTTCATGAAAATTTGGTTTCATCTGATCGAAGAATAAAGACTGATATCGAAAAGAAATGCAAAAATGCAAGCCAGTTTATTGGCCAGATGTCACCAGTGCTGCACTATAAACATGTGTCAACAGTTACAAACAAAGCAATGCTTGACAGTCTTCCTGCCAACATCATGCTACAAGTGTCAGAAGTTGACACTGACAGCAAGAAATGCAAGCAGAATTGTGACAGTTAGTTGCATATCCTTTACAGGACTTAACAGTCTACCCCAGCATTTTTTGGCTGTTTGTGATTTCTTAGCAAGTTCACATTCAGTAGTTTGCCATTGCTTTCTGAATGACTGACGCTCATAACATTGCATGAAAACCAGTGCTTCCAAATCGCCCGCAACTGTGTTTCGAACTCAGTTATGTGGGATTGTGAATTACCTTCACAACCCCTTTGCCACAGCACTGCTGAATTGTGACAACAGAAATAAAATGCTTCCAAAGAATACTTAATGTTACATAAAGTCATGGAATCAGAAATAATGACAAGGAAATAGTGAGTACAATGTGTGCAGTGGATTTTATTGAGAAAGATGGTTCAGTCATTTAATAAGGTTACTTCAAACAGCATACCTCATATGGCAGTGACATTTAAATCAATCAAACATGTGCCATGCCGGAAAGCGTGGGTGGTCATGACTCGCCATTTCACTCGATCACCAGCGTCGTGGATCAGCTCAGTGTTCCTGTCTTGTCCATGCCATGTGGCCAAGCCATCCAGGTATTTTCCTCTCGATCTTCCTCTTGGTCTGTTCCCTTTGATCTTGCCAGTTGTCACTAAGTTCTCCACTCCATTTCTTCTCATAACATGTCCAAAAATTTTGACTGTCTACGTCTAATTTCTCTAATCAATTTACGAGTTTCATTTGTCTCCTGTAGTACTTGGTCATTGGTTTTTCTATCTGTCCATGGTATTCTTTGCATTTTTCTCAGAAAACACATTTCTGCAGCCATCCGGTACACTTGGAGACGATGTGACGCGTTTATTCTTCGGAGACGCTGTTTAGTGTTTTACGCTGTTTAGTGTTTTCCTGTGGATTATGTGGTGTCATTTCATATTCGTTTATTGGAAGTGTTCAAAAGAAGCTACAGAAGGCATGTGGTGGATGAAACTTTGAGCAGCCGACAAATATTTATTGGTTATGGTCTCAAGTTTCACGATGGCAGGCAGAGGATCTCTTTCGAGAGACAATGGTTGCGGTCATCTGGCCAGTATGGTCACTGCCATAGAGGAAAGCAACGACAAACTACGTCTTTAAAAGTGCCTAGTACATTATGATTCGCCTAAAGACTGATCATCGCAAGACAAGGACAGAGTGACATTTAGATACAGTGTAAACAAAGTACTAGGCATATCTCACAAACAGGAATATTTAGATAAAGTGGAAACAGATCTAGAGACAGAGGTCACAAACTGTGACATTTAGATAAAGTGGAAAATAGCAAGAGGCAGATCTCACAAACTGTGACATTTAGATAAAGTGGAAAATAGCAAGAGGCAGATCTCACAAACTGTGACATTTAGATAAAGTGGAAACATAGCAAGAGACAGATCTCACAAACTGTGACATTTAGATAAAGTGGAAAATAGCAAGAGGCAGATCTCACAAACTGTGACATTTAGATAAAGTGGAAACATAGTAAGAGACAGATCTCACAAACTGTGACATTTAGATAAAGTGGAAATAGCAAGATGCAGATCTCACAAGCCATGAATTGATACGTAGATTCAGACCATCATCTTATAAACAGCTCACACAAGAGCCTTTGGTCATATAGGAAGTAGCCGACAAAATATGGCAATTTACCTGATGACATGGTAAGAAAATAAAAGCACAAAGCACCTCTTTTCAAATCATGAGGCTTATGAATATATAATGCTAACCGCATATTATTTAACCAACTGACAATCAGTGGGTGATAGGTCAGTATCTCCCTTGCCACCATTACTTCCCAGAAAATTTAATGGTACCCATTTTTAGGTCGGGTTGATGTTGAAGCTCAAATCAATTAAAAAGATTCCCTGCCTCTAGGAGGATTTAAACACATGATCGTCGAGTCAGCATACCAGCTTGCTAGCCACTACAGCTCTAGAATATTTACAGTATGTGTATATTTTGGTATAATTACACTGGGAATCCAGCTGATGCTACAGAGTTTGTGCACTGTATTGAGTTCCTTCTTGTGTGATCTCTGGATTTAAACTGGGGCACTTATGGTGGTAACAGTGTGCAAATTAGGTGGTCTTTTGTGAACCTCCTTGTGCACAAATTTAAAGAAATGAATCAATTTCACAATTCACTTGTTGTGACATCATTGAAAACTTTGTGACTTATTCTCTTTGTTGCATTGTTTGGCTTTATTTTAAATATAAACGCACATTGTCATTATAACATAACATACCCACAGTAGAATACTTGACACCATATCTCTTGAGCATTCAAGTATTAATTCATTCTCAGAAGCGACTGAAAGCCTTAAAGAAGAAAATGATTGCAGATTACAAGAAAGAGCTGACATTTTTGTACACGGATATGGAAGCCAAAAAGAAGGTAAAATGCAAGTGACATTCTGATATAATTTTGTAACAATAAATTGTTTAATAATATGATGCACTGAAATGTATTCTGTGTAAATTTATCAGATTTATTAATGTTATGCAAGAGATCTCTTACAAATAATCATTTTCAATGTTTAATTCAGTTTATTAATTCATTCACAGTTTTTAAACATTATATTTACAAAAAGAAAACTATTTTTGAAAATAATACACAGATTTGAACCTGCATCGCCTCTCTGAGAGACTGGCATCCTAACTGCTCAGTCATGTTCTTCTCAGTTAAAGATAAGAAAGTGAAGTAAAGGAACCTTTCTCAGGCTTTGATACTGAGCATATGGTGCTAGTCTCATATTTGCATAGACCAATCAGTACTCAATGGATGTTATGGTCAATATCATGCCAGCTACTTTTACATCCTAGAACATTTTAGGCTGGGTTGACCTTAGGGCTGAGTTAAACTTTTTTACAAACCTGACCTGGGGAGGATTCAATCACATGAACTGGGCTTGCAGGCAAGCCTCAAATATAGGTAATTGATATAAATTGTTAATCATGATGCTTCACAGTGATGTGATCAAATTATCACTTGTTAGAATTAATAATAAAATTAACTATCACAATGTCAAATTTAATAAGGTCTCAACTTAATCATTTCTGTACAATATCAAATTATTTGTATTATGACCATAGACATCAAAATTCAATGAAAAAGCCATTAAAACATGCCAACAGCAAAAATATATTATCTTTACAACAATCAAAATCACTTAGTAATATTTATACTGAAACTTTATACCAGCCAGTCATACAACTATGCCAGTAAATAATTCAATGAGCATGATCCTAAAGATCCAGGCGGGTTCTGTAAGTAGATAGTGGATTGAATTGCTGCGGGGGTCTGTTGTACATACAGTCATCTTTATCTTCATTCTGGGGCATGTGGGAATTGAGGGAAATGAATGAGCTGATAAATTTGCTGGCTCTGCATCCCCTGCAGATGGCCAGCCCATGGATTGTGCCGATGTTGAGAGCAAACGACTTTGACGCCAGTGAATTCACTTCATTGTTCAGGAATGAGAGACTTGGAAGATAGAATTGGCAAGGTCAGATGTGAGAGGCACATTGGGATAATGAGGGGCCTCGTCAACCAATACAGAACTGGCACTATTAGCCACTGAATGCTTATGCATATGTTGGAGGGAGGATCTGAGCAGCTGTGGACTTGTTCGGAGTGCAAGGATGATACCCCAACAAATAACTAACTAAATAACTAACGACCACACAAAGAATATGGATCTTCAGCATCATATGCAAAATTGCAGATATCAGCTGACTCCAAGCAAATTAACAGAAGAAGAAAGAAGATTGACTAACACAGTGATTGTACTTAATCTTTTGATTCAAGTATTTATAACATGATTGTAACTAAGAATCATAGTATTTCATATAACTGTTTACCTGGGACTGTACTTTGTCATTAAATATTAATGAAACACATTGCTAAACATCTCCTCAATGACTTTCTTCATACAATTCACTTTTCAGTAATAACTCTTAGCACTTATTTTATATAAGGCTTTTGGGATTGCTTTTTTAAAAAAACCTACTCCTATTACTCTTCAGTATTTATCTATCTGGTAACTTAAATGAATATAATATATATTAATGCTTAAGGGATCTTTGCCAGCATCATTAAAACATAACAGAAAAGCAATTATTAACATGGGAACAATGCCAGGTAACTCTAACTATAGAGTCTACACATCCGGGAAGGTTAACCCGGTCAACAAATGCCCGCAGAAGTCGGATGTGGTAGCATAACGGCGCAAGAACGCAGCTCTGCTGTAAACAAGCACAATTCAATCATGTCTGGGAAAAAAAAACTCCGGATGAACACAGAAGAAGAAGAGTCTACACATGGCAACAATTAAAATCCTCAGAAAGTTTGCTTCTGTTATTTCTTGGGTGCCCTTTTATATCAGCACAGTTATTGTGGTTTTGTTGTTGTTGTTGTTGCATATCCTATTTACAGGACACTGTAGTCAACACCAGCGTTTTTCAGTTGCTGTTGATGTCTTGGCAAGTTTTACATTCAGTAGTTTGCCATTGCTTTCTGAACGACCGGCTCACATACCTATCTGTAAGAAACCAACATGACACAATCCACTGCCGATTCTGGCACAGCTGTGTTTCGTACATGCGTATACAGGATTAGGATTACTAGCAGCATCCTTAACCCCTTTGCCTGTCTCTCGGCTTTTTGGGGTTATTTAGTCTAAATGGCAATTTTTTTTTTGCCAAGTTGTGTTAAAATCCAAATGAAGTATTCGTTCTAAAATAATCATATAATCTTCTCCTTTGTTTTCTCATTTCTTCTTCTTTCATGCTTATCCTTCTCTCTGTCCACACTATTTATTTAATAATAAAAACATTCTAAAATATTGCAACTATATCTTATCCTCAACATACAATGCACAGGAAAAATATGATGACCTTCTTAGGAAACATGAGAAACAGAAACAGAATATAAGTCAAATGCTCAAAGATTTGCCAGTTTCGGTAAGTATCTTGAATCTTAGTAAACGTTATTCATTATAAAAGTTCAGTGATTCATTATGTATAGGAAAGCCTGGCTTATTCAGTAATAATGTAATAAAACAAAACAGAATATGACATCGAACTGCCAAGAGTAAATACGACACCACTACTGCATAATTTCCGTTGTGATAAACATAAGGTCACCAGAAATGTATTCATCATAAATTCATTCTGGTCATTGTTGACAATGAAATACCAGGAAACATTACATCCTGGGTCTTATCCCAGCCAGTCCATATTTGTTGTGCTGAATCATGACCTGGTTACATCCCAATATGCCTCTTCGAAGATGTCAAGTACCAATCAGTACCCAGTACCAATCTTGCATAACCCACTGATTTATTTTACAGAAGGCAGAGAAAATTCTGGACTGATAACATTAAAGATGGCTAGAAATCAGTATTTCCACACTGGTCACATTGCTGAGGTCAGAGCAGTGGAGAACACTGACTGTTGATGGTTTCATCATGTTACTCCATATCTGAGAGATTTCTTATTTTGCACTCGCAAGCTTTGAACTCAAGCGCAGTCCATACACACTACTTCTAGTAGTGCTGGACTGAATTTTGCGTGCGGATTAGCGTTACTTATTAACAGTGTCCATCGCCATCAGGCGAACCCACTCAAAGGTACTTGTAATTAACATCCCCAAGTCAAGGATGATAGGTCAACATTTTAGTCCAACTGTCTAGGAGTTGAACCCTTTACCTCATCATCAGCACACTGGATGTTTAAGAACACATGTTCTTATCCATTTGACCATGCTGACATACATCTGAGAGATGATGATGATATAAAACTGTGATTTGTTGTTTGCTTACATGTCATTTTCTTGATCATTACCTTCTTTCTTTTCTTTATTCCTTTTTTCCTTCCTTGTCTCATAACCTAGAAAGTGGGTTGTTGGGGCACACTGCGCCATTTTCATTTTCTGCCTCATCTATACACTTTAACATACCTTTATTCATCTACTTTGCCTAAACAATTTCTGAAATATGTTATTATCATTCTTTTGTTTGCTGGAAATAAATACTAATAAACAAATATTACATTTACAGGAAACGAAACAAACATTAGAGTCCATTGATCAGCAATTGCAGACAGAAATGAGTGAACTAACCAATAAACTGACCCTAGAGCAGAATGAGGGAACTGAACAGCTAAGAAAGGTGAATACCTTAATATTTTAATCTTATTCACTAGAAGAAAACAAGTGTAAAGTTGAGAGGATCAATTTCATTGCAATAGGTCTTACCCCATCTAGCTCAGCCTCTCACCACAGAATGGCAAGCCACATATCAAGAGCATCATGTACAGCACACACTTTGCAGCTCCAGCAATTATTATCAGTGCTCTCTGGGAAAATTGCCCTTGTGGTCTGAACAACACAGTCAGAAACCCATGGTCTTCAGAGTGCAAGGCAGATGAGCGTGGAAAGAAGCTCACTATTCTCACATTGCCTTATTGGCTGCTACACCACAGGATTGGATGTTTCCAGCTGTCTGATTGAGGTTGTGGGTTTCATTAAAATTAACGTTTCCAGTCTCTGAAGATTTCACTACCAGTTATAAAAAGATCTCTCCCCCTTTATCCTGTCTCTATCTCTCACACATACTCTCTGTCTTTCAATCTAATTTTCTCTCAGTCTTTTCCAACCTCCCTCTCTCTATTTCTTCCCCTCTCTCCCCCTCTCTCTCCATCTGTCTCTATTTTTTGAGTATAATTCTCTCTCACTTTGTCTCTCTCCCTATCACCATTTCTCTTTTTCATTTGCTTTACTTGAATTGGCATTGATTGCTATAAAATTACATACATAATAGTTAATAATTCTATGCTAAAATTCCCATAGCGTTCATGTATGCATGTGTTATATCATTCAAATGTAAAATGCATTCTTTTGATAATGGGCAGATGAATATTTTATTTCCGTTCTCAAATGAATTCAATTAGGAGTTTGCTATTGGCACACATGTGGGAGTTGCAGAAATTCAGAAGCAGTTTATCAATGATGTAATTAAGATGGGAGTCCTGAATGCAGAGAAAGCAGAGTGGCTTATGAAAGAACACAAGAGGCAGCAGGAAATAATACATAGCTTATATGATGATGAAATTTCTAGACAGAGAATGAATCTGGAAGAGAAAGTCACAAAAAGAAGAGCTCTTGCATTAGCAAGTGTAAGTATATTTTTGATACATTGGTTCATTTTCTCTAGTGCACTATTCTTCTGTTTCTATCTGGCTTTCTTTCTCTTTTTATTCTCTATCTATCTGTCTCTCTGTCTCTCTGTCTGTTGTCTTTTCTGCCTGTTTACCTACCTGTCCATCTGATTGTCTGCATATTGGATTCTCTCTTATTTGTTGCCCATTGAATTGAATTACTGTCTGCAAATGTTAACACACTTAATAGTGTTCATGTATCTTGATAACAACTTAAAATTTTGGCAGGGGGAAATGAGGCTTAGAAGTTATGATGTCCGCCTCTTGTTGGTGCATTTCATGGTCTGGAATGTTTGGATGTTTTATACAATAAGAAAAGGATAATATACTCCCTCTTATCCTGAGGTAGAGGATTGGACATCTAACCTTCTTGGACACAGGCAAAAAGTCTCAGAGACCCACGATGCACAAGTTAAAATCTCTTCATGTTTGGAAATTGACAAGAGTAGGTAAAATTGGCTGCTACTGAAGATACATTTTAAAAATTAGAAAAAGAAAACAACCCACAGAAATTATATTTATAGCAGGTGTGATTCAGGTATACACACATTTGGATCCCGCCTTTTCTATGGAGTTGATGCCCTGTGTTGAGATTCTCCTTGTGATAAATGGGAGCAGACTGGACACTTATGGAGATATCCATGTGCAATAAAAGTGATCCGTATAAAAAAACCAAACCAACAATTTCATAAATGCAAAGGTAGAAGTATAATATAATACAATAAAAACAGCAATTGTTAGTCTTCTTCAAGTTCCATACATCTGTCTTGGTAAATATCTTTCCACATCTTCCAGTACTGTTCTCTTATGTTTGTGAGAAGAAATACATTGGAGAACTTGGTAACAACTGGAAAGATCAAGGGGAAGAGAACAAGTGGAAGGCAGAAAGTAAATACCTGGATGGCCTGGCCATGTGGCATGGTCAAGACAAGAATACTCAGTTGATCCACAACTCTGGTGATCACATGAGATGATGAGATGCAACATATACATGCTGTCACAGGAATCTGGTACCTTCTTTACTAAAAGATCATGACTTTCATTTGTGTGACCAGATGAGTGCCACATAACAGTGGCATTTAGTGTAAAAGATGTATTTACTATTCCTGTTCATTTTAATTATAATTTGTTACGATTTCATGAAAATGGTACATTGCAATTCAGTTGATTAAACTTTAAACCTTTTGCTTATAACATGAAGTCAATTCATTTGGATCAATTTTAATGTTAGTCTTGTGTTAATATCTTCAATATTCTAGGAGAGTCAGGCTGATTATGACACAGAGTGCCTTAACTTGATATCATCAACAGAGCCCATGATCAACAAAATGAAAAAGTAAAACTTTTTTGCCTATAATTTTGTAATCAAAATGAAAACACAACCTACTTCTGTATTTAAAAGGCTGGAAAAACTTCTTTGCAGGTCTTGACAGTTATTGGTCACTCAATGTATCTCAAATTCATACTTTCCCCCATACATTAGATAGTCTATGAGTTATCACTTTGCTTCACGTTTATTTGTTTAGTTTAGTTTAGTTTAGTCGATGGATCAACATCACGGCACATGGGTGTGACCCATAAGTGCTCCGTTCTTCTCCTAACTCAAACCCGAGTTTGGAGAAACTCAGCTCAGTGCACGAACTCCGTAGCACCGGCGAGGATCCTGAAATACTTTGGGTAGATTTTTAACTCGAAAATTTTGACCTGGCAGCTCCGTTAGGCTACTCTTTTTCGATTTCCAACTGCCAAGTGATTTTTTACGTGCGCAACAATACACACGGGTGTCCGCTCTCACTACCTAGAGACCAGGGGACATTTTATTACTAGAAGTCCAAGCAAAAAAATCCCGGTCTTGACCGGGGCTTGAACCCGGGACCTCCAGCTCTCAAGGCGGAAACCATACCTCAAGACCACGCAGTCCCTTCATTTATTTGTGATAGTTCTCATGATTGTTTAACTGATTCAGTGCCAAACAAAATGTAGATTTGGATTACCCATGGTACACAATCAAATGAGCAAGTAATATAATGTACATTTCCATTCACTGAGCATTGAAATTGCGGAAGATACCATGAAACAAAACAAATAACATGATGACTGTATTATAGCAATATATCATCCTTCTGTCCAAACAAGGTCACACTTGGCAATATGTTATCCTTTGGCACTGCATCAGTTAATTGTTTAAAGCCATAGATATCATGTAAGAGAACCATGATAGTGCAGTGGTTAGTATGCTTGCCTACCAGCTCAGTAGTTATGTGTTTGATTCTCCATTAAGGCAGATGTTTTTTAAATGTGACCAGCGCTCTCAGGTCAACCCAATCTAAAATAAGTACCAGGAAATGTAAAGAGATGTAAAAGCAGCTGGCAGGACATTCATGACATCCTCCATTTATTGACAATTGGTCCATAAGAATATGAGGCTAGCACGATATACCTAATACAGCTCAAGGTCTGAAAAATGATCCTTTTTGATATCTTGTCCTTGTTATCATTATTTTCACATTCATTACTTTTCAGTTTCTGTCATTTCACTGCTTTTATTCATTCTTTAGAATGTTCCTGGTTATTGCTATCTTTATAAATATAGATGGTTGCATGCCTGTCAGCTTGTACCAAAGAGACATAATTTGTGTGGTTGCTTTCATGTTGTCTGTGATGTGAAGGAAGAAAGCAATTTGTGTGGTTGCTTTCACACTGTCTGTGGTGTAAAGGAAGGCAAGCAGTTTGTGTGTTTGTTTTCACATTGTCTGTGGTGTAAAGACAAGCAAGCAGTTTGTGTGTTTGTTTTCACATTGTCTGTGGTGTAAAGGCAGGCAGGCAGTTTGTGCTGTTTGTTTTCACATTGTCTGTGGTGTAAAGGTAGGCAAGCAGTTTGTGTGTTTGTTTTCACATTGTCTGTGGTGTAAAGTCAGGTAGGCAGTTTATATGGTTGCTTTCAAATTGTCTGTGGTGTAAAGACAGGCAGGCAGTTTATGCTGTTGTTTTTTTAATTAAATAAAAACATTTAAATCACTCCAAAATGTCCTTAGATGTGTATGTTTTAAAAACTAAAAAAAAAAATATAAACAATCTTCACAAACTCCTAATTTGAATGTCAGTAATGTCATTTTATTTGCTGCCTCTGAGTCTTGAAGTTGATAGCAAATCTATCTAGTAGTCCTTCTTCAGTAACAATGTTGCTATATGTCTATTCCGGCATGGGTCACAATGATTTTGACATAATTTAACATCTGTTTTGTTAACATTTTTATTAGATATCATCACACAATGGGATGTGAGATTTCTCCATTCTATATGTCATGTCACAATGTGCAGCTGCACGTGCACATTATTTTACATGTATCTATTCAGCATTTCTGGTATTATTCTGGTGTTATTTCCACTTCACTTTCAAATTATGTTAAATTGTTGCCATTTAAGTTGTCTTTAAACAAAAACAACAAACAATGACAACCGATGACACAAATATGATAGACTCAATGAAGACAAATTACAGAAAGGAGCAGATTTGAATATCTAGGTTCACTGCTGACAGGTGATGGAATTTAAATAACAGAATTTAAAAGAAGAACAAACATTGCTTTACAAAAAACTAAAGCAATTAATACCTGTATGGGCTGAAACAGACAGAACAACACGACTCGGTGAACTGAGAGCATGCATCATATTTTCTGTGACAACATACGGGTGTGGAACTTGGGCTGTTAACAGATCAGCTGAAAAGCACAATTGCATCTTTGAATGTACATGTTACAGAAACATATTAAAAGTTGATTGCATGAAAAAAGAGAACAAATGGATCTATTCAATGAGAACTCAATCTTGAAGAAGATTGGTTATTAAGGAAAATAAAATTGAGGAATATTTTGTGCACGTAAAAAGACATGAATGTCTAAAAGATAACTATGGAGGGAGTTGAACAGGAGAAATGGAGATGAAAACTACAATAAAGATGTAAAGATCTTATGGATAATTTACACATAACAGCAAGAGTGGCAGGACACCTGGTTTATAGAGAGACATTTTGAAAGGCTGCTATGGCCATAACGTTCTGCACAGGATAAATCACTTGATGATGATGAGTTGAAAAAAGTACATCACCATTGCGATTCATTATCAAAAGCATCATCATTACCATTCTTTATCAAAAGCATCATCATTACCATTCATTATCAAAATCATCTTCATTGGCCATTTTTACATAGTGACTTGCCCACTTTGGTCTTCGGTGGTAGGTGTGAGTTCAATTCCCCTGCACTACTGATCAACAGTGAGTAAACGTGGAACTATAGCCTCTAGCAAGAATTAACGGATAAAATCACCAGATACTGGCTGCTGGGGATGGAGGCGGAGCGCTTATGGGAATGTCCCGAGTGCTGTGATGTCGGTTCCTAAATCAATCAATCAATCAATCAATCACCAGATACTTAAGAATCAGTCTAGTTTTGGCTTGCTTAAAAAGATCATTTAGGATAAACAGAACCGGGCATACAAAAATCTTGCATATAGGTTGTTAGCCATTTTGTGAGATTTTAACAAGAAACATCTAGATAGACATCTCATCCATAGTTTTTCTACTTCCTGTTTATTATGAATTCACACATAATTTTAATAAGTTGTATGAAAAGAGTTACAAACAATTGTTTATCATCAAATATAATAATAAAATGCTTTAGAAATAATTAATAACAGAGATATGGTTGTTATGTCCCCTTGTAGACAAAAGCTGTTGAGCTCCGAAAAACTTGATGAGTACTTGAATCAAGCTAGAAATGAGTCCCAGGCAGTCAAGGATCAGATGGACAAGGAGAAGGAACTAAAAGAGAATGACCTGATTAAAAATCATGGACAGATCAAGAAGATTCGTTTAGATGAAAGGTAATATATATATTTAAAATATATATATATATATATATATATATATATATATATATATATATATATATATATATATATATATATATATATATATATATACTAGCTGACCCGGCCCGGCTTCGCCCAGACTCTGGTGGGGAGCATCTCATTTAATTCATATAAGTAGTCATATAAGTTCTCGTTCCCGTTACCGACTATCTGTCTGTCTGTCTGTCTGTCTATCTGTCTGTCTGTCTGTCTGTCTGTCTGACCCGGCCCGTCTTCGCCCAGACCCTGATGGGGAGCATCTCATTTAATTCATATAAGTAGTCATATAAGTTCCCGTTCCGACTATCTATCTGTCTGTCTGTCTGACCCGGCCCGGCATCGCCCAACTCCCGGTGGGGAGCATCTCATTTAATTCATATAAGTAGTCATATAAGTTCCCGTTCCCGACTGTCTGTCTGTCTGTCTGTCTGTCTGTCTGTCTGTCTGTCTGTCTGTCTGTCTATCTATCTATCTATCTGTCTGTCTGACCCGGCCCAGCCCATGGTGGAGAGCATCTAATTTAATTCATATAAGTAGTCATATAAGATCCCGTTCCCGACTATCTGTCTGACTGTCTGTCTGTCTTGGGTAAATGTAGGAGGGAGGAGGAAGAGGGAGGTGGAGGAGGGAAGAGGAGGGAGGAGGAGGGAGGAGACAGGAGGAGTAGGGAGGAATAGGAGGGAGGAGGAGGGATTAGGAGGATAAGGGAGGAGTAGGGTGGAGGAGGAGGCGAGGAGGAGGGAGGAGGAAGAGGGAGGAGGAGGGAGAAGGAGAACGCAGGAGGAGGAGAGGGAGGAGGAGGTAGAAGGAGGAGGAGGAGAGAGTAGGAGGAGGGAGGAGGCGGAGGGAGAAGGAAGAGGGAGGAGGAAGAGGGAGAAGGAGGAGAAGGAAGGGGAGGAGGAGAAGGGAAGAGGAGGAGGGGAGGAGGAGTAGGAGAGGAGGAATGTGGAGGGGAGGAGGTAGAGGGAGTAGGAGGAGGAGGGAGGCGGAGAGAGGAGGCGGAGAGGGAGGAGGAGGAAGAGGGAGGAGGAGGAATGTGAAGGGAGGAGGGGGAGGAGGTAGAGGGAGGAGGAGGAGGAGGTAGAGGGAGGAGGAGGGAGGAGGAGGAGGGAGGAGGCGGAGAGGAGGAGGAGGGAGGAGGAGGGAGGAAGAAGGAGGAGGAGGGAGGAGGAGTGATGAGGAGGAGGGGGGAGGAGGAGCGAGGAGGAGGGAGGAGGAGGAAGAGGGAGGAGGAGGAATGAGAAGGGAGGAGGAGGGAGGAGGTAGAGGGAGGAGGAGGAGGGAGGAGGAGGAGGGAGAAGGAGGAGAGGGAGGAGGAGGAAGGAGGGAGGGAGGAGGAGGAGGAGGGAGGAGAAGGAGGAGGAGGAAGAAGGAGGGATGAGGAGGAGGAAGAGGGAGGAGGAGGAATGTGAAGGGAGGAGGAGGTAGTAGAGGGAGGGAGGAGGAGGGAGGAGGAGAAGGGAGGAGGAGGGATGAGGAGGAGGGAGGAGGAGGAAGAGGGAGAAGGAGGAATGTGAAGGGAGGAGGAGGGAGGAGGAGGAGTGAGGAGGAGGAGAGGGAGGAGGAGGAAGGAGGAGGGGGAGGAGGAGGAGGAGGGAGGAAGAAGGAGGAGGAGGGAGAAGGAGGGATAGGGAGGAGGGGGAGGGAAAGAGGAAGAGGGTAGGAGGAAGAGTGGAGAGGAGGAGGAGGAGGTAGAGGGAGGAGGAGGAGGAGAGAGGAGGATGAGGGAGGAGGAGGAGGAAGAGGGAGGAGGAGGGAGGAGGAGGGAGGAGGAGGAGGAAGAGGAAGGAGGAGGGAGAGGGAGGAAGAGGGAGGAGGAGGAAGAGGAAGGAGGAGGAAGAGGGAGGAGGAGGAAGAGGGAGGAGGAGGATGGAGAGGGAGGAGGGGAAGAGGAAGAGGGTAGGAGGAGGAGGGGAGAGGAGGAGAAGAAGGGAGAAGGAGGGATGAGGAGAAGGAGGAGGGAGGAGGAGGGGAGGGGAGGAGGCAGAGGGAGAAGAAGGAAGGAGGAGGAGTAAGGAGGGAGAGGAAGGAGGGAGAATGAGGAGGGGAGGAAGGAAAGGGAGGTGGAAGAGGAGGAGGAGGGAGGAGGAAAGAGGTAGGGGGAGGAGGAGATTAGAGGGAGGAGGAGGAGAGGAAAGGGAGGAGGAAGAGGAGGAGAAGGGAGGAGGAGGGTGGAGGGAGGAGGAGGAGGGAGGAGGTAGGAGGAGGAAGAGGGAAGAGGGAGAAGAAGTGAGAAGGAGGAGGGAGGATGATGAGGGAGAAGGAGGCAGGAGGAGGAGGAGGGAGGCAGGAGGAGGAGGGATGAGGAGGGAGAGGGAGGAGGAGGGAAGAGAGGAGGGGGGGAGGAGGCGGAGGGAGGAGGATGGAGGAGGAGGGGAGAGGAAGAGGGAGAAGGAAGAGGGAGAAGGAGGAGGGAGGAGAGGGATGAGAGGGAGGAGGAAGAGGAGAAGGGTGGAGGGAGGAGGTAGAGGGAGGAGAAGAGAGGGGGAGAGAGTTCGCCATTCCGAATTCATACTCGTCTAGTTCTTCCCTTCTACACGACTGTAGATAACTTCCTTACACATAAAAAGATGAATTGTTATTGATATTGCCGTGGCATGGAGGAATATCAGCAGCAGAGTTGATTAAAAAAAACAAAGACTGAGATCTACAGAGAGCCATGAACGCCTACGCCAGCCGGCACTGGCACTTGATGATGATGATTGCCGTGTGACGATTCTGTGTAGTCACGTCATTTTCTTCCCTTTCCCTAGCGTTTTGGTTCGGGGATTCTTTCATCATCATCATCATATATTTACGTACGTATTTTGGGAGGGGGAGGAGGGAGGAGGAGGAAGAAGAAAAAAAACTATGACAGTTGACAGCTCTGGAATGAAAGGAAGGCGTGTAGAAAATTTCATCTCAATCGGATGGGCCGTTCGCGAACAAATAAAGGACATACATATTTACATACATACATATATACATACACATATACATACACTTTGTTTTATAGATATATATATATATATATATATATATATATATATATATATATATATATATATATATATATATATTAAATATAAATATAAATATATTTGTTTTTGTTTTTTTTCACTTATGTCTCTAATTTTTGTGTAACATGTTTACTTTTGATTATATTAATTTTCATCGCAAATTATGTAATGGATATTAGAATATTTTATAACAGAAAGAATAGTCAGGGCGTTCTGATAGTTCATCTCATAGTGAGTTTAACTTCTTGGGCTATAGTGACTGATTTGGAACCACATACCTAAAAAATGTTGATTCACTGAGCCTAAAATAGGTACCTAATTCTGTCCTGAATAGAGAACCGATGATGGGAAAATGATAAATTCATGACAAAGTATATGTGACATCTTTTATTATAAAGAGACAAAGAATGCTGAAGCTTCATTTCAGTTGATCTCCATTGGGAAGATGACAAATGATCTCATATATTTTCTTCAGTTCTTTTGTTAGCAATACACAATCCATTTGTGCCATTCTGGTGTTAAGAAATAGAAACTATGATTTATAATTCTTGGTGTTAACTTATTCTGCCCAGGTAAAACGCCATGTGTGATCAGCTATTGTTAACATGCACCAAGCAATACACAATGTGTGGTTAGTTATAGTCTGTGTGTATCAAGCAATGCACAATGTGTGGTTAGCTATAGTCTGTGTGTATCAAGCAATACGCATTGTGTGATTAGCTACCTTGTGCACTAAGTAAACACCATGTGTGATCAGCTATCTTGTGCACTAAGTACACACCGTGTGTAGTTAGCTATTGTCTATATGCACCAAGCAGCACACTATGTGTACCACATAGTGCACTGTGTGTGATCAGCTATTGTCCCTGTGCACTAAGCAACATACAATGTGCAATCAGCAAATGTCCCTGTGCACCAAGCTACATGCAATGTGTAATCAACAAATTTCCCTGTGCACCAAGCAACATACAATGTGTGATCAGCTATTGTCCCTGTGCATCAAGCAGCATACAATGTGTGATCAGCTATTGTTCCTGTGCATCAAGCAGCGTACAATGTGTGATCAGCTATTGTCCCTGTGCATCAAGCAACATAAAATTTGTGATCACCTTTTGTCCCTGTGCATTAAGCAGCATATAATGTGTTATCAGCTATTGTCCATGTGACCAAGCAACATATAATTTGTAATCAGCAAATATCCCTGTGCATCAAGCAGCATATAATGTGTGATCAGCTATTGTCCCTGTGACCAAGCAACACACAATGTGTAATCAACAAATGTTCCTGTGCACCAAGCAGCATACAATGTGTAATCAGCGAATGTTCCTGTGCACCAAGCAGCATACAATGTGTAATCAGCTGTTGTCCCTGTGCATCAGGCAACATACAATGTGTAATCAGCAAATGTTCCTGTGCATCAAGCAGCATATAATGTGTAATCAGCAAATGTTCCTGTGCATCAGGCAACATACAATGTGTAATCAGCTATTGTCCCTGTGACCAAGCAACATACAATGTGTAATCAGCAAATGTTCCTTTGCACCAAGCAGCATACAATGTGTAATCAGCTGTTGTCCCTGTGCATCAGGCAACATACAATGTGTAATCAGCTATTGTCCTAATGCACTAAGCAGCATACAATGTGTAATCATCAAATGTTCCTGTGCACCAAGCAGCATACAATGTATGATCAGCTCTTGTCCCTGTGCACCAAGAAACATGCAATGTTGGATCAGCTATTGTCCTTGTGCATCAAACAATGTTTCATGCTTTATTATACCTGGTCTGAGCAGACTAAAGCAAACTAGCTAAACAGTTTAATAAGTAGATCAATGTATGTGTTATACACAGTATATACGCAGTATATACATTGTATAAACATTATATACATTGTCTCTTTGAAACTAAAACATTCATACTATTTTAGTTGTAGTTATTGACCCCCTTAAACATCTTTTGCATAATCGTCTAGTCTGAAATAGTTTAAAATACTAACTTATTCTATACTGTTTGTATCAGATGAAAGAGCATGCAAAAGAATTGAAAGAATATAATTCACAGAGCAGAGCTAATCAAACAGAGGGACCAGTGGGTGAGTTTGAGCATTGCTTAAATCTTATATTTCTTCTTCATCTTCAGCTTCTGGAGCCTATAAGGATCTTTGCCACAAACATATTCCATTTCCACAACTGTCAGTTCCCATGATTTTGTTCTGTGCAAGTTGATGTATATTTAGGAACATGAAGCATGGAGACTAGGGAAAATCAAGCATGGGCTGTGTTGACATTTGTTTAAAAGAGAAGTCCACAAGACAGAATGCTTCACACAGTAATAACTGAGTGACGAAAAATGTAATGTGAAATCAAAGCAGACAGAGCAGACACTTGACCCTTCACTTTCTTGTTGAATAGACATACATAATAATACAGAAAGAAGTATGAGTGTAGTGTGACAGAACTGATTGATACAGAGAAAGAACTTCCATGGTATTTGTTGAAAAAGAATATTCCCATATAAGATGACAGTTATACATCAACTGACCAGAAGAGTAATATTTGTTGCAATAGTCAGTGTGATACCTCAGAATTATTAGTTGACCTGTCATTTAGAGAACTGAAAGACTTATAAGGCAAACAAAGTAACTAACCAGGGAAACAGTACAAGAACTTACCTAGACAACCAGTTATCACTCTGAACAGGGAACCTTACTCTGCCATGATGGTAGGGGAGGAAAACCCATACAAAGGTGCCGTCAAGCTGGGTTGTCCAGTTGTGGATTTCCAGGGCAATTTCATGATTGAGGTGATATAATGAACATTCTTATCTATACAACCAGCCACTGTTTTGTTAGTTTTATTACCTGCCTGTTTGTTTCCAGCTTTAGTCTTCTTTATCAACCAGCCTAAAGATTACCAGAGGTAATGGACACACACTGTATTTTTACAGCTCTGCTACTGTTCAACTCATTTTATTTCTGTAAGCACTCAAGCTATTTTTGGGGTACTGTCTTGTGATGATTTTATTACATGACGCAACCATCTGATTTGCTGTTTTGTTTTTAAAATATAGTCTAACACATGGACATCCTTCTTGTTAAACAAGTTTCTGAGATTCTCTCACATTTAGAATTCATCATAAGCATGTCATTTTTGTTGTTTAAATGTTTCTTTGCTTATTTGTTGTGAACTTCTCCTCTCATTCTTCCAGTGGATGATATTAAGCTACCTTTGCTTTATTTGCTAGTTTTCTATGATGATTTTAGTTTTCATTCACTTTCTCAATGTTGATTTTCATATTTTGTTCTTTTATTTCTTTGTGAAGGTTGTCAATGTGTCTATATAATTCATCTTGTATATTTGCTATGAAAGTTACAACTCCAATGTGTCTTATAACATGTAAATGACACATACGACTTATTGTGTAATGATGTTTGCATTCTAAAGCACTTGATTTCTTTGGCAGAGCTATAAAGGTGGATTTTAATAGGTCTCTAGGAATGTGCCAACTATTATAGACATCATTTATAAATTTTGTCAATATTTAAATTCCAAAATCTCCTCCTCATCATCATCATCAAGTGCCACGCTGGCTGGCGTAGGTGTTCATGACTCTCCACAGATCTCGGTCTTTGGTTTTCTGGATCAACTCTACTGATGATATTCCAGAATCTTCTAGGCCTCAATTTTCTCCAGCATAATGTTGTCTGGACTGGGTGCTTTTCCTTTCTTCATGTGGTGTAGTGCATCTTTAACTTCCTCTCAAGTATTTATGGACTTTCACCATTGTCTTGAATATTTACATCAGGTCTCCTATCATCATACATCTCTTCTAGATATTCTGTTCATCTATTAACTATATCATCTTGTCCCATTATTACCATACCATTCCTCAGTTTTAAACATCCAGTAATATATCGAGTTTTCCTACCTGTTAGGGTATTTATTTGTTGACACATGGAACTTGAGTTTTTTCCATGGATTGTCCCATTCTCCATGTAATGTTGATTCAGCCATATTTCTTTAGCCTCTTTGCATTTGTTTATTATTTCTTTATGTGTTGTGTTATATTCTTCAATATCCTGCATTTTATTTCTTTTTTCATCCTTCATCTGCAAAATTTCTTCTGTCATTCTTTTCTCTTTTGCTATTCAATGTTTGCGTGTAATGATCAGCGAATATCTATGAATAATAAAGAACATATATTCGCAGAAGACAGCGGCCATAAAAATCAACAACCTTTTAGGAATATTTCAGTGCATAAGGAAGGATTTCAGACAAAGATATGTAATGTCTCCTGATTTGTTTTTATTGTACATAGAACATTCGAGGGCGAGTCAATAAGTAAGTCACACAGTTCTGTGGGATGGCAGGTAAATGTAGTTGGTGTTTTCTACAGGTGTCATTAAATGACAGCAACATCGAACTTTATATTCCCGTTTGTCAGGTGGCGCTAGGTGTCACATGTGCATGCGCAGCACATAAGCAGAATGGTCACTGTACTTACGGAGTGTACAATCAAAGAGCAGCGTGCTGTTGTGCATTTTGTTTTTGTCTGTGGGCAAAAAGACTGCCTGCAAAGGATATTCATAACAAAATGCTTCCTGTTTATGCTGAAAAATGTTTGTCCCGTACAGCGGTGCATAGCTGGGTAGAAAAATTTTCTCAAGGACGTTCTAAAATTGTTGATGAAATCCGATCTGGTCGTCCTGTTGAGATTGCAACAGAAGCATCCTTCCAACGGGTGGAGGAGATGATTAGAGGTGACAGGCAAGTAACGATAGACTCTGTAGCATCTGCAATAGGGTGCTCATATGGTTCAGCATAATGCATGGTCGATTGAAAATTAAGAAAGTGTGATCAAGGTGGGTGCCCAGACAATTGAAGGAGGAACACAAAATGAACCAATTTGGCCTTTCCTTGCACCATCTTTGTCGATACGAAGATGAAGGAGAAGACATGCTGAACAGGATTGTTACTGGGGATGAATCATGAGTGCATCACTACCAGCCCGAATCAAAACATGCTTCAATGCAATGGAAACATCCTTCTTTGCCTTGTGTCCAAAAATTCAAGGTTACGCCATCAGCAGGGAAGGTTATAGTGACAGTGTTCTGGGATTGTCAAGGAGTGCTTTTAACCAATTTCAAGAAGAAAGGTGACAATGTGAATTCTGAATCATACTGTGAAGTTCTGTCAATGCTTCATGATGCAATTCGAAGAAAACGTCCAGGACTGCTGACTAGAGAAGTGTTCTTCTTCATGACAATGCCAGACCACATACGGCTCGATTAACTCAGGAGAAAATTAACCAAGGTGGGAAGTTCTGGAACATTCACCTTACAGCCCCGACTTAGCCCTGAGTGATTTCCACCTTTTTTGTCCACTGAAATCCCACCTTGGCGGGATACATTTCATGAATGACGCCGAAGTTGAATGTGAAGTGAAAATGTGGTTTAGAAAACAGAGCATGCAGTTCTATGCAGCCGGTTTGGGAGGACTGATAAAACGATGGGAACAGTGCATCAATGTTGGTTGAAATTATGTTGATGAATAAAGGGACAATGTATGTATAAAAATAAACGGGTTTCAAGTTGTTATCATATTTAGTAATTTGCCTACTGCCATTTGTGACTTACTTATTGACTTCTCCCTCGTATAATGCAATCTACAAAAAATATGCCAGGGATTCTGTTTGGTGGACACAATATAAATAACTTACATTATGCTAATCACACCATCTTGAAAGCAGCAAGTCAGAAAGAAACAGCAAGTCAGGAAATGATAGATACAGTAGTTATAGAACGTGAAACAAAAATGGGCCTTAGTATGAATAAGGGGAAGATCGAAGTCATGGTGATATCCAAGAAACAGATCATGCCTACATGTACAATTAAAGTACAGGACGTTATTTTGAGGCAAGTGCAGAAATTCAAATATCTAGGCACATGGATAACATCAGATGGAAGATGCATTACCAAGATAAATAACAGAATAGGACAAGCAAAACCTGCATTCTATCAAATGAAGAACATTTTATGGACTAAGTCCTTGTCATTGAAGTTAGAAAAAGAATTCTTGCATGTTACATAGAAATAGTTTTAACCTATGGCTGTGAATCCTGGATAATTAATAAACAGGTGAAAATATCCCAGGAGGCTGTGATGATAGTGAGAGAAAATTCTTGACAGTCTTTTATCATGGCATGGAAGGGAGTGTAGTTTACGAACTTATACACGCTCTTTGAAATTGCAAGATGTAGAGAAGTATGAGTGTCCACACTGATTGACATGGCACTTGGTGATGAGCATGTAAATAAACTTTATATCATCATCATCAAGTGCTGTGCCGGCTGGCGTAGGCATTCATGGCTCTCCACAGATCTTGGTCTTTGGTTTTCTGGATCAACTCTGCTGCTGATATTCCTCCATGCCACCGTCTCAATCCATCCAGCATCATTTCTCTTGGTCTGCCTCTGCCTCTCTTCCCCTAGATCTTTCCAGTTGTTACGATGTTCTCCAATACCCCTCTTCTCATCACGTGACCGAAGAAAGATGTTTGTCTCTGTCTTATTGTTGTATATAATGTTCTAGTTTCATTAGCCTGTTTCAGGCAGTCGTCGTTAGTTACTCTGGCAGTCCAGGGAATTCGCAACATTCATCTCAGGAACCACATCTCTGTTGCTTCTAATTTCTTCTTAATTTGTTCATTTACATTCCAGGATTCACTGCCATACAGCAAAACTGGTTCTACATAGCATTTCAGCACTCTCTTTCTTACATTCAGTGATAGTGACTTATTGCATAAGATACTCTTCATTTTCTGAAATGCGGCCTTTGCCTGCCCTATTCTGCTCCTAATCTCTGTTGTACATCTTCCATCTGATGTTATAAATGCCCCTAGGTATCTACAATTATCCACTTGGTTAAGGATTTTTCCTTCTATTTCTATGTCACATTTTGGTGTCACCATTTTCTTTGATATTACCATTGTTACTGTTTTCTTGATATTCAAGGAGAGTCCTTTCCTTGCACTCTCTGTTACTACAACGTCTAATAATTGTTGTAGGTCTGTTGAATTATCCGCCACCAATACTGTGTCATCTGCATAGCGTATATTATTTATATTATGACCTCCAACTAGTCTTCCTGGCATCTCTTTGATCTCTCTCATTATTACTTCGCTATACAGGGAGAAAAGATCTGGTGACAAGACACACCCCTGTCGTACTCCTAGCTTTATCTGTTCGTAACTACCCTCTTTATTTCCTATTTTAATTGCTGCTACTTGGTTCCAGTAAACATTCTTTATTATTCTTAAATCTTTTCCATCAATGTTGATATCTTCCAACATTTTAATCAGTTCATCATGTTTTACTTTATCAAATGCCTTAGTATAATCTATGAAGCACAAATATATGTCTCTCTGTTTCTCTATTGACCTTTCTATTAGTGTCCGTAGTGTATAAATTGCATTGTTTGTGCCCTTTCCTTCCACAAATCCATACTGTTCTTCACTAATTTCCATTTCTATTTTCTTTTTGATTCTTCTCATCATGATTCTGAGTAGAAGCTTTGTGATATGGTTTATAAGGTTAATTGTACGAAAATCTTTACAATCAATTGCTCCTGGTCTTTTTGGTATAGCTATAAATACAGATTTCAGCATATCACTGGGTAAATATCCACTACTGTAAATATCATTCAACATTTTGGTTAATATATCTACTCCAAATTCTCCCAATACTTCTAATTCTTCTATTGTGATTTCATCTGGCCCAGCCATTTTTCCTTTCTTCATATATTTCATAGCGTCAGCGACTTCTTCTTTTAGAATAGGTGGGCCTTCTAAGTTCCTATCTTCTGTTAATTCTTCCCTTTCTCCGTCATATAATTCTCTAATACACTCATTCCACCTCTTCATTATAGCACCTTCCTCTAATAATATCTTTCCTGTTTTTGATTTCAAGCACCCTGTATTTATTCTTATTTTTCTTCCTGTAAGCTCACTGATTTGTCTGTGCATATTTTTTGTATATTTATTAGAATTTAATTCAATTTTTTTGCATTGCTCGTTTAACCAACTTTCTTTAGCCTTCCCACATTTATCTTTTATTTCTTTATTTATCTTAGCGTATTCTTGTTTGTCATTTTTACTTTGTTTTCTTTCATCCATCAGTTTTAAGATTTCTTCATTCATCCATTTTTTCTTAGCTATTTTGCCTCTCTCCGGTAATACTTCTTTGCTAGTTTGATGAATGGAGTCCCTTAACATTTCCCATTGTTCATTTATACTCTGTATTTTAGCTATCGCATTGTACCTATTTTTCACAGTCACTCGGTATAGTTCTTGCATTTCTTTATCTATTTTCAGAACCTCTTTATTAAGTCTTATGTCCTTAACCATTTTTTCCCTCTCTTTAATCTTACTTTTATTTGTCCACATAGTGGTACATGATCACTATTACAGTCAGCACCAGGCATCGTCTTTACATTAATTAAAGCATTTCTAAATCTTTTATTAATTAGTATGTAGTCAATTTGGTTGCGTATTTTCTTATCAGGGCTTTTCCATGTGTACATTCTTCTTTTATGGTGTTTAAACCATGTTTTTCCAATGATCATATCATTTATATTTGCCCATTCTATTAGCTTTTCCCCTCTTTCATTTCTTGTACCTAAACCATAATTCCCCACTACATCCTCCATTTTCCCCTTTCCTACTTTTGCATTAAAATCACCAAACTTTATATATGCACTCTGATATTTTAAATATATTCTAACATTTTCTCTTCTGATCACAACGTAATTTGTTAATTCCACAAGTTGATCTGTTCTGATCACAACGTAATGGGTTAATTCCACAAGTTGATCTGTTCTGATCACAATGTAATGGGTTAATTCCACAAGTTGATCTGTTCTGATCACAACATAATGGGTTAATTCCACAAGTTGATCTGTTGGACTTCAATGTTGACTTCTCGTCCTTGACTTAGAGAAGTAAATTACCAGTACCTCAGAAGTCAGAGAGGGTTTACCTGATGATTGGGGACACCAGTAATAGCATAAAGCTAACAAGCACTCACTAGTAGTAGCAACTATTATTAGCAGTGACATGTGTATGGATATCTTAAGTTCAAAGGGAGCGAGCGAACGTAAAATAATTTTAATTGAATTGTCTTTACAGATCCAGTCTTGTACGTGACTGATTTGGTGAAGCTGAAATCCCAGCATCGGCAAGAGCTAACTGAGATAGAGAATGGCATTGATGAGAATCAGGCAAAGGAACTTCAGATGCTTAGAAACCAGGTCACAGAGAATGCAAAACAAAAACTTACAGCAGTTGAGAAAAGGCTTGTGGACAAAGTGAAAGCTGAAGGTACAATTGCTGTTTTTGTTCATCCATCACATGTTTTTGTTCATCCATCACATGTTTTTGTTCATCCATCACATGTTTTTGTTCATCCATCACATGTTTTTGTTCATCCATCACATGTTTTTGTTCATCCATCACATGTTTTTGTTCATCCATCACATGTTTTTTAGTTGTTGTTTTTTTTTTCTTGCGTTCACTGACTTTGAACTCAAGCGTAGTCTATACACACACACCGGACTGATTTTGTCTAGTGCACCGGACTGATTTTTTCTAATGCACCGGACTGATTTTTGCCCTTGGATTAGCTTTCCCTTTTACCAGTGTCCCTCACCATCAGGCAAATCCACTCTGACTTCTGAGGTAACAAATCCAGCAAATATGATCAGGACCACTTTGTTGATCCATGTTTTTCTTCAGGACCACTCTGTTGATCCATGTTTTTCTTTTAAAGTTGCATATCCTTTACAGGATGTCGCAGTCAACCCCAGTTTTTTTTGGCGTTGTGATTTCTTGGCAAGTTTATATTCAGTAGTTTGCCATTGCTTTCAGAACAACTGGCACTCATACCATTGTATGAAAACCAATCCAAGGCAGTCTGCTGCCAAAATGCCTACAGCTGTGTTTCAAACGTGGTACGTAGGATTATGAATTGTGTCCATAACCCCTTTGCCACAGAGCAGGCGATCCAGGTTTATTGTACTTAAATAAGCTAAGGGGGCTGAGTGGTCTCAAGGTATGGTGTCCGCCTCGAGTGCTGGAGGTCACGGGTTCAGGCCCCGGTGAGGACCAGGATTTATTTAAAAAATCCACCTGGACTTTCAATAATAAAATTTCCCCTGGTCTCTGGGTAGTGAGATCAGACGCCCGTGTGTATTGTTGCGCATGTAAAAAATCCCTTGGCAGTTGGAAATCGAAAAAGAGTAGCCTAACGGCGCTGCCCAGGCAAAATTTCGAGTTAAAAATCTACCCAAAGTATTTCAGGATCCTCGCCGATGCAACGGAGTTCGTGCATTGAGCTGAGTTTCTCCAGACTCAGGTTTGAGTTAGGAGGAAAACGGAGAACTTATGGGTTAAACCGTGTGCCGTGATGTTGATCAAACGACTAAAACTAACTAAAAACTAAAAGCTAAGTTAGTCTTCATTTGTGAAGTTGACTGATGAGTCCAATCTTTCATCATCGTCAGTTGTTAATCCTACAGAATTATGATCTCATCATTCTTCTCTAAAACCTCACAAAATTCCTCACTTGTATGCTAATTGTCCATGATTCCCTTCCGTAAATCAATATTGGCTCCATGTAGTTCTTAAGAACTCTTTTACTCATTTCATTATAGCAGTGTGAAATTTAAGAATTTTCTATATAACAGACCACAGCGTAAATAGATATCAGTGACAATATGGGAAAGATATGGAAGGAATTATACAAGATAGCATAGAATAATAGAAGTTGTCATGAGGTTGTTGAGGGTCTATGCTGAAATGGGGAATGAAGGACAGAAAAAACAAACATAATATCACAGCTTAAAAGTTCAGAGATCATGCTCCCACCTCACAATCTTTTCCTGCGATAACTCACAGCAGTATCATCATAAGATACTTGTGACATGATGGATTTATGGTGCATTTGTATGTGTATAGGAGCCATGGTGGTATAATGACTACCATGCTAGCCTGTTGGCCCAGTGGTCATGTGTTCAAATCCCCGTCGGTGTGGGTTAAAAAAAATTGAACTGGTCTTCCAGGTTGATTAAAAATGTGGACTAGGAAATGTCCTGGGGAGAAAGCTGGCTGGCGGGATATCAACATCATCACCCACTGGGTGCTGATCGGCCTATAAACATATGGATCTAACACCATATACCCAGTAAAATCTCAAGGTGTATAAAAAGGCCCAAAAACCCTTGGTATAGATCCAGACGTGTGGGAAAGAGTTGCAACCGACAGATGTTCCTGGAGAAGAGATGTACGAAATGGACTGGTGCACTTTGAGTGCAATCTGATCCAACAAACTGAGGATAGGCGGCACAGGCATAAAATGCAGACACTTATTGTGGGATCTGCCTCGTCTTACAGATGCGGAAACTGTGACAGAGATTGCCACTCTCGCATTGGACTACAGTCACCAGCGGTGCTGTCAGGTACCTCCCCAGCGGCACAACTCTTTAGTCCTTCAGGACTGAAAGAGGCCTATTACTACTACAAAAAAAGGCCCTTTACCTTATTTAGTTCTCTGCTGTTTTACTTTTTAAAAACTCTGTGCTTTATGATTATAATGTTATTCCATAAGTTACAATATAAAAGTTGAATAAAAAACACACACACTTGCATTGAAAAACCCGTCGACAAACGTAAGTAGTTATTTGTTATCTTTTTTATTATATAGCCTTTCCTCTTCTACCCAAGAATGTTTATATACTTGCTTGGTGGTCTTTTTTCTTACTTATTGTGTGTGTGTGTGTGTGTGAGCACATACGCGCATGCGCGCACCCATGCATGCACGCAAACACCAACCCACAGGGAGAGAGAGAGAGGAAGAAAGAGAAAGAAAGAGAGAGTCTTCGTTTTGCCAGACTAAAGTACTAAAGTTTGTATGATGCTTTCTGGGAATCAAACCCCAAATATTCATAGAAATAGATGTGTGTGCCACCTTTCTATTACAAACAGCTTTCATACTATGACAAGAAAACTTCCAAAACTATGACAAGCTTCCATGGTAAATATTCACTAGCTAGAGTTAAGCTAAATGATCTGTTTTGGGTAATACTAGCCTGTAAAATAATTTCATTACTTCCTTTCTGTAACAACATTTGAATATTTTACCCACCAAATAATTCATTTGAATGCTGAATTCACTGACAGGTGTGACGAATGATGTTATTGACAAAATTCTGCAGACTCACAGGGAAGATGTAAAAAAGCTGGAATCCAAACATCTGGCAGACAAACAGCAGCAAGAGATGAGACTCAAGGTTTGGCTACTTAATTTTGGGGTATGGGCGCATGATAAGGCAGATGTGGTTGGGATCCTTTGGAATTGTGTGTATAGTGCAGAAAAACGGGTAGATCTCACGACTGGGAGAGAATGGTGCAGCTGGGAGTGACCAGAGGATCTGCCCGACACTCAAAACTCCCAGGAAAAGCCACACCTACACATAATCAGACTGCTACTGGTATCATTTGTATTGAGACATTTTGCTGGCTGTTGCAGATGAGGACGGAGCATGTATGGGAATGTCTGCATGCTGTGAAGTTGGTTCTTGATACAACTCAACTCAGCTCAACTTTAGACTGTTCTAGTTTTTAAAGAAACTAGTTTATCTTCCTCTGCCCTTTATTAGCATAGGCTCTCAACCACTCATGCCCAGCCATCTTGTCTTTTGCTATCCCAGCAACCTCCTCCATGTCCTCCTCATATTATTTAACCCTGTCTCTTATTTTCTTTTCCATGTGTTTTTTTTTAAAAAGTTTGCTGCTAACTAGAAAGCCAACGCTGTGGCAAAGGGGTTACTAACATAGTTTGTTATCCCACATTCTGCATTCGAAACACAACTACGGATGATTTTGGAAACAGACTGCCTTGCACTGGTTTTCATACAATGATATGAGTGCCAGTTGTTCAGAAAGCAATGGCTAACTACTGAACGTAAACTTGCCAAAAAATCACAAACAGCCAAACAATGCTGTAAAGAATATGCAAACAACTTAACTGATTAGAAATATTTTTGTAATGTTGATTTATTTCATTTGCTTTTATTGCACATGGATATCTCCATAAATGCTGCAGTCTTCTCTCATAGATCATGTACAGAGTTTCTAAACATTGTACGCAAACTCTGTAGCACTGGCAAGGATCAAAATGTATCCGAGTTATCAACTATCACCCATACTGAAACATCCCAATATACCTATGATCGCAAAACGACAGATAAATAGCATATTTACACCAATCTTGTGCTACCAATTTCAAACTTGGAAATGATTCAACTCACAAAATCAACACTTGTAAGATGAGATTCTTGAGAAGTGCTGGCAACTTAACTTCTATATTATTTAACTATCTCTTATTTGCTTTTATTGCACATGCATATCTCTATAAATGCTGCAGGCTTCTGTCATATATCACTTAAGTTTCTAAACATGGGGTACACTCTGTAGCATTGGCAAGGATCAAAATGTCTCAATACCAGAATCATAGATGCTACAAAAACTCTTCCAAGGAAGTCTCGTATTCGGCAAATGGTTTTTTTTTAATTTCCAATTTTCATGTCGTAAAATTTACAAACATGTAAATAATTCTCTGCTGCATTCATTTAATTCTAGACAACACAAGATCACCATCATGTAGCAAGTCCTTTACAGATTATCACTTTCATCTTGATCGTGTGTCAGTTCCCAGCCTCATGTCCAAGGTGTATTCAATGTCTGGTGTCTATCTTCAAGCTGGTCGATCCTTGCATCTTCTTTAAGGAGCCATGCCTATTATTCTTTCCAAACCATTGTGATGTTTAATGTGGTTAAAGTATTTCAGTTTTTGTGATATGAGGCTGTTTTTGTGTCAGAACACATAATACACATAAATATTTTAGGTATCTTTTGGTTTAAACATCATGACTTTTTCATTTGAAAATATGAAATTAAAGTTAAGGCTGTTCAAAATAATTATTATAATGTATGATATTTAAAAAATTGTTCCTGAACATTTTCTTACCAAGGAAGATTCCAACAACAACTATATGATACACTTTAGTTTGATGTGAAAATTGTAGTGAATAAACAACTACAATGGGTTTTGTTACACTTATTTTTATGGTGGAAGTTATTGATTGCTGGTGAATGTCGTCATCATTGTCCTGTAGCAGGTCCTCTGGAGAACGTTGATCACATCACAGCCGGCCATCAGTCTCTCAGCCTCTTGCCATCTCTTGTGCCTCACGCCCAGTGTGTCTGCAATATCCTGTGTCCATTTGTATGGTGGTCGACTACTCTCTCTTCTTCCAGGAACCATGCCTTCCGTCACTGTTCTTTCAAAAGCCACTGTGATCCATAATATGGCTATAGTATTTCAGTTTACAGGAAAAAATTGTCTTTATGAGCCAGTTTTAATTGATGTTTAGATCTCACAGTATCAAAGAGTCAGCTGGTGCAGCTAGAGTGCATACAGAATGAATTTATGTAGGTGATCTAGGGATACACAAGGAACACGCTGGTGCTGTGTTTGCAATACATTCAAGTTTTCCCAATGATTGTGGACAAACTTAAGGTACTGCAGCTGAGCCATATTTCTAAGTGGCTGCAGACAAGGAACACCCCATACATGAAGACCTGGGCACAGTTAAGAGACACATGTTGATGGGAGGAAAATTATGGATGACTCAGACAGAGGACATAATCAGATATGTGTGCATGATTGAGAACATTGTGAGAGGAGTGGGAAGAATGTCAGAGGAAAAGTCAGACCTGTGCAGGATCATAATCACATTGAACAGGGATTGGCCAACAAGCTGTGCTGAATAGGAGTTGTGAAAACTCATTCATGACAATTCGTGCCCAGGTATGTAATTGTCTGCAAGGATGGCTCTGTGCTAAGAGGAAAAAGAAGTACCTCGGGGTTCATAGTGAAGGTTAGTGGATGGTGTTTAGTGGAGGAGAGCCTGGCATATGATACCTAACATCTAGTCTGAGAATGGAGGGGGAGGCAGTCACAGTGGCATTCCGCTAACTAGAGGACAGGTAGCACACACGTTATTGTAATGGACTCACAGAACCTAATTAGAAAGTTGAGGACAGGCATGCTTTATGTAGAGTGGCATCCTTCAAATCAGAAGTCAAAAATAGGGAGCATCTGTTTGATCTTTTCTCCAGGACATATTGGCTGAGTCTACACCATTAGGTTTGGTGTTGGTGTACGATACGGCAGGTGTGGTCAGAGTCCTTTGTTGTCATGTGTATAGTGTGACAGAACAGATAGATGATCACAGCCTGGAGAGAATGGTGCTGCAGGGAGTGACCAGAGGATCTAGCAAACATTCAGTACTCTGAGGAAAGGCCACAGGAGTCTCCGTGGCAAAGTGGTCAAGCCGTCTGACTTGGGTTCCGAAGGTTGTGGGTTAAATTCTGGACCGCATCCTTCAGTTCACGAGTAAATTTTTTTAGACTCCTGAGGGTCGTCGCTGGAGCTACGGAGTTCGTGCTTTGTGCGATGCTTTCCATGCTGCTGAAAGAGACTGAGCCATATGGGATAAAACCCAGTGCAATGAAGCCTGCCCAAACAAATCAGTATTTTTTTTTTTTTTGCACTCGCTCGCTTTGAACTCAATTGTAGTCTATACACTATACTTCTAATAGTCTTGTACTGAACTTTACGTGTGGATTAGCTTTCCCTATAAACAGTGTCCTTTGCCGTCAGGCGAACCCACTCTGACTTCAGAGGTACTTGTAATTTACATCTCTAAGTCAAGGGCAATAGGTCAGCAGTTTTGTCCAACTGTCCGGTGTAGGGGTTGAACCCCTTACCTCAGCATCAGCACACCGGATGTTTAAGATCACGCACTCTTATTCATTCGGCCATGCTGATCTACCAAATCAGTATAATAACAAAGACACAGTCGTTTTGATTTTTCAGACACGTGTATAATTTAAAAGGATCACAGCTTACAATGTGCAGCCATTTTTCATATTTTGGAACTATTATTTTTGTTTTTGTTGTTGATAGAATGAACTAGCTACACGGAAAAAAGAGCTGGAGCAGATGAGAGAAAGGGAGAAGCATGAGCAGCAGAAAGTGAGAGAGCATGAAGCTAGCATTTTACAGTGAGTGTATTAATTTCATTCATTTTATTATTTATTTGAGGAAAAGTCATTAAGTAACAGGAATTGTATTATAAAGTGCATGGAAGAGTACGAACAACAGAAAATTGTATTTCAGGACACAAACAGGTTCTTAAGCAAAATCCAATGTAGAAGTCGTGAGAACTGAGCAGTTTGTGCATGCACGATAGCGATTACAAAATGGCTGCCCCACTATAGACTTTCACTGTGGAGGAACTATGAGGTGTTGTTCATATTTTGTGGTCAGAGGGTGTGAAACCTTGAAAATCTAGATAATAATGATGGTTCACTATGGAGACAGTTGTTTGAGTCAGGAGAGAGTGCATGAATGGATAGAAAGATTTCAAAATGGAAGACGCAGAAATCTGCTGGGAAAGTCATGATGACCATCTTTTTGGATATCATGGGCATTGTATTGATGTGTTTTCAAGCAAGTGGTGAACTTTGACAAGTGCTCAAAACAGTGAATGCTAGTGAACAAGTTAAAACCTGTGATACAATCAAAACTCTGGGGACTTCTTTCAAAAGGTGTATTGTTGCTGCATATGACAATGCCCACCTTCATACGGCTGTGCGTACAGTGTATATACACTACGTCCTCTGAAATTTAAGGTCTTCAAACATCCAGCATTCAGTTCAGACTGGCACCAATGGGCTTTCACTTGTTTGGACCCGTGAAAGAACATTTGCAGGGTCAGAGATTTGCAGATGACAATGAGTGCCACGTCACTGATTGGGGTGTTGATGATATGTGAATATTCTCTCGTTCAAGTGGTTCACTCACAATGCCTATATGCAGATGCTTTTGATGTAGTTGAAGCAACACATGGCGGCAGCTTAATAAAGTTTATTATTTCACAATGATGCACGAGTAAACAACCTCCACAGTGAGCCAAGACGCACTTACTTTTGTTCTGGCACTCGTTCACTGACCACTGTAGATCATACGCTTGGTGGTAATCTCTCTCTACTGTTATTGTCACTGTAGCTCGTGTTATGCTGTGTTCTGGTAGAGTCTCAAAACTGAGAGGGAAGACCAGGAGAAATTTCAGTCAGATAGCAGTGGGAACAATTTGTAGTGTGTCTCTTCGCTGGCTGTTGAACGAGGGGACGGAGCGCATATGGGAATGTCCTGACTGCAGTGATGTCGGTTCTTAGCTCAACTCAACTCAACTCAACTGTCAAAACTACAATCGCTCTCTATCTGTCGCAGCCCATTGCATGCTAACCGCTTGTTCACAACTGTCACTCTCAAATCAGTCTAAGAGGATAATCACTGTAATATACATGTAACATTATAATGGAATCTAATTATCTGACGAAATTACTTCAGTGTTTAGTGCTGGAAAACTGTCTGACGTATAATGTTGTACTGGAAACAGAAGAACTGCGTTGTGTATAATTGAACAAAACTGTATGTGGTAGCTGAGCTGTCCCGTGCCTCTGCATTTCCTGTGAATCGCCGAGCTCACTAACTACAGTTTACAGTTTCTCTATTCTACTGTTTTCCCCATACTAACACCTGTTAACTCTTTCTGTTTAATCATATTTTGCATGTGCTAACCCTGATTAACTCTTTCTGTGCATGACAACGAGGGGTAATGGAGGAGGTGCAAAATTGGTTTAAGCCAAACCCAAAAACATTTTCCTAGAAGGCATCAACAAGCTAGTCGACGGGTGAACCAAATGTGTAGCCAGGCAGGGAGACTTGAGAAATAGACACAACTGATTTGTAAAATTCCTGTTAGTTAATGACTTCCTCTCAAATTTGTTTTTAGTTGCATGTCCTTCACAGGACTTAGCAGTCAACCCCAGCATTTTGGCTGTTCATGATTCCTGGGCAAGTTTTACGTTCAGTAGCTTGCCATTGCTTTCTGAACGACCGGCAGCTATATCTTTTTTGTTGTTGAAAAAACCAGCACCACAGTGTTTCGAATCCGGGTATACGGGATTACGAATCGTGTCCATAACCCTTTCGCCACTGAGACGGTCCCCTCGTATATAAAATGAAAATTGGTAATCAGTTAACTATAGTAACTAAGCCATTATAGTTATCATGTTGGTAAACTAGCTGTTGGGTAAACTGATAATTACCATGTTGGTAAACTAGTCATTATATACACTGTCAAAATTCATGTAATGATAAACAGATGAAAAAATCCCTGGAAGCCTTGGAGATGTGGTTTTATAGAAGATTGCTAAAAATTAATTGGACAGCCAAAAAGTGCAATCAGGATATTTTAAGGGAAGTTGAGTTGCAAAGACAAGTTATAAGAAACATCAGAAAGAGGCAGTCGTTTTTTGGCCCAGTTATGAGAAGACAAAAACTGGAACATGTTGTGACAACCGGAAAGATTTGTGGAAAGATGGAAGACAGCATAAAAAAATTCTTGACAGTCTTGTGTCATGGCATGGAAGGGAGTCAACACACGAAATGATCCATGACGTCGAAGATTGTAATTTGTGGAGAGGCATGATAGGCATTATTTGTGTGTTAATGTTTTGCGATATCATCGACATTCAGAGAAACGGCGTAAATGGGTGCTCCATAGGAGCAGCGTCGCCCGGTAGGGATAGTCATGTGCACCAGGTGACTCCAGACCATCAGCAGGCTACTAGGTGCAAAAGATTATTATCATTAAAGGTAGGAACCTGGAATGTCACAACAATGAATGCAGATGGAAAATTGGATAACATCAAACAAGAAATGGGAAGAGAGAATATTAATATATTAGGAATGTGTGAAACCAGATAGAGAGGGGCAGGGATCAAGACAGGAGATGATTGTAAGATTATTTATTCTGGAGGAGAAGAACGGCAAAGCGGTGTAGCCATTATGTTGGATTTGCAAACATCAAATTCTATTAAAGATTATTGGGCTGTGTCAGACAGAGTTTTATTAGTAAAATTAAACGGAAGACCTTTTACAATAAATGTCATTCAAATATATGCTCCAACAAGTGAATGCAGTGAAGAAAGTATAGATGAATTTTATAATGAAATGGAGCTTGCTTTGAAGAAATGTAAAAAATCAGAAATAAATATTATAATGGGTGATTTCAACGCAAAAGTGGGAAATCAAGGCGATGGATGCAGTGTGGGCAACCATGGTTTGGGAGAGCAAAATGAAAGTGGATACAGACTTGTAGAATGGGCAACAGAAAAAGAAATGGTTGTAGGAAACACCTGGTTTAAAAAACATCCTAGAAGATTATGGACATGGAAGAGTCCAGACAGCAGGATTAAAAATCAGATAGATTACATCCTGATTAGCAGAATGTTTCGAAATGTGCTAACAGTCGTAAAAACAGTTCCCAATGCAGATTGTTATAGTGGTCACAGATTAATTACAGGCAGACTGAGGGTAAAGTTGAAGAAAGTCAAGTATACAACCAGAAACACTAAATATGATTTATGCAAATTGAAAACTGACAAAGCAATACAAGATAATTTTAACATAGAAGTAAAGAACAAATTTGATATATTCTCTTATCTCATCATCATCATCAAGTGCCAGTGCCGGCTGGCGTAGGCGTTCATGGCTCTCCACAGATCTTGGTCTTTGGTGTTCTGGATCAACTCTGCTGATGATATTAGATGTGGATGATCAATGGGAAATGTTGAAGAATTCAATCAGTTTAGTTGCAGAAAAAACTATTCTAAAATTAAAGAAAGTGGGTCATCAGACATGGATGACTTAAGAAATTTTACAGCTAATGGAAACAAGAAGACAGAACAAAAATAACCCTGCCAAATATAAAGAAATTCACAGAAAAGTCAGAACATTATGTAAGGAAGCAAAAGAAGCATCGCTCGAGAAAAAATGCATAGAAATTGAAACATAACACAACAGTAAAAATACCAAACTAATGCACAAAAGAATTCAGGAACTTACTAATGAAAGAACACATACATCAGCAGGCTCCCTAAAGACACAAGATGGAAAAATTATAATAGAAAAAGATCAGATTTTATATGTACGGTCAGATTATGTGAAACACCTTTATGATGATAACAGATAAGAACAGTATGATATTCAAAATAATAATGAAGGACCATCAATTTTGAAGATGGAGGTTCAGAATGCTCTTAACCATATGAAATCTGACAAGACCTCCGGTTCAGACAGAAATGATTAATGCTTTAGAAGAATATGGAATAGATAAAGTTACCAGACTCCTGAATACCATATATGATACTGGAGATATACGTCATGAATTATGTAATTCTGTATTTATTGCAATCCCAAAGAAATCAGGAGCCTTGGAATGTGATCAACATCGAACAATTAGTATAATGAGTCACATCACAAAGATTTTGCTAAGAATTATCATGCAAAGAGTTAGGAAGAAAATACAACCTGAAATAGGAGAGGAACAATGTGGGTTTGTAGAAGGCAAGGGTACAGTAAATGCTGTGTACATACTGAGAACAGTAATTGAACGTTCTATAGAAGTAAACAAAGATCTACACCTCTGCTTTATTGACTACACAAAGGCTTTCGATAAAGTGAGACATGTCGACATGATAAGGATGCTTGAAGATCTACAAATTGATGGAAAAGACCTTAGACTTGTAAAAAACATATATTGGAAACAACAAGCTGCCATAAGAATTGATAATGAAGTAGGTCAATATCAGCCTATTAAGAGAGGTGTGAGACAGGGATGTGTAATGTCTCCAGATCTTTTTTCCCTGTACAGTGAACATATTTTCAGAAATATAGAAGATATGGAAGGAATCAACATTGGGGGACGATACATCAATAACATTAGATACGCAAATGATACAGTCTTGATTGCAGACAATGAACAGGACCTGCAAAATTTAATATATGTGGTTGTTGCACACAGTGAACAACTGGGGTTAGAATTGAATTGTAAGAAGACACAGATTATGGTCGTCACTAGGAAGGAAGAAATACCACAATGTAATATACAAGTAAATGGGCATATTCTTAAACAAGTGAATCGGTACAACTATCTCGGAACAGTCATAACATCTGATGGGAGATGCCTTGAAGAGATTAGAACAAGAATTGCCATGGCGAAGGTAGCCTTTTGCAAGATGAAAAACATACTGACCAATAAAAAGATATCAATTGAAACGAGAAAAAGAGTGTTGAAGTGCTACATAGAACCTGTACTTTATATGGATGTGAGGCGTGGACAATGAGCAGACAAGCTGAAAAACATCTGATGGCTGTGGAAATGTGGTTTCTGAGGAAAATGCAAAGAATACCATGGACAGATAGAAAAACCAATGAGCAAGTCCTTCAAGAAACAAATGAAGATCGTAAACTGATTAGAGACATTAGATGTAGACAGTCAAAATTTTTTGGGCATGTTATGAGAAGAAATGAATTGGAGAACTTGGTGACAACTGGCAAGATCGAAGGGAACAGACCAAGGGGAAGACCAAGAATTAAATACCTGGATGGCTTGGCCACGTGGCATGGTCGAGACAGAAACATGGAGCTGATCCACGACTCTGGTGATCGAGTGAGATGGCAGAACATGACCGCCCACGCTTATCGGCATGCCACATAATGAATTAATGATCTGCAAGGCACTGGATGATGATGATGATGATGATGATAAACTGATAAAAATTACAAAGTAAATAGAGGATTCATTATTTAACAGATATTTATTCAGGGAACTTGATTGTTTCTTTTTGACATGATTGACATCCAACAAATTATTGAAGTAACAATAAATTTACCTACCATCATTCTGTTAACAGAAAACTAATGTCTAGTCAAGTGGCCATCTCTGATGAGCAACGTCAAGAGATCCTCAAGGAACATGAAAAACAGTTGGTTAAACTGGAAAATAGGTAAAAGTTGTCTTCATTCTTTTTTCGAATGACTATTTTTAGATACATTTATTGTTTCAAACTTTAACTAACATTTATTGGTTCAAACTTTACACTTTTTACTCATTTTACATCAGACAATTCACATAAGTTCATTGCCACTCAATTCAGTAATCACTTTTCTGAGGACAGAGGTGTTTTTATGACAGTCAGTCATTAGGCAGTTTAAAAGGATTTGCTTAATATATAATGAGTTAATGATTTGCATAAATGAGGTAATTTGTATAGTTCTGTCAATGCAAACATCCTGTCCTCATTCAAAGTTGTTTCTTCTTCTTCTGCGTTCATCCGGAGTTGTTTTTTTCGGACGTCATTGCGTTGTGCCTGTTTACAGCAGAGCTGCATTCTTGCGCAGTTAGGCAGACACATCCGACTTCTGCGGGCATTTGTTGACCGGATTAACCTTCCCAGATTCAAAGTTGTTTCATAATATTCTCATTTTTTAATTAGTTCCATATTAGTTGTATTTTAGATGTTCTTCATTCAGTTGTTTTTAAATATTGAATATTCATGTTGTTTATTTGACTTCAGTATAATTCACTGCATGATAGTGAATCTTTAAATGTGAACAACCAAATTAGGAAGAGTTTGGCAGCCAAGAGATGTGATTTCTGAGACAAATATTGTGAATACCTTGAACTGCCACAGTAATTTACAATGAATGTCTAAAGCATGCTAATGAAAGCAGATCTTCATATACAACTATAGGAAAGAAATAAACAGTGTTCTTTGGTCATGTAATGAGAAGAGAGCATTGGATATTATTGTCATGATGGAAAAGATCAGCAGTAGAAGAACGAACGAACGAACAAATGGACTTTATTTTTAAAGGGTCATAAATTGGATATGCAGGTCTGTCTTACATTCGGCCCTTTCAGTCCCTCATCTTTCATACATCAGTTGTCTGTTGTGCATGTTACATTCACATAGAGAAAAAATAAAAAACATTGTTAAATGAATGTTGCAAACATAAATAATTCATATTACCATGTTATGAGATAGGCAGACACACATACAGACATGTACACAGGCATACAGACATGCACACAGGCACGCACACACCCACATACACACATCATTTACACAAACTCTCACAGTTATGCACCCACTCAATAACACACAAATGCACGCTTCCTAGCATACACTTATTCTCACTCACAATCACAAACTCACTAACAAAAATTTACTTATGCATACAACCTCTCTCTCTCTCTCTCTCTCTCTCTCTCTCTCTCTCTCTCTCTCTCTCTCTCTCTCTCTCTCTCTCTCCTCTCTCTCTCTCTCTCTCTCTCTCTCTCTCTCTCTCTCCCTCCCCCCCCCCCCCCTCTCTCACACACACGTCCATATATCCATATTCATACATAAAGCAAAGCACACACATACACTCCTTCCCATTCACACATAATTGACACATACATACCATGAAGAGGCAAAGCCAGACTGTGAGAAATGATGCTGCGTGGTTTAAGACAGTGGCATGCAGGAATAATATCATTCCTGGTAATCACGGATTCAAATTTATATAGGGACAGATTTTTAAAATTGACTTTGCTTTGCAGGTTGACCCAGCCTAAAATAGATTCTGGGAAATGTCTGGAAAGTGGCATGATATTGACCACGTCACCCCTGAAGTACCAATTGGTCTATAAAATATGGGTCCAGCACCATATGTCCAATACAGCTTAAAGCATGTAAAAGGGTCCTTAACTTTTTAATGACTTTTTACTACACCATTGGCAAGACACATCATGATGATGATGAGTATAATTTAAATCACATGACACATGTGCAGAAAGTTTGATGGATCAGTTTTTTTTGGGGGGAGCTCCAGCCACTTTGCAACATGTGATATTTGATAATCTCATTATAACTCTTGCAGAATTACTATCAGAATAACCTTCAAAAATGATTTTCAGAATACAAAATTATTGTTTTTCTTCCTGCTTGACAAACTGTTTAGCTTTTCAAATATTATGAATGAGAACTGTGATTTTGTTTCATGTGAATTCTAGTTTGACACTAAACAAGCTGAAACAAAAGCGCTTGCTAGAAGAAAAAATTGCCCAGAGAAAAGCACAACAGTTGGAAGAACTACAACAGAAACAGAATGCTGAACTTGCTGTAAGTTTACTCCAGCCAGTTTATTTGTCCTTGAATGCTGATGGTAGTTTGAAAGCAGACATAACTTAGGCACTTCCTGTCAGTAAATACAAATAAGAAAATGCATGTTGACTGAGCAAGTATGTTTTTGTTTACAATAACATAAGCACATTTACATTAATTGAAATGTCCTGAGAATAATTTGAGATGCTGAAGTAATAATTCATACCTTATGACAGTGATTCTCAACTGGTGGGAATTCTCCCCCCCCCCCCCCCCAATCCCCCAGGGGGGAAATTTAGGGGTTCTAGTGGGGGGAATTAAGATTATTTCAAGATCGTGTTAATACAAGAACCGATTACTTGATATTGTTTCCCCCTCCATACTTTACAGTTCTGTACTTCTCTCCCTTCTAAATTCATTTTATAACATAAGTAGACCTGCAAATCATGTTTTATGTAGACGTCTAGACTAGTTCTACTATGTGTTATTAAATTTAGCTTCCATTTTTACATATACTGTGTAGGGGCAGGGGGAATTTATAGGGAGGAAATACGAAAAGGATGGGGGAGGGAAATAACGTTCTGAAAATATGGTGAAGGGGGGCACAGGCCAAAACAGGTTGAGAACCACTGCCCTAGGAAATACTGGTGTGGTGGGAAACTAACAGGCAGACAGATTGGCTGGGGCTGCACCGCTGGGTGGGGTACTGGTGTATGATAGGACAGATGTGGTTTGGGCCTTTTAGGATCATGTGTATAGCATGGATGAACAGATAAATCAACATAGCCTAGAGAGAGTGGAGTGGCGGGAAGTGACCAGAGGATCTGGCCGACAGTCAGTACTCCGAGGAAAGGTCAGATGGACACATAATCAGACTGCTACTTGTATCATTAGGATTGTGTCTCTTTGCTAGCTGTTGAATATGAGGATGGAGCATGTATGGGAATGTCTAGAGTGCTGTGATGCCAGTTCTTACCTTAACCATGAAACATTAATTTATTATAGTTAGTTCGTTAGTTAGTTAGTTAGTTAGTTAGTTGTTAGTTAGTTAGTTAGTTAGTTAGTCGAGGTTCCAACTTCACGACAACGGGTCATCCCCATTATGCTCCGTTCCTGTGCCAGTGAATATCACACAAAATGCTCCCCACTGTCCAATGTGAAAAGTGGAATAGGCAAGAGTCTCGGCAATCCAACAGCCCGCATAGATACACTGTGCATAATGCCACTGCCAGAATGCCAATACAAAATTAATCCACGAAAACCATAGTTCATCATCGATGGACTCAGCAGTCACCAGAAAGACCTCATTGACCCGGGTTTTCTCACATGGCTCGATCTTTTACTGCAGGGTGACCTGCTGAAAGTGTCGCATAAAGCACGAACTCCGCAGCTTCAGCGCCGACTCTCGGGAGTCTCCTGAAAACACACAAAATGTAATGTTTGCTTAATATACTCAGTGTTTTTTAGTTTTAGTTTATGAAAGTGAATCCAAATCAGTAGATAATCAAATAATTAGATCATTTGAAGGAAGATTACTACAATATTAAAGCATGCAAGAAGAGATTTTAAACTTTTAAATACACACATTGTTGACCAGATCATCATAACATTAAGCCAGCAGGACGAATAAATGACTAATAGGATGGATGTGTCTCTGCAACTTTGACCAGAATGCAGGAATAATAAGTCACAAGTAGTCAAACTAAACTACAGCGCCATACAGGAGGTCAAAGAAAGATAAGTCAACCAACACAGAACTGGTGAGGGAGATACTGTGGCCAAACACTTCATTTAAGCAATTACATAATAAAATATGTTTGAGCATTGCTTGCCTGGTGGTCCGGTATTCAAATCTCCATCGAGGCAAATTTTTTTAAAATTAGCCTTGGCTCCCAGGTTAACCCAGGAAATTTCTTGGCATGTAAAGGCAGCTGATATGATATGGACCACATCACCCATCAATTGCCAGTTTGCTCTATAAAAATATGGAGCTACCACTATTAACACAATACTCCTCAAGGCATATAAAAGGGTTTTTAACGCTTTTGTTTTCAACTTACTTACGGCATCAGTAGATCTTAAGACATATGCTTAGCTGTAACTTCAATGACTATATTAAATATTTGACATGGAAAGATCACAGCATGCTTTTCTAACTTCATTTATCACTTATGTGCACCTAAACATAATCAATACGCCTTGCACACATAATTTACAAAACTGTGAAACAACTAAGTGCACTGTACTTGCAAATATTAGTGAATTGTTACTTTCACAAGATAAATGAAACTCTTTATAGGGAACAGCTGATAAGTACACAGATTTATCACTACAAGTGGGAACCATGGTAGCATAGTGGTAGCACCTATGCTGCCAGCCAAGAGGTCATGTGTTCAGATCCCCATCAAGGTTGATGTTTAAAACTTGTCTTGGACTTCCAGGTCGTTCCAGCCTAAAATGTGTACCAGGAAATGTCTAGGAAAGTCAAGGCAGCCAGTGTGATATTGATGACCTCGTCCATCGATCCTGATTGGTCTATACAGATATAGGGCTAGCACCATATACCCATAATGCCTCAAGGCATGTGAAAGGCTCCTTTACTTCTATTTTTACTTCACTACAAGCATTGGACCAAAGGGCCAACACAACTTGATCTGTTATAACACAAGAAACAAATGAGGTAATGTTTATAGAAGCAGCGTGAAAATTAAGACAATAAATCATAATAGATTAAAGAACAAGATATAGAGGTGGTGTGGAACTCTCAATGATGAAAGAATATGCAAGTTTACTACATTATAATAGAAAATAGTAACTGTAGAATTCTTACTTTAAAAAGAACATTATTAGTAATTATTTCTTGAGTTGGATCTCCCACAAAGAGAGAGATAGCTAGTAGTTATTTTGTTTCATTTCATTTACAGTATTTTTTGTTGTATTTTGTTTTAGAAAATGAAGAAAGTTGCTGAGAATAATGGAGAAGAGGATGATGAGGAAACACACAGGAAGGAAATAACACTGATTAAAAAACATGCAGAACAACAAGTGGCACTATCTCAAGGATTACAATTAAACTTGGAACAAGAACTGAAAGATGTAAGTTTGTATACAATATAAAATAACAGAAAGTAATGCAACTTTACAGAACACACTTACGAAAAACACAGGATGTTGTGGTGACTGGCCTTCATCAGCAAACAAATACATACACAAAACACAACATATAATCACGGGGAAGACACTGCAGTGACAACATTAAGAATGGGATGAGAAGAATGGAAAGATGAAAACCCCTAGGAATGCTAACCTGGTTTTTAAAAAAAAGCACGTAAAAGATGTTGGCCTAAGGGTTTTGGCCCAAGGGTGCATAACGAGACACACCGCAATTACGTCTGAAAAAACACTCTGGATGAACGCAAAGAAGAAGAAAGATGAAAACATGAGAATAATAAAAAGAAAATTAAAAAATGTGCTACTTATCTCATAATCCCAGGCTGTGATACTACATGAATCTTGACATTGATGTTGTTTGTCCATCAAGAATGATGATGACCATTAATTTCATCCAGTGGGGTTGACTCTTATATAGACTAGCCGTAGGAGTCTATGGTGTCATGGGGACAGGGGTAGCGGATGGTAACAGCTCAGTGAAGATCCCTATAAATTAGTGGAAGTGGTACATGAAAAAAGGGAGGAAGGTAAGGCAAAAAAAACAAACTTAAAGTAACAGAGATATGATATTGGGCAGAGAGTGAAAACTAAGAAAGAGTGCCCGGTGGATGTGCATACAATGCTTGAGTCAGTGCAGTAAAGAGTTGGCACATTATGCATCATCTGATAATATGAAGAACAAAATTGTTGCATGTCTTTTGCAGGACATTGCAATCAACCCTATGTTCATTTTCTAGGCTATTAAATTCTGTAGTTGCCATTGCTGTCTGAACAAGATGTTAGCATCAAGTTCAAATGACCGGTGTGTGGAATTAACCCACTACCCCACGGTCAGATCACAGGAAGTTCAAGCACAAGTGTGATAAGCCTTTCAGCCATGCTGACCTCTGATAATAAAACATTATATAAAAAATATGCATAATTTCTACTTTATCCTACTTTGTGTACCTGTGATTTAATTCTGTCACCTGAAACCAGAAAACAACCTTTCTCATTATACTGCCCCAAAATGTTTTTTACACTGTTAATCGTGAAGACTATAGAACTACAGAATAATGTTATCAGGCAGACAGTATGACCAACAACTTCTATCACATACATTGAAAGGCAGAAAATCAAATGGTTTGGCCATCTTGTTAAAATGCAAGACCATCAGATACCAGCACTCGTGCAACATAAACGAAGTTCTGATATGAGAGCAAGAGAACGTCCGAGAAGAAATGAATTTACAACAGTAAAGACATTGTACAGTCACAGATAATGGTATTATCCAGTGCCACCCATTGGACGCTAAAACATCAAATATTCCTACCCACAATGTTTGATGTCTAAAGTGGAAGATGATAATGATGATGATAGAGGTGTTTGCCTGATGAGTCATATAACTAAGATACTCTACAAGATAAAGCAAAAAAAAAAAAAAAAGCAAATTAAATAGGTAAAGAAAATGTTGTACAAAAATTTAATTACCTGAATTCAGCAGCACAATACATATTTTAAGCATGTTGACTGGAGAATGTATAAATGTTTAAAAAATATGTTTCATCTATATCTATAAAACAGAGTGTATGTTTGTGGGTTTGTGGGTCTTGGATGCGTTCGATAACGGTACATCCGATTGAGATGAAATTTTCTACACGTCTTCCTTTCATTCCTGTGCAACCGACTATAATAATTTCTTAATGTAAAATCTTCGACTTATTTAATAACATTTACTTTTCCATTTTCATTATATAATGTCTATATAGCAGGGGGACTTCACTCTAGAAAAGTTATTTCAAGGGGCATAACTTTTAATAACATTTCTATTTACTTTATAGTCATATTGTTGGACTTACTTGCACTATTGTTAAACTCTTTGTCTATAGTTATTTTCAGGCATATAAGTTATAATAAATAATGATATAATCTTTAAGGCATTTTCAAAGTTTGCATAAAAATAATGCATAACATTGTAACCCATCTTTTTCTACAGTTTTCATTGAATGGTGTGTGGAAGGACATTCTTTTAAGTTACTGTGCGCCAGGAGCTGGGCGAAACCACGCCGGGTCAGATAGATAGACAGATAGTCGGGAACGGAAGCTTATTTGACTACTTATATGAATTAGATGACATGCTCCCCACCAGGGACTGGGTGAAACCGGGCCGGGTCAGACAGACAGATAGACAGTCGGGAACGGGAGAGCTTATATGACTACGTATATGAATTAAATTAGATGCTCCCCACCAGGGACTGGGTGAAGCCGGGCCGGGACAGACAGACAGACAGACAAACAGATAGTCGGGAACGGGAGAGCTTATATGACTACGTATATGAATTAAATGAGATGCTCCCCACCAGGGACTGGGTGAAGCCGGGCCCGGTCAGATAGACAGACAGACAGATAGTCGGGAACGGGAGAGCTTATATGACTACTTATATGAATTAAATGAGATGCTCCCCACCAGGGACTGGGTGAAGCCGGGCCGGGTCAGCCAGACAGGCAGACAAACAAGCAGACAGACAGACTGATAGATAGATAGATCCCCTCCAGGGCCTGGGCGAAGCCGGGCCGGGTCAGCTAGTTAGATATAAAACTACAGATTACACCGTGAATGACTAATTACGTGAATAGAAGAACAAGTGGATATGACAATAATTACTCACAACACATACATATTCATCTGCTTCTCTTTTGAGGGAAGTGTGTCACACCTACTTATACACCGCTGTAGCTCAAAGATCTGTGTGTCTGATAATGGCTTGTGTTTGTAAGGTTTACTAGACAGATTCTATCGAAGGTAATGGGCTCTATCTACTTGTGGGTAGGTTTTCTTTCCTAATAATTTTACCAAGGTGGCTTCCTTATAGCCTACTCTTTGCAATTTATAACTGCAATGGAATTTTTAACATCTGCAAATTATACACAGGACCTTCTTTTTTTCACCCATGTCTGATAAGGTTAGGTTTCCAGCCTCATTACCCTAGAGATCAGTGGCACATGTGATATGATTAGATATAAAATATTCTTATAAAAATGTCCAACTCGATGCTGAGATTAAAAAAAGGGTAACTTCTGAGGCTGAGCAGACACTATAACCTCTCAGCCACACATACATAGATATGAACAGAGGAGTATGGCAGGGATGTTCAACTTCTACAGAAGAGTCGTGTAAGCAGGTTGGAGAATTTCCTGGATGGGATGTCAAAGAAGAATAATAAACAAGATCAGATATGTTATAAGAAGAAAGTGAGCTAGAATTACAGGAGCATGTGGAGCATGCGAATAAGGGAAGTGCAGAATGATAATATTTAAAAATTTAACAATGTTAATTAGCAATGCAAAGGAGAGACTGACAGCATATGAGAGTAAATGGAGAAATACTAGATTAGCAATAAGAAAAATACATTAAAATTTAAATAATACATTAAAGAGGTAAGCAATAAATTAAAAACGTGAGTGGTCACTTTTATATATTCAACACCACTATATGGAGCTGGAGCATGGACAATGAAAAAACAAAACATCAAAAATACTCTTAGAAATCTTGATATACATGTGGAACAGTTTTATTGACTTTACAAAAAACCATTTTATAAAAAAAGAAAGTCGTTTAAAATTTGAGAGAATCGACTTCATTGCCCTGGTTTTATCCCATTTGGCTTGGTGTCTTTTTGCAGGGTGGCCTGCCGAAAGCATCGAATAAAGCACGAATTCCGTAGCCTCAGTGACGACTCCCAGGAGTCTCTGAGAAAAATGCGCTCTAGTGTTGTAAATAGAATCGTTTTTTGTTAAACAAAACAAGTACTTTCAAACAATAAATCTGTAGCGTATACCACCGTATTAAATACTGGACTACCACAAGGCTTTATACTCAGCCCTCTATTATTACCATTATTGGTTATTACCACTCCATAAACTTTTACTATTCACTCAGGTTAAACGAATTCACAAAATAATATCACAAAGTGCTTCACATTACGTTTGGCCAATGTTTTAATATAATGCAAGACATAACAAATGCCTTCCCGGGAAGGTTAACCCGGTCAACAAATGCCCGCAGAAGTCGGATGTGTCGGCCTAACGGCGCAAAAACGCAGCTCTGCTGTAAACAGACACAACGCAATCACATCCGGAAAAAAAAAACTCCGGATGAACGAAGAAGAAGAAGAAGAACAAATGCCTAAACATATGACATACCCCAAACCTAGGATTGCTGATTTATATGTGTACTGTGGCTTTCTAGTCGGTGCAGGGTCTGTTTGGTTGCAAGCCTGCTTATTTATCCCTTAGTTGTTTATCAACATCTCTTAATTTCTCTAGAATGATCCTGCTTAATATTGATAACGTTATTTTGCTGTAATTTTCACACACCTGCTGACCCTCTTTCTTTGACACTTTCACCAGATATCTTTTTCTCCAGTCTGCTGGTATTTCTTCTGTTTCCCAGACACTGCTAAATAATTTGTGTCACAGTTCACTTGAGGTGTTGATGTTGACAATAATTTCTGCTGAGATACCATCTGAACCAGAAGCTTTCTCATTTTTCAGTAGTTTAATAGATTTTCTAATTTCTTCTTTAGATGGTTTTTCACAGTTGATATTTCTCCTCATAGCATGTTCAATCAATCTTGTGTGTGTGTGTGTGTGTGTGCATGCACGCATGAGTGTGTGTACATGCATGCATTGTGTGCATGTGCATGTGTGGGTGCAGGGTTGTGCATGTGTGCGGATGAGTGGTTGTTTAGGTGTGCATGCTTGCTTCTGTTTGCTTGTTTACTATTGGGATGGTTTGTTGGTCTCTCTTCAAACTGCCTAAACAGTCATGGTTATAAGTGAAATAATCAGCTAAAATTCAGCGATGCAGTTTTTGTTTTAATCTTCACTTCTGAAAATCTTTTTGCATTTGTATAATTCTTTGCTAACAATTGATATAAAATATTACATGACCATAACATAGTGAAAGACTGATCATTCTGACTACTTTTGCTGTTACAGATTCAAACGGAGATGACCAGAGACAGAGCTATTGCACTCAAAGAACAAGAAGAGAGACTTGGTGCTTTCATAGCCTCCCTTCAAATACAGAAAGCACAAGAGGTATTTTTTGTTCATTTCTTGTGTTAGTTTTATAATGTTCACAATAATAGGCACTCACTGTTTGTTGTCACTAGGGCTTATTAATGGACAGGCTCATCCTGCTAGGTTTTCTTTCCACATCTACATCAGGTATTGAGGTTGTATTTATCCGAATTTAATTTATTTGGCGCCTCAAAATAAACGTCTTTGTTTTTCTGATGTATTTGTTTGTTTTCGATATAATTGTGTTGTGCCTGTTTACAGCAGAGCTGCAACATTTGCATCTTTCAGCCAATAAATTCAGATTTTTCCCAGCTATTGTTAGCCTTCCTTGTAGCTTTTCACAGCCTCAATCATGAAGTCATCTTCATCCTTCCATCCAATACTTGTACCCCAATAGGCTTGTCCAAAACAGCAACATGCATGCTGGTCAGCCCTAAAGAGATGGCAGGGGCAGACCATGGGCATAACCTGCTATCAAAAGTGGCTTCCATTAATGCAGAGCTGACACATGATGTTTTGGTACTGGGCTAATCCATGGAATTGTTATGTCATGCACATGGCTCCACATCCTCACTACTGTATTACAACCTTCAGTTCATCACCGGCTGAGCCTTCAAAGACCTGGAGGGTGCAGTCTGTAGATTGGTGACTTCCACACTCTAGGCAGTCAGATTTGACTTGTTAGCTACGGGATTCGTTAACCCAGTCATTTTTATTTTGGTGGCCATTGAACCACTTTTTCCTGGGAAGGTTAACCCGGTCAACAAATACCCGCAGAAGTCGGATGTGTCAGCCTAACGGCGCAAGAACGCAGCTCTGCTGTAAACAGGCACAATGCAGTCACATCCGAAAAAAAGAAACTCCGGATGAACGCAGAAGAAGAAGAAGAAGAACCACTTTTTGTCACCTAAATGCCTCTAGGCTGATAAAATAGCAGATAAGTGGCATCCATAGCACTAATAGTCCATTTATTAGATAACATGTGGTGGACATTTAAACCAAAGTGTTATTCAGTACGAATCTCATTCAATGGATATTAGAACATAACTGTCATTTAGTAGGAGTCACACTCAATAGACAGTAGAACCCTTTTTTCATGAGGAGAACATACCTTTAATAAACATCATTTACGCATGACTTGGTGGTTGACTGGTGAGTGCCTAAATGGTTTCTGGCCACTGAATTTCTAGGGACTGCCAACTCTGAGATCTCCTGGTGGCTCAGCTCAGGCCTGTGGTTGCCATTTAACAATTGTGTATGATGAAAATGAATGGGAGAAGTCTTGCATGGGGTTCTATCAAACCAGCATAAAGTCGCTGGTGCCTGAGATGTGCTACTGGGTATTCCTTTATACAAACTGCAAAAGTCGTACCTTTCTCCCATGCCTGTGATCATCAGTCACCTCATCACATAATAAACTCATTTATATTATCAGCTTGTATGCCACATTTTAACACAAAGCTGTTATTTGTAATTCTGCTGCCTATTATTGCCTCTGAATGTAATAACTTGTGGCATGCAATTTTTCAGATAACCCAAATTGAAGAGCAGCAAAAATCAATAATGAAACTGAAAATGGGTGTGATGAATGATATGAATGACAAAGGGATTCTTTCTACTCAAGCAATTGAACAAATTCTCAGAAATCATGAACAGGTTTGTCTATTATTATTTTCTCACTTCTATAACATACTTGTTTCGTAATGTAATTTATTGAGAGGTTTCAGCATCCACGTCTGACTTAGAAGTTAAAGGATTGATCCCCAGGATGTAGCGGGTAAATTTTGCAAAAACAAATTAGATTCAAATGATATCACATGATTTCCTGATATCTTGGATAGTGAGATCACGTTACTTTCACAGAATAGGATGAACAAGAGGAGAGGCCACATGTGCAAGGTGTGCACATTAAAATACCACAGAAGTTGGAAATCACAAGGAGTAAGGCCTTTCTGTATATTATCTGTGACTGTTTTTCCCAGTACGTATCCCATTCACTTGGTATTTTCATGCTTGTCTATGGCATCCATGATTATCGTTAACAGTTGCTCAAGTAACTTGTTAACACAAATAGTAAAGGATCTTTTTCGAGCCATGAGATATACAGCTAGTGCTCGACTTACGACATATGCAACTTACGACCATTCGACTTTACGACCACAATCACTAGCCATATTAGATTTTAGATTTATTTCTGCCTCAATTATCAGTCGAGTGGCATTGTCTGCAATCAGGGGCGGTCGTTAACTAAGGAAAGGGAGGCATGATGCTATGATGATGCTATGCTGCTAGCCGGTGTCATCAATTTCAAAGAAATAACACGGTCGTACTCAATAACCCTAGGTCCATTGACTTCCTCAAGTGCCAAACACGACTCCACTCATCCAGCCAATGGACCAAGATTTGATTGCGACCGTAAAGGCCAGCTATCTCCGAACCACCTTCGTTCAAGCAATATCCGCAATAGATACTGACACAGAACTAACATTGTGAGATTTTTGGAAACACTAGAACATTTTAATGTGTATCAAGAATATCGATACCGCCTGGGAGGCCATGATGACAAAGTGCATGAATGGCATCTGGAAAAATTGTGTTAAGCACTATGTTAATGATTTTCATGGATTTGACAGTGAACATGAACTTGAAACGATTCAGGAAAAAATAGTAAAACTCGCCAAAGACCTTTCTTTGGAGTGTGAAATTGGAGATGTCGAAGAGTTGCTAGACAAAGAATCCGGAGAACTTACAAATGAAGAGTTAATCGAACTGGAAGAAGAAAGAGTGGTGGAAGAAGAAAGAAGAGAAGCAAAGAAAGAAGAGGATGAGCCAGAAAGAAAGTTCACCACTAAGGGATTATCAGAAGGTTTATCTTTACTGAATAAACTTCTTATACATTTCGAAGCAATGGACCCAAACATCGAACGATTTGCAAGGATTGAACGGATGGCGCACAATGTGTTTCGTCCGTATCGTGAAATTTATGATGAAAAAAAGAAACATACAATTCAGACAAAGCTCACCATGTTTATGAAAAAACCAACTCCGGTACCCCCAACTGCTGCCTTAGATGACGACATTAATGATCTGCAGCCAAGCACCAGTGGCCAATAAAATGTTTCGTACATGTTTATATATTTTGATGTTAATGACAATTTGATGTGTTTTGCGATTGGGAAAATGTTTCCTATAGTATTTTCCACACCTGTATTTTGTATGTTTTGCAAATATTAAACCAGTTGTACATGTACAGTTAATGCAGTGTTTTTCTTAAACCTGACGATGTAAAAATAAGAAACAAAATGGTGTAGAGATGATACAAATGGCACAAAATGAACATCGAAAATTATGATTTATAACAATAATAAAAGAAATTTATTATATAATTTAACTTAAATATTTTTATAACATCACTTCACATTACTGTACACATAGTGTACTCAACTTACGACCAAATCGTGTTACGACCGGTCTGTCAGAACCGATCGTGGTCGTAAGTCGAGCACTAGCTGTATTGGATACATGGTGTTAGCCCCATATTATTATAAGACTAATGAGCACTCCATGGGTGATGTGGTCCATAGAATGCCAGTCGCCTTTACTTCTCATTAAATTTCCTGGTACCCATTTTAGGATTGGTCATCCAAGAAGCCCAAGTCAGTAAAAGAACTTCTCCCCATCAAAGGGATTTGAACACATGACCACCCAACTAATGGGCAGGTGTGCTAGTCACTACACTACTGCAGATCCCAGTAACTAAGTCCATCCATCCATCATGTGCCATGCCGGTAAGTGTGGGCGGTCATGTTCTGCCATCTCACTCAATCACCAGAGTCGTGGATCATCTCCGTGTTCCTGTCTCGACCATGCCATGTGGCCAAGCCATCCAGGTATTTACTTCTCAGTCTTCCCTTGGTCTCTTCCCTTCGATCTTGCCAGTTGTCACCAAGTTCTCCAATTAATTTCTTCTCATAACATGCCCCAAAACTGCCTACGTCTAATGTCTCTAATCAATTTATGATCTTTATTTGTTTCTTGAAGGACTTGTTCATTGGTTTTTCTGTCTGTCCATGGTATTCTTTGCATTTTCCTCAGAAACCACATTTCCACAGCCATCAGCTGTTTTTCATCTTGACTGCTTATTGTCCACGCTTCACATCCATACAAAAGTATAGGTTCTATGTAGCACCTCAACACTCTTTTTCTCATTTCAATTGATATCTTTTTATTGAAATTTAAATATTGAGCACAACCCACTACTGGCAACGCCGATCGCATTCTGGTATGAACCTAAGGCCTATCCACGTCAATATGGAAGCACTATACTCGAATTTCGCCCTCGTTTGAGCTCGTCAGTAGTGCATATCCCTGACCGGATCCGGAAACAGTCCCGGATCACGCGTGTGAAGCGGGTGTGTAACCACGGTCAGGGATATGCACTACTGACGAGCTCAAACGAGGGAGAAACTTGAATATAGTGCTTCCATATTGACGTGGATAGGCCTTAGGTTCATACCAGAATGCGATCGGCGTTGCCAGTAGTGGGTTGTGCTCAATATTTAAATTTCAAAATCCCGAAACAACCACATAATCAATCTTTTTATTGGTCAGTATGTTTTTCATCTTGCAAAAGGCTACCTTCGCAATGGCAATTCTTGTTCTAATCTCTTCAAGGCATCTCCCATCATATGTTATGACTGTGCCAAGATAACAGTATCGATTCACTTGTTTAAGAATATGCCCATCTACTCGTATATCACATTGTGGTATTTCCTTCTTCCCAGTGACGACCATAATCTGTGTCTTCTTAATATTCAGTTCTAACCCTAGTTGTTCACTGTGTGCAACAACCGCATCTACTAAATTTTGCAGGTCCTGTTCATTGTCTGCAATCAAGACTGTATCATCTGCATATCTAATGTTATTGATGTATTGTCCCCCAATGTTGATTCCTTCCATATCTTCTATATTTCTGAATATATTTTCACTGTACAGGGAAAACAGATCTGGAGACATTACACATCCCTGTCTCACACCTCTTTTAATAGGCTGATATTGACCTACATCGTTATCAATTCTGATGGCAGCTTGTTGTTTCCAATATATGTTTTTTACAAGTCTAAGGTCTTTTCCATCAATTTGTAGATCTTCAAGCATTCTTATCATGTCGACATGTCTCACTTTATCGAAAGCCTTTGTGTAGTCAATAAAGCAAAGATATAGATCTTTGTTTACTTCTATAGAACGCTCAATTACTGTTCTCAGTATATACACAGCATTTACTGTGCCCTTGCCTTCTCCTATTTCGGGTTGTATTTTCTTCCTAACTCTTTGCATGATAATTCTCAGCAGAATCTTCGTGATGTGGCTCATTATACTAATTGTTCTATGTTGATCGCATTCCATGGCTCCTGATTTCTTCGGGATTGCAATAAATATAGAATTACATAATTCAGGAGGTATATCTCCAGTATCGTATATTGTGTTCAGCAGTCTGGTGACTTGGTCTATTCCATATTCTTCTAAGGCATTGATCATTTCTACTGTGATGTTATCTGTACCTGGGGTCTTGCCAGTTTTCATATGGTTAAGAGCATTCTGAACTTCTATCTTCAAAATTGATGGTCCTTCATTATTATTCCGATGATCATATTGTTCTTCTCTTGTATCATCATAAAGGTCTTTCACATAATCTGACCACGCATGTAAAATCTGATCTTTTTCTATTATGATTTTGCCATCTTTGGTTTTTAGGCAACCCGTTGATGTGTGTGTTCTTTGTTAGTGATGTCATTAATTCTTTTGTGCATTAATTTGGTATTCCGGGTGTTGTGTTGGTGTTCAATTTCCTTGCAATTTTCCTCAAGCCATGTTTCTTTTGCCTCTTTGCATAGCTTCCTAATTTTCCTGTGAATCTCTTCATATTTTTCCTTGTTATTTTTGTTATTTCTTCTTACTTCCATGAGTTTTAAGATGTCTTCTGTCATCCATTTCTTGTGTCCTATTATCTTTATTTTTGGGATGGTTGTTTCCGCAGCTTGGTTGACTGATTTCTTTAATATTTCCCATTGGTCACTGACGTCTTGAAATAATATTTCCATATCGGACAATGCATCGAATCTGTTCTTTACCTCTACGTTGAATTTATCTTTTATTTCCTCACTCTTCAGTGCTTGTGGATCAAATTTTGTGTTTCTTGGTGAATATTTGACTTTCTTTAATTTTATATGTAAATTGCTTAATAGATTAATCTATGGTCGCTGTAGCAGTCTGCGCTTGGTAAAGTTTTGGCGACTTTTAAGGCATTTCGAAATCTTCTGTAGATGAGGATGTAATCAATATGATTTTTGATCTTATGATCAGGACTCCTCCATGTCCATAATCTTCTTGGGTGCTGTTGAAACCAGGTGTTTCCAATAATCAAATCTTGCTCTTTTGAACACTGTACTAGTCTGCAACCTCTTTCATTCTGTTCCCCTAGTCCATACTTTCCTACTATGCATCCGTCTTGTTGATTTCCAACTTTGGCATTCAAGTCACCCATTATGATAGTTACTTCAGAATTCTTGCATTTCTTGAAGGCTTTCTCTAAATCACTATAAAATTCATCAATGCTGTCATCACTACTGTCTGCTGATTGATTGATTGATTGATTTAGGAATCGACATCACAGCATTCGGGGCATTCCCATAAGTGCTCCGTCCCCATCCTCAGCAGCCAGCGAAGAGTTCCAACACTTACTGTCTGCTGTTGGTGCATAAACTTGTATGACGTTGACATCAAAAGGTCTTCCACTTAACTTCACCAGTAACACTCTGTCTGATACAGTCCAATATCCTTTGATCGATTTTGCTCTTTCTATATCCATTATAATTGCTACTCCTCGCTGTTGTTTCTCTCCACCAGAATAGATTATTCTATATTCCTCAGATGTCATAATGCCCATTCCTGTCCATCTGGTCTCACATACACCTAACAGGTTAATATTTAATCTTCTCATTTCATTCTTAATGTTATCAAATTTTCCATATCCACTCATAGTTCTTACATTCCAAGTTCCTACTTTCAATGTTGATATTCTTTTGCACACAGTCGCCTGATGACGGTCTGGAGTCACCTGGTGCACATGACTACCCCTACCGGGCGAGGCTGCTCCTATGGAGCACCCATTTACGTCATTTCTCTGATTATCGATAAGACTGCAGTACATGATATTCTTGGCATCTGTAAAGAAGGTAGTTTGCCATTGCTTTCCTTCCTAGCAGTGACCATACTGATCGATGACCGTAGCCATTGCCTCCCAAAAAAGGAGATCCTCTGCCTACCGTCGTGAAGCTGTAGATCATAACCTACAACTATCTGTCGGCTGCTCTTCAACTTCATCCACCACCTGCACCCATGGCTTCACGTAACCCTGATCGGGGGCTCAACAGGTACTCCACCTTGCCCAAGGGTGTCCCGTAGGCTAGTGGAGGGAAGGAGGCACCTTACCTCTCCTTTGACCTATCCCGCCACCCAAAGTTACTAAGTAGGAGGTTGAAAATAACAGTTTACTATCTGTCTTTAGTTACAATATTTTTAATGTATATTTTTAATAATTATTGTTTTTAATCATTATTATTTTATATATATTTTTGTTTTCCCACAGGTGCATGAAGAGCTAAACCATAAACTTGAGGTCGAGAGAGAAAAGAAAGTAGAAGTAAGTCCTATTTATGATTTCATTACATTATATATGAACAATTGCTAGCAAACATTTATTTTACCATATTAATTTAGTAGCTAGGAGAGATGATTACAGTTTGCATCTTTCTTTCTGCATTTATAAAACACAATAGAATGACCTTATACTGTTATTATTAGCTTTGCAAATGAAATTTTTAACGAAATATTAAATGTGAAATCAAGAATTAACATCATTACGCTCAGGATATTACCACTCATTCCCTGTACAGTTCATCAGTAAAATAATGAAGAACTTCAGCATTAGAACTCTGTTGGCTATAGAAGAAAAGGACAGTGCACTTGTGGGAATGATAGTTGATTCTTGATTTCATATAAAACTTCCTGTGTATAGCTAATAATAACAGTATGACATTGTATCTTTTTGTCACTTTAAGAATTAATTGTTCCTTATCTCTTATCATTGTAAAGACACCAAATTTAAATAAACACATAATACATTCTTGTCCTGTCTTCACCATACAACATAAATTATTACTGTTGTTCAATAAGAGGAACAGCTGGCTGAGTGGCTAGAATGCTGGATTTTCCTTCAGGAGACCCGGGTTTGAATCCTCGGTAAGGTGTAGATTTTTTATGTCAGGGACAAAAAGAAAACTCTAACCTGCCCAGTTCGGGGTGACTGCACTAGCCAGGCAGCCTTAATTCCTCAGGCTCAAGATCCCCCTGCCATACACTGCAAGGTATTTTATAGGCAGTAAATGACAGTTTTTTTTTGTTTTTTTTTGACAGTTCAAAATCTTGACTCTTATTGTGTATGTGCTTCAAGTTGTCCAGTTTTGAAATAACATCTACACGTAATCTATTTATTTCATTGTAAATCTAATTTTTAAAATAATTCTAGTATTTAATTACTGTACAATCTAATTTGAAAATTTGGCTATTTTATAAGATTTGCTTATATGCACTAGGAAAAGTACAATGGGAAGTCAAATCGAATTAGAGAAAAAAAATGTTTAGTCTACCTGAAAAATAAACAAAATCTGAAGTAATAATGAGCATAAAGGTAAACATGTAACAAGATCAAATAAGGTAATGTTTGAACCAACCAACATGTCACATGCTTTTAATGTTGCTCTGCACTTGTAAAGTTTAGCAGTTCTGCTTCCAGTTGCTCATCTTTAAATTCCTTGTGAGACCCAATTTCTGCTCAAGGAGGTCACCTCACATTTACACATGAATTCTTTAATTCTTTACATTTTCCTATAGACAGATCTGTTGGTACCTTGCCGTCTTGACAGACGATAGTTTGTTACATTGTGCTTCCCAAAAAGGCATAATAACTGCAACCCAGTGATGGTAGTGAATGTGACTGATCAGACGAGTTTGCGCTGTAAATGTTCGTCCACAATAGATGCATGTGAGCATATGATCATTTTCACCATCACTCACCATCTGACATCTCACTCGCTCATTGTGTTACCTATCTGCAATCATTTTCTCCTTTGTCTTTATTCCATTTCTGATCTTAGCACTCCATCTATCCTCTTAATGTTTCCTATCCATCTAAGTCTATGAAGCCTGAGCATTGAACAGACACATCACAACACTATTTATTCATTTTCTCCAATCAGGCATTCAAGGTGAAACTTGAACAGCGTCTAATTCAGAGACAGAAGTCAATGATGCAGAAGCAAAAGGATGAGACTGATCTTTTCTTAAAAGCAACTGCTAACACACCAAGTGCCAGATTTAAATGTGCTGTGCTCAGAAATAAACATGTTGTTGATATGGAGAAGTTCAGGTAATATTTAATGCTGACAAACAAGCGTATGAAATGTTTATATTACAAATGTTGGTCACTACTTTAAAGATACAAATTATTTTACCGTAAATCGCCGCCAATGTGTTACCTGCCACATTAGGGAAACAATGAATAGTGACACTGTAACCGACCATGCATGTCATAAAAGGTGCGTTGATGTCATACCAGCTACCTCATCTCATAGAAAACTTGGCTGCAAATCCCAAATCAATCATGAACATGTCTAGACAAGGTTTGATGTATGTTGGTTGACTGGCCTATACTCCATTGGGAGATGGAAGGCAGAAAAAGAATAATTTGCAGCAAATCTGCATAGTTATTTTAAAAATAATATGTCTGATCACAGAGTTCAACTATTGACTGCCTGTGGCTCAAGAGTTAAGAAACATGCATAGTATGAACTAGAACGGCCTGCTGTAATAATGTCTGTGATTTCTGCTTCTCTTCTTCTTTTGTCCTACTGCTTTTGCTGTGAAGTGTTGCAGAGAGGAATGCCATGTTCCGAAATAGCTCTGAAAAGAGCTAATGGAACGAATGCTGGTGATAAGACAGTTTCACAAGACCACGCAGAGCTAACAGGAAAATAATGAACAGTAATAATGAACAAAGACAGCAATAGTGACGATAGAACGATCAGTCACATGGTAAAGACAGTCATGTTACTTAGGGGGACTTGGAGATGAAGAGGCGGCAAGATGTCATTCGTGCCGAGAAGTCTAGCGCATAACAATGCATCGCCAAAGCTGCCATTTGTACCAAGGAAAATATACATGATTCGAAGGTGATGCTCAAGTAAAGAAAACAGCGAGATGAATCATACAAGTTTAGTAATAACGATTCAGCCCAGATAAGAACGGCAAGGCTTGACATTCAGCCGACTGGGTCAGCTCAGCGTATAACCCATTACCAATCTACAGGCGAAGCTGGCGCTTGACAAGGGTGTCCAGTGTTAGGTGTAAACACAGTGTAAGTAATGAACAACTTATTTCATTGTCAAGTGTAGAGACTGATAAGAGAATGAGAGTGTTCACCCTGACTATAGTACCTCGAAAGTTGTAGAATAATTATTGAATGCAAGTGATCAGGTGTGGTATACATGAAAACAGCAGTTTGCCATTGACACCTGAGACTTGAGAGCATTGTTGAAATATAAATAAAAGTGGACTACAACTCAGGAGTGTTGAACAGTCATTTTCGTTGATTTTGACAATTGCCCGCATGGATTCTTGTTACAAAACGAGCCCAAGAGCGGTGTGGCAAGATGGGGGTTTTTCATCGCGGAAATAAAACCATCGCTGGAACAACACTGAGGAAATTGTTCGAATAGATCAGTGCACAACTGCAAGCGATATTATTCTGTCATAAAATATACACATTTGAAATGAAATAATCCTGGATGAGCTCCCAATGAGCAGTCAGGCTGAAAAACATCTGATGGCTGTAGAAATGTGGTTTCTGAGGAAAATGCAAAGAATACCATGGACAGCCAGAAAGACCAATGAACAAGTCCTTTAAGAAACAAATGAAGATCGTAAACTGATTAGAGACATTAGACGTAGACAGTCACAATTTTTTTGGGCATGTTATGAGAAGAAATGATTTGGAGAACTTGGTGACAACTGGTAAGATCGAGGGGAACAGACCAAGGAGAAGACCTAGAAGCAAGAACATGGATGGCTTGGCCTTGTGGCATGGTCGAGACAGAAACACGGAGCTGATCCACGACTCTGGTGATCGAGTGAGATGGCAGAACATGACCGCCCATGCTTACCGGCATGGCACATGATGGATGGATGGATGGAGCTCCCATCTCTTTCCTTGTTTTTTACTAATAAATAGCTATCAAATAAAACATTTTGAAGAGCAGGTGGCTGAGAAGTCAGACTGTCTGCTTCAGACATCATCAAAGGATATGTGTTTAAACAGTCGTACACTATATGGCATTTTTTTTTCATTTCTTAGTGCAGAAAATACTCTCCTAACACACATCAGCATTGAAAAAAAAATATGAAGAGATTAATGTCATTATATATCTGCAGTCTATTACATGTGAAGATAGAACCTCAGGTAAAGAGGTTCAGACGAGATTCTAGCTGGCTGTGTCTGCCATGACAAGACTGAATGTAAAATGGCAGAAATTATGTCAGTTTTCTTGTGAAAATCAGACTTTAGGTATCTCAGTGCTTTCAATTAGTGTGTACTATTAGTCTGAAAACTTGAAATTTACCACAGATCTTGGGCTAAGAATTCCAATCTTTGAATAAAAAAATATAGACAAGGTGATTGTGTTTGTATGTAGAACAATTTTGAAAAATAAAGTACATGACGTCATAAAAAATGTGCTCCACAGTCAATCGAGAAGCAATATGCAGTGAATGGCTGTTGTCTGCTGGAGTAATTCTTTGCACTCCAAACAGAATGGTGCCATCAACGGAAGAAAGAATTTTGTTGGTTGAACAAGTGTTTTGAAATGGCGGCCGATACACACGGATGGTTGTACAAAAATGTATAGCAAGATTTCTTTATAAACAACCTCCTCATCGCATTGCTGTTAGAAATTTGTTGAATAAGTTATAATGAATTGGTACTTTCCAGCGTCCTCAAAACCATAGCAGTGACTATTGTAACTAATTTAAGGAATTTTTATCACATATTTTGATGACGTCATGTACTTAATTTTTCAGAATTGTTCTTCATACAAAGTGTATGAGACTTTACAAACACCCGATGTATACATAAGGCACTGATATTTTATTTCATGTATTTCTTTAATCAGAAATGAAATGCAAAGGGAAATCAGACAAACTCTGGAAAATTTTAGAAGAGATCTTGAGATGCAGAAGCAGAAAGTTATTCAAGCAAAGGTGAAGTCTGATTGTACAAGTAAAATTGTCTGTTGTGTGTTAGATACTGAAATTGGGTAAATATTAAACACACAGTTAGCCTGATAGTACTGAATATAAGGAAATAAGTCACTGATAAGCACTTGTTTAAATACCTTACTGCATAAAATGCTGTCAACTTTCTGAACAACAACTTATCTTTCGCATCCTGATGACAACATGCTGTCTGTTACAAGTCGCTTACAAGTCGACAGGGTCGACTTCATTGCACCTGGTTTTATCCCATATGGCTCGATCTCTTTCCGCAGCACGGAAAGCGTCGCACAAAGCACGAACTCCGTAGCTTTTAGCGACGACCCACAGGAGTCTCCGAAACATTTAACTCGTAAACCAAAGGGTGCGGCCCGGAATCGAACCCACAACCTTCGGAGCACGAGTCAAACGGCTTGACCACTATGCCACAGAGACGCCTATGTCTTACAATTGAGACTCCTTACAATTGCAATTGTAACTGTCTGTTACAAAAACATGTTTATATATATGTGTGTGAGGGTGGGTGCATCTCTCTGTCTTTCAGTCAGTCGGAGAGTGAGTGTGTATGTGTGTGAGAGAGAGCTCATAGATGTTATGGTTAGGACATTATGCTAACATTGCCATGAATGCAGTCGGACAAGGTTTGATGACAACTCTCATGGCTTGCTACAAGATGGGAAGATGCCACCTATTCTTACATGCACTCAAGTCTTACAAATATTATGTTCCACCTATTCTTACATATACTCAAGCCTTACAAATGGTATGTTCCACCTATTCTTACATGCACTCAAGCCTTGCAAAAGGTATGTTCCACCTATTCTTACATGCACTCAAGCCTTACAAATGGTATGTTCCACCTATTCTTACATGCACTCAAGCCTTACAAATGGTATGTTCCACCTATTCTTACATGCACTCAAGACTTACAAATGGTATGTTCCACCTATTCTTACATGCACTCAAGCCTTACAAATGGTATGTTCCACCTATTCTTACATGCACTCAAGCCTTACAAATGGTATGTTCCACCTATTCTTACATGCACTCAAGCCTTACAAATGGTATGTTCCACCTATTCTTACATGCACTCAAGACTTACAAATGGTATGTTCCACCTATTCTTACATGCACTCAAGCCTTACAATGGTATGTTCCACCTATTCTTACATGCACTCAAGCCTTACAAATGGTATGTTCCACCTATTCTTACATGCACTCAAGCCTTACAAATGGTATGTTCCACCTATTCTTACATGCACTCAAGCCTTACAAATGGTATGTTCCAGAACTTCACATACCCACAGCAGGTTCCAACTACAGTCCTTATTTTTATACATATGTCTGTGCGTATGGGCATGCGTGCATGCATGTGTAAACAACTTCATTATTATCAGAACCACATATAGAAGACTAGACAAATAATGTCAGCTTACATTTTATTGATATGTTGAAAATTGCAAAGTGCAGATAATATAGACCACTGTACAGGTTATGTTTTAAAATGTGAAAACTACCTACAGCAGAATATTTATAGCATGTTTGGAGAAATAATGGACACCCTCAAGTAGATCTCTTGCCCCTAGGACTACTATAACACAATGAGTGTTAAGGCTTCAGTCATGGTACCCTTACGACCCACAGTTGGGTTGATTTTATTTGTTATTCTATTAATATGAGCCCTCTAAATTACTGGAGAGAATGAAAAATGTCATTATGGGCTCAGCTCGAACAAAGGAAACTCCTAACTACACCTCCTTGTGGTAGAGGAAGGGCATTGTATAAGAGTGACAAACACAGTTAAGGAACTGATTATCCATTGGGATGTTGGGATGAGTGGGCAGCTCTTCACTTGAACAGGGCAGGGCACTCACTTCTCCTGATAGCTGGAAATTGCTGTCGAAATCAGAGGTAACAAACCTTCCCTGTTAATGTTGAAGGTTAAGGGAAACCACCACATCATCTTCCCAAAAATAAGTTTATAAGCAGGTTTTTTGTGTGTGCATATCCTATTTACAGGACATCGCTGTCAATACCAGCATTGCTGCTTTTGATGTCTTGGCAAGTTTACGTTCAGTAGTTTGCCATTATAAGCGGTTACTAATCTAAAATTAAGAACTGATATGTTCAGAAACATCTTCAGAATTGACATGTCATAGCTTTGAAATTAGCATCACATATTTATTAATGATTTTATTCTTTGTCTGCCCATTATCTATCATTCCAGCATAGGCTCTACACCAACTCATGCCAAGCAGTCCCATCTGTTTCTATCTCCTGCTGCTTTCTTCAAGCTTTCTCCCATATTATTCATCTTTGTCTCCATTTAATTTCTATCAATCAACTATCCAGACTCCTTGTGACTCTCTCTGCATCACATCTTACATCATCTAGAAAAGTCTCCTATCATCTTGGTTGGCTGAGGTATGCTTGTTTCCGTAATTTTTGAACTTCTTTATGCTTGGTTGCAATTTACAACAAACGTTTTCTACACGATGGTGCATTCAGCCATATGTCAACCCTCCTAAATCACCTCTTATGACATACATGATAGATTGCAGTATTACTTTTCTTTGCAGCCCAGTTAACACATGGGCACTTCCATATTTTCATAACTGATAAATCTGGACATTTTTACAGTTCCATTTACTTTGTATTTCTGTGACTGAACTGTAATGATCACTATCAACATAATCCCTTTCAGGAAATGCAGCTCCTAAGTGGACTTGTGAAAGTTGGACAATTTGGTCGCAATGAGCTGACAGATGTACTTCACATGCTATTTCCTGGGAAAACTGAAGAGGCTGTTATGGAGATACTGAACCAAATCTATCAAGATGACAGTTCAAAACAGAAAGGGTAAGGTGGAAATGAAACGTTTTATTGATGTTATTCTTCGTACCAGTCTTGGCACTGAATCACCTGGCATGGCATATTGTTGATGTCAGCATCACATATTTATTCAGTATTTTCTAATTAGTCTACTATTTATTCCCCCATTGGAGAAACGAAACATATAAAGTAACAATTATGGCATGTTGGGTAAAAGTACTGTCTGGGATTGAATGAATTAAAGCAACATTTATGGCTGACTGGATTGGAGTATTAACTGTCTGAGACTGAAGGAATGAAGGAAACTGATATTGCTTCGATCATACAAGAGTAACTAATTAACAAATGGTGGATTGATTGGTATAGGATTCATAAAATTATTTGCTTCTATGAAAACACTGTATATCACATTTATTTATTTTACTATTTTGAACTTGTCTTATCCATCTTAAAACACAGATTGTCTTTAACTGCATGTGTGTGCTGTGATCATACAAAGGTAAATAATCAACAAATGCTGGTCTGATTGGTATAGAATTAATTACATTTGTTGCTTCTATGAAAGCACCAATACTAAAGAACAAACATGTATCAATAACTACTAAGAAAGCACTTTACAACACAATCTTCCTACCAACTCTGTGCTACCAATGCCAAACCTGGACAATGACAGAAAAAGAGAAAAGAAAAATCACAACAACAGAAATGAGGTTCCTGAGAAGAATACTCAACGTATCAAGAAGAGATAAGATCAGAAATGAAGAAATCAGGACTAAAGTGGGGGTTAAAGCTGCTCTAGATTTTATTAGAAAGCAGCAAGTCAAATGGTTTGGCCATGCAAGTAGGTTACCAGTCAACAGCATGCCACAACAAGCAATGATGTACAGACCAGATGGAAACAGAGGAAGAGGCCGACCACGTAAACGTTGGACGGAGGGAATAACAGAATCCATGGGAATGTCGATATACGAAGCCCATAACCGGGCACTCTCACGAAGTTTATACTTCACCTCGACACCGCAAGGTACAAGAGGAACATGAGGAGATGAGATGAGATGAGATGAAAACACCATATAACACTTATTTATTTCTTTACTTACTGTTTGGAAATTTTCTTATCTACTTTAAAATACAAATTGTCTTTAACTGAATTAATTTGTGTTCATCATGTGTACATTCAGGGAATCATCATCTGTGAGCACACTAGCAGAGAAAATAAATCAGGCACAGTTCATGCAACCAAGCATGCAGCAGAGTCATAGGTCAGTCATTCATATTGTCATAGCTTCAGTTGATGTGTGTAATAAAATTATAAAACAATTAGTCCCATAGCAGATACTGCTTTTGGAGTGTGAAGTGTTAACGAGGAGCATCTAGCCAAGTGGCTAGAATGCTGGGTTTCCTCTTCTGAAGACCTGAGTTAAAATCCTCATTAAGGTGATGGAATTTTTTTCTGTCGGGGGCAAAAATAAAACCCTAACCTGCACAGTTCACGGTGACTGCACTAGCCAGATGGCCTTAGGAATTAGGAATCAGGCTCAAGATCTCCCCTGTCTTACACCCCAAGGTATTTATAGGCATTAATGACAGTTTTTGACAGTGTTAGGCCTTCAAATAGTCAAGGCCACATAATATGAGGTGGGTGTGGCAAGCATTTACATACATCTCATTAGAAATCAACAATTCTAGTGACAGTGTTGTCGGTTTGTGTCGAAATTAAAGCCATTGATAGATAATGTTAAAAAAAATTTATTATAATCAAAAATTTTAACATCTTGTTAGGAAATTAGTAAAAGTTTTTGTCCATATTGTAAAATATAATGTATAAGTGTATAAGTTAAATAAAATTATAATAATTAGTTATTTATACTGTTTAATAACCTATAAATAATTCATAATTACTTATTGTGATAGGTTGCTGTAAACAAAGTGGACATAATATATATTAACCTCCCCCCCCCCCCCCCCCCCCCCCCCTACCTACAATAAGGGGATATAATGTGGCAAAACACTCAGTTCCTCATGCATCATGCATTCACTGTCACGCATACACATTGACTCTCACTCTCCTTCTCTCTGACACATACACAAATACACATATTTGCTGTAATAATAGCTTGTTTGTCATTATAGTCATTTCTGAGTGCCATATATAAACCAAAGAAATAGGCCTGCCAATCAGTGTTAAGGATGGTGTTTGTCCATCAAGAATGATGATGACCATTCATTTCATTCAGTGGGGTTGAAAGTATGGAGCCGTGAGGTCTAAGATAGCTGATAAGGCCTATTTTGGCTCGAAATGTTCTTTGACAATGTGGTTAAAATACTTTACAAAGAAGTTGATGAATGACTTGCTCGATGAATTGGATTAAAGTGAGGAAGAGTTGCGCAGTTCGTCGACCACACTTTTTCGCCTGAGTCTGTTCAGTTTAGTTCAGTTCAGTCACGGTTCCAACATCACAGCAACGGGTCGTCCCCATTATGCTCTGTTCCTATGCCAATGAATATCACATAGAATGTTCCTCACTGCCCCATGTGAAAAGTGGAAAAGACAGGAGTCTTGACAAACAACAGCCCGCTCAGGCACACTGTGCATAATGCCGCCACCAGAATGTCACCACAAAAGTCCTCCACGAACCATTCATTCATCCTTGATGGAACTGGCAGCCACTTTCCCAACCAGATGTTCACCTACAAAGTCTCGATGTTTCTAGATGGTAGTGTTCCGTTTCTAGATGTTTTCTAGCCAGCCACACCATTTTATCTCCAAAATGCAGTTCATGCAACAAAACAACCACGGACAGATGTAAAAACTTTCACTGTACATAATGCTGTCGCCAGAATGCCAACACAAAAGTCTTCTACGAAAATACAGTTCATCATCGATGGAAATGGCAGTCATTAGAAAATGAGGCAAAAAACCGGTCACTTCTGCTTCACAACCAGCCGCATCCGAAACCAGCATGCAGTTCACGCCACAACACCTCGGATAGATGTAATAAACCTTTCACTATACATAATGCTGTCTCCAGAATGCCAAAACAACAGTCCTCCATGAAACACAGTTCATCATCAGAGGAAACGGCAGTCAACCAGAAGAATAGCAGCCTCACATTTCTGCATAAGACACAAAAACCGGTCAGTTCTGGAACAGCCAGCCGCCATTGCTCTGAACATGCAGTTCACGCTCCACAAACTCGGGCAGATTTAAAAGCATTTTGCATGAAATTCACAGCTCACAGCGTCACGCCACGCACTCAACTCAGTAGCAGGGCGACGGAGCCATAAACTATCAGTCCAACATGAGGAATATGTGAATGCAAACGGTGGTCACGAGCATAAACACTCCATAGGCCTTAACCGTTTCACTGCTTATCCTCCATGTTCATGACCGCCTGAGTCCGTCTGAATCCAGTGGCAAGATGACTGGAGACAAATACAGGTGCAGTGGATGGCCAGGGCGCTCTACGTGCCTTGCCATGCTCATTACGTTCCACAATGCTCTGCAGGTAAACACTGTCTTGTCCATTGAATCATCAATGATTTCTTCAGTGCAGTCTGCCGAATCCATTCTTGACATGCTGGGTGGGCATACCCTAGTTCATCAATTGGTTTGACGCCGAATCGGCTACCTCCACCTGATTTAGCCAGCCTGTCACAGCTGTTGTCCGGAGGGTGGCTGCTGTCGCATGCTGACAGCTACTAGGAGCCACAGGTGTGAGCTGGATGTCAGGCTTGGATCAGTGGGGATTGGGCCCTGAAAAGAGCATGACAGCCATCCTTACCAAAGGTACTACAAATGCCTGCCATCCCAGACCTCCAGTGTTAAGGATACAAGGTAAAAAGAAATCATGAAGATAATTATAATAATAATACTGATACATACAAAGAAAACAGACTAAAAACTAGCCCTGGCCAGCTTTCGTTATAACCATTAATCGTTGTGTCTGTTTTCAGTGTGATGATGAAGAGAAAAATGATAGCTGAATCTATCTCTTTAATTCTTAGCATGCCTGTTCAAGAATCTATATTTGTACATGCTGCTATTTATTTAGAGTTTTGATCTAATGATGAACAGTAAATGAATAGTGTGAATTGTTAAACGTTACATATATTTTAAACACTACTATATGATATTATATTTAACACTACTATTTAACGTGGTAAATGGTACCATTTAATTGTGTGTAATAGAACTTCACATATCCTAGATTATGAGTTTATAAGATCAGTTTCTTTGCTTGCCACCCTTCCTTTCTAGAGAAATCTGTTATCCATATAATAAGGCTGAGCTGACTAAAATATTATATGATTTTTTAACAAGGGAATTGAATACAGGTGTTGCACAGCTGATCCAGAGCAACACACATCAAGGTGACATAATCATCTACACTGATGGGTCAGTGGTGAGAAACAGACGTAGTGGCTGGGGCTTTATTGCAAAGGCTAATGGGCAAGTCTTGAAAAAGGAGAGCCTGCATATGAGACTATGACCTCCAGCATGAGAATGGAGGTGGAGGCAGTAACAGCGGCATTACGGTGGCTAGAGGAGACCACTGCAACACTCATTGTAATCATTAAGGATTAAAAAAGTATGCTTAGCAAGGTGGAGAAAGGAATGTTTCGTGTGGAATGGCTCTCGTCGCTTCAGAGGTCACAGATCATGAGAATTGTATGGATATTTTGCCCTGGCCATGCGGGTGTATGGGGGAATGAACAGGCAGATGGGCTGGCAGAGAATGCACCTCTTGGTGGAATTTTGCCTATGGACAAGAGGGAGGTGGTCGTTGGTTGTGGAACCAGGTGGAGAAGGCAGAGGAACAGATTGAGAACTCATATGTGGAAAGAATGAGATTACGGGGGATCAGCAGGGGTTCTGGAAGAATCTCAAAACTGAGAGGGAAGACCAGGAGAACTTTTAATCAGATAGCGGTGGGAACAATTAGTAGTATGACTCTTCACTGGCTGTTGAAAGAGGGGACTAAACACGTATGGGGATGTCCTGAGTGCAGTGATGTCGGTTCTTGACTCAACTCAACTCAACATTGAATACAGGACTCTGTGCTAACAAGCCAGTACACTATTTACTTTGTTTCCATGGCTGCTTATTTAGAGTGTTTTGTTTGTCATCATTGTCATGTTAAACCATATTAACAGTTGTCAGGATATTTGTTGGCTACAGTGTATGTTTTATTATCTCCACAGTGTGTCATCTATTCAACGTTCCCATGATTCTGAAGTGAGTTTGACACCTATAGAGGAGAACTCCAGAAATGAACACACATTTAGCTTACTTGAAGGCATTGCTTCACCAGTGAAACAGAACAGTCTTGTAAAATATCAAAATAAAAATATATTTAAACCCATGAATACTGCTATAGCCCAAAGTTATATGGCAAAACAAATTAATGAACAGAATATGACAGACCGGAAGAATGTTAAGATTTCTGATAGTGAGATTTCTCCATATAATTCTGAAGTTAATGAAGAAGATGGTTACAGCCATTCAGAAGATGATAAATACCATGAAGAAGATGAAGAGGTAGACCACATTGGTAGAGCATTAGATATGAATCCCCCACAATCAAGTTCTAATTATCAAGGGAGATTACCTCCACTGCAAAATCAAGATAAACCTGCACCTAAAAAAAAGACAAGATTGCTGAAAAAATTAGCAAGTAAAAGTAGTACAGATGATTGAGCACACAAACATGTGATGTCTAAAATTTAGCATGTGGCTATCCTAAATTATGCATCATTATAAACAGTTATACATAGAAATAAAAATGATAACTAATCTTATATATAAATTAGGATCGTCTGTCTGTATGTATGTATGTATCTATGTATGTCCTTTATGCGCTCGCGAACGGCCCATCCGATTGAGATGAAATTTTCTACACGCCTTCCTTTCATTCCAGAGCTGCCAACTGTCATAGTTTTTTTTCTTCTTGCTCCTACTCCCTCCTCCCCCTCCCAAAATACGTACGTAAATATATGATGATGATGATGAAAGAATCCCCGAACCAAAACGCTAGGGAAAGGGAAGAAAATGACGTGACTACACAGAATCGTCACGCGGCAATCATCATCATCAAGTGCCGTGCCGGCTGGCGTAGGCGTTCATGGCTCTCCGTAGATCTCAGTCTTTGGTTTTTTGGATCAACTCTGCTGCTGATATTCCTCCATGCCACGGCAATATCAATAACAATTCATCTTTTTATGTGTAAGGAAGTTATCTACAGTCGTGTAGAAGGGAAGAACTAGACGAGTATGAATTCGGAATGGCGAACTCTCTCCTCCTCTCTTCTCCTCCCTCTACCTCCTCCCGCCACCCTCTTCCTCTTCCTCCTCCCTCTCCCTCCTCCTCCCTCTTCCTTCTCCCTCTTCCTCTCCCCTCCTCCTCCATCCTCCTCCCTCCTACTCCCTCTGCCTCCTCCCCTCCGATTCCTCCCCCTCCTCCCTCATCTTCCCTCCTCCTCCCTCTCCCTCCTCATCCCTCCTCCTCCTGCCTCCCTCCTCCTCCTCCTGCCTCCTTCTCCCTCTTCCCTCTTCCTCCACCCTCCTCCTCCCTTCTCCTCCTCTTCCTCCTCCCCCTACCTCTTTCCTCCTCCCTCCTCCTCCTCTTCCACCTCCCTTTCCTTCCTCCCCTCCTCATTCTCCTCTTCCTCCTCTCCTCCTCCTTCCTTCTTCTCCCTCTGCCCTCCTCCCTCCTCCTCCTCCTCTCCCCAATCCTCCCTCTCCCTCCTCCATCCTCCTCCCTCTTCCTCCCTCTCCCTCCTCCATCCTCCTCCTCCTTCTTTCCTTCTCCTCCCCTCTTCCTCCTCCTCCTACCTCCTCTCTCCCTCCTCCCTCATCCTCTCCACTCTTCCTCCTACCCTCTTCCTCTTCCCTCCCCTCCTCCCTATCCCTCCTCCTCCCTTCACATTCCTCCTCCTCCCTCCTCCTCCTCATCCTCACATTCCTCCTCCTCCCTCCTCCTCCTCATCCCTCCTCCTTCCTCCTCCTCCCTCTCCTCCTCCTCACTCCTCCTCCTCCCTTCACATTCCTCCGCCTCCCTCTTCGTCCTCCTCCCTTCTCCTCTCTCCTCCTCCCTCCTCCTCATCACTCCTCCTCCCTCCTCTTCCTTCTTCCTCCCTCCTCCTTCCTCCTCCTCCCTCCTCCTCCTGACTCCTCCTCTCTCTACCTCCTCCTCCTCCCTCCTCCTCCCTCTACCTCCTCCCTCCTCCTCCCTCTTCCTCCTCCTCCCTCGTTCTCCTCTCTCTGCCTCCCTCCTCCTCCTCCCTCTACCTCCTCCCTCCTCCTCCCTTCACATTCCTCCTCCTCCCTCCTCCTCCCTTCACATTCCTCCTCCTCCCTCCTCCTCCTCCTCTCCTCCTCCTCCCTCTCCTCCTTCTCCCTCCTCCTTCACATTCTACCTTCTCCCTCTTCCTCCTCCTCCCTCCTCCTCATCCCTCCTCCTCCCTTCTCCTCCTCCCTCCTCCTCCTCCCTCTGCCTCCTCCTCCCATTCACATTCCTCCTCCTCCCTCCTCCTCCTCATCCCTCCTACCCCTCCTCCCTCTCCTCCTCCTCACTCATCCTCCTCCCTCCTCCTCCTCCCTTTACCTCCTCCCTCCTCCTCCCTTCACATTCCTCCTCCTCCCTCTTCCTCCCTCCTCCTCATCCCTCCTCCTCTCTCCTCCTCCCTCCTCCTCCCTCCTCCTCCTTCTTCCTCCCTCCTCCCCTCCTCCTTCCTCCTCCTCCCTCTCCGCCTCCTCCCTCCTCCTCCTTCTACCTCCTCCTCCCTCTACCTCCTCCCTCCTCCTCCCTTCACATTCCTCCTCCTCCCTCTTCCTCCTCCTCCTCTCTCTGCCTCCCTCCTCCTCCTCCCTCTACCTCCTCCCTCCTCCTCCCTTCACATTCCTCTTCCTCCCTCCTCCTCCTCTTCCCTCCTCCTCCTCCCCCTCCTCCTCCTTCTCCCTCCTCCTTCTCCCTCTTCCTCTTCCCTCTTCCTTCTCCCTCCACCTCCTCCCTCCTCCTACTCTCTCCTCCCTCCTCCTACTCTCTCCTCCTCCTCCCTCTCCCTCCTCCTCCCTCTCCTCCTCCTGCTCCCTTCTCCTCCTGCGTTCTCCTCCTCCCTCCTCCTCCCTCTTCCTCCTCCCTCCTCCTCACCTCCTCCTCCACCCTACTCCTCCCTCCTCCTCCTAATCCCTCCTCCTCCCTCCTATTCCTCCCTACTCCTCCCTCCTCCTCCCTCCTCTTCCCTCCTCCACCTCCCTCTTCCTCCTCCCTCCTCCATTTACCCAAGACAGACAGTCAGACAGATAGTCGGGAACGGGATCTTATATGACTACTTATATAATTTAAATGAGATGCTCTCCACCATGGGCTGGGCCGGGTCAGACAGACAGACAGATAGATAGATAGACAGACAGACAGACAGACAGACAGTCGGGAACGGGAACTTATATGACTACTTATATGAATTAAATGAGATGCTCCCCACCAGGAGTTGGGCGATGCCGGGCCGGGTCAGACAGACAGACAGATAGATAGATAGATAGACAGACAGACAGACAGACAGTCGGGAACGGGAACTTATATGACTACTTATATGAATTAAATGAGATGCTCCCCACCAGGAGTTGGGCGATGCCGGGCCGGGTCAGACAGACAGACAGATAGATAGTCGGAACGGGAACTTATATGACTACTTATATGAATTAAATGAGATGCTCCCCATCAGGGTCTGGGCGAAGACGGGCCGGGTCAGACAGACAGACAGACAGATAGACAGACAGACAGACAGATAGTCGGTAACGGGAACAAGAACTTATATGACTACTTATATGAATTAAATTAGATGCTCCCCACCAGGGTCTGGGCGAAGCCGGGCCGGGTCAGCTAGTAAATTATAAAAGGGTGGTTAAAAAGATTTGCACTTTAGTATGAAGGAGTCAACAGTCACTTCTTCCTGTTTCTAAACATGAAGATCTGTCTCAAGGACATTATTTTTCAAACAAAAAGAACCTTATAACTGCATTGGACACATGATTCCTGACCCAGACAATCTACAATCAGGGATTAGATTAGTGAAGAAGAAATGGAGAAGTGCATCGTTTTGAAAGGTGGATATATAGAGATGGACTAAAATTCACACTAATTTCCAGGTATGTGTCTTGACTCCTTTTTATAAAAGGGCAAAACTTGTCGACTGCCCCTCATGCGCTACAGCAGGCATGTTAAATGTTAAGTTATGTTTCTGCATACAGGCTCTTTGTCAGACTATATAACATAGATAGCAGTTAAAAGACAGCTGGTTGAAGATACTGTCAAAAGTTGTATAGCACATAGTGATTCATTATATGCTGGGCTAAGAAATGATAGTACACTCATTTTGAATTGCTTGTAAATATTTTTATGTGCCCATTGTGGCAATGCCATAAGAACAAACAGTTATTATTTCTGTGAGTATTATGATTGTGTTCAGTACTTACTGAATGTGCCATGAAAAATATACAGTATTCTTTCTGTGATTGTTTTAATTACATTATGGAATGACTGAATGTGTCATGGCAAACATAAGATTGTTTCTACCTCAGTGATTATATTGATTATATTCCATACTGATTGAATGTGCCATGACAAACATACAATTATTATTTCTGTTATTATTTTTATTATATCCCACATTGATTGAATGTGTCAACAAACATACAATTATTTTGATTATATTCCACACTGATTGGCAGTGCCAGGACAAACATACAATTATTTTCTTAGTTATTATTTTGATTATATTCTGTACTCACTGAATGTGCCATAATAAACATACAGTTATTATGTCAGTGATTATTATGATTATCTTCTGTACTGACTGAATATACAATGACAATCATTCAATTATTATTTCTGTAATAATTATGATTGTTTTCTATATTGACTTAATGTACCATGACAAACATGATTATTATCTCAGTGATCATTATGACTTTAGAATAGATTACAAACATATACATTTTGTAAACATATTGCATGTTCATCTAATGCCATAATGTAACATACAAGCAAAGGTGGTCTCATGGCAGATACTGTTGTTGGGTGTGAAATGTTAGGCCTTCATATATTCTAGGCCATGAATTATGAGATGGGATGGCCATTTCTCTTTCTCATCAACTTTCCTTTCCGAAAAATTCCCAGAAAATTGTTCCCGACCAATTTTTATGTGGCTAGGTTGACCCTAGAGATGAACTGGTGGGGAAAAATAATCCTGCCTCTGCTGGGTATTGAACCAGACCCATTTTTATGTGGCTAGGTCGACCCTAGAGATGTACTGGTGGGGAAAAATAATCCTGCCTCTGCTGGGTATTGAACCAGTCTTGGCGGGAAAGTGCACTAGCCAGTGTGCAACAAGGTCTCCTATGCATCATGCACATCAATCAAACTATTGTAATGCTTATCAAATGGACGAGGGGAAGTCAATAAGTAAGTCACAAATGGCTGTAGAAATATAACTAAATATGATAACAACTTTAAACTAGTTTATTTTTATACATACATTGTCCCTTTATTTCTCAACATAATTTCCACCATCATTGATGCACTTATCCGATCATTTTATCAGTCCTCCCAAACCGGCTGCATAGAACTGCATGCTCTGTTTTCTAATCCATGTTTTCACTTCACATTCAACTTTGGCGTCATTCGCGAAATGTCTCCCACCTAGGTGGGTTTTCAGTGGACCAAAATGATGGAAATCGCTAGGGGCTTAGTTGGGGCTGTAAGGTGGATGGTCAAGAACTTCCCACCTTAGTTGGTTAATTTTCTCCTGAGTTAATCGAGCCATATGTGGTCAGACATTGTCATGAAGACGAAACACTACTCTAGTCAGCAGTCGTGAACGTTTTCTTCGAATTGCATTATGAAGCATTGATAGGTCACAGTACGATTCAGAATTCACATTTTCACCTTTCTTCTTGAAATTGGTTAAAAGCATGCCTTGACAATCCCAGAACACTGTCGCATAACCTTCCCTGCTGATGGCGTAACCTTGAATTATTAGGACACAAGGCAAAGAAGGATGTTTTCTACCCAGCTATGCACCGCTTTACGGGACAAACATTTGTCAGCATAAACAGGAAGCATTTCCTTATGAATGTTCTTTGCAGGCAGTCCTTTTGCCCACAAAAAAAACTCACAACAGCATGTTGCTCTTTGGTTGTACACTCCGTAAGTACAGTCGCCATTTTGTTTATGCGCTGTGCATGCGCATGAGACACCTAGCGCTACCTGATGAACAGGAATATAAAGTTCAATGTTGCTGTCACTGTCACCTAATGACACCTGTAGAAAACACCAACATTTACCTGCCATACCACAGAACTGTGTGACTTACTTATTGACTCGCCCTCGTATGTTGCCATACAACATTTTGGTTACTAGTTTCAGGTGCCAAAAGATTTAGTCTTAATGTGCCTTAATTTGTGGTATCTGCATTTTTCATCATGATTAGTGCCTTGCGGACTGGCGTAGGTGATCATGGCTTCTCCACATCTTGCTATCTGCATTACTCTCACTGATTATGTGCTGTCTCACAGCAGAGCTCATTGTATTTGCATTCTGGTAATCTTTTCAATTATTTGCTGACCAGCTTTGTGTTAGTGACATTTTTATGTCAATGAAAACAATCTTTATGGTACTGCAGAAAACACAATTTAACAGTGTAACATATATATGTATATATATTTTTATGACATGCAGCTTTTGCTTAGCACACTCTTCTCTTAATCTCTGTCGCACATCTTCCATTCATAGTTATGATCGCCCTCAAATATTTGATTTTATCGATTTTACTAGGAATTTTCTTTCTTTGTCTATTAAACAAATTTAATATACCTTTTTTAATACAAACGCAGTTTTGTAAATTTACAATCTTATATAATTTATAAATGTGTCATCACATAGGTGATGCCCTTTTTTTATTTATTGCTATTGTTGTGTTATGATGGGCGTATTGGGTGCAGGACATCTTGCTTATGATCAAGAAGTTTTCCGGAAGGTTGTTATGGGAGTGTGGTTCTGTGAAGGACATGCTACTGAATGAATGAATGAATGAACTGAACGAACGAACGAACAAACGAACGAACTGTGTTATAGTTTCACTTTTCATACATTAATTAATATTCATGTTAACAAAGTATAAATAAATAAAATGTTTGCATATCCTTTACAGGACATTGCTGTCAACATCAGCATCTTTCAGCTGATTGTTGATTTCTTGACAAGATTACACTCAGTAGTTTGCCATTGCTTTCTGAGCGGCCGGCTCACATACCCCATAAGTTACGCGATTTGAACCACTGCTGATTCTCACTGTCGTCACGTTACTTATGAGGGTATACGAGATTATGGAGAAAAGTCGCTAACCTCTAGGCCAGGAAGCCGGCTTAACAAAGTATAAATGTGTTAAATATATTTACAAATGTAAAGGACCCTTTGCACTCCTTGAATCATTTTGGATACATGGTGCTAACCCTTTAATAGTATAGACCAATCAGCATTTGATGGGTGATGTGGTCAATATAACACACACTAGCTGGTACCCATTTTAACCTGGGTTGGCTTGGAAACCCTGGTCAGTCAAATAAATCTACCTTGTTGGGAATTTGGCCACATGAACACCAGCCTGTCAGGCAAGTTGGGTTAAATATGGATAGTAAAATAATTGACACATAACTTGGGTGATATTTAATGGTTTGAGATGGGCATGTGGTTAATGAAATATTTGCCTTTCATCAAATTGTAACTCCAACACAAATGACTGATTTATTAGATTCAAGAACATCTTCATTACTGCTCTGATTACCTCTTTTAGGTTGTGTTAGCAGATTCTCAGCTCAGTGCACAAACTCCGTAGTTCTGGTAAGCATCCCAATGTTTTACCATGCCCATACATGCTTTAAATACCTGCTTTTTTTCTGGTGTGGGCAGGTTTTTTATAAATTTAGTCACCAATTGACCTAAAAGCAGAACTAAAACAATAGATAAAACAAGCAGCATAAGTGAAAGTAATATTGAATATGGTGTATTTTTAATGACTGTGCAGTGTTTGAAAATATTGCCGGTCCAAGTTTTGTATTTACCTGTTATGTTGCATGAACTTTACAGAGGGTGAATACAAAACTTGGACCAGCAATATTTTAAAACACTGCATAGTCATTAAAAATACACCCTATAAAAAGAGACAGAGAAAAGATATATAAATAAACACTGTGCTAGTAGGAAGAACTCCACCATGGGGCAAGCGCATAAGAAGGGATCACATCGTCAGAAAAGGTCCCTCCTTTTGAAAATGCTTCTACCACTTTATCTTCTTGACACTCTGAGAGGGATTAGGTGGGTCCATTTGTGTTATGTCTCCCAAACATGTTTTTTTTTTCCCTATTATATTCTGTACTGCGTTAATAATGGAACCTGAATAAAGAAACTAACGCTATACACTAGCGATAACAATATACTCTTAAATTTTATGTTGTTAGCTTACCATTTGTATTTTCCTGTTACCGAATTCATGATGTATGTGTGCATTTTTCATTTGTATGATAGCAATTTATTTGCATTTATTAATGTCATTGTGGTGTATTTCAATATCACAGTACACACCAAGACCAACCCTATCATATAGCAGGTGCTTTGCAGAATGCTGTTCTTATCATGGCCCAACGAAAAGTTTCCTAATCTCTGACCATTTCTCCTGCCTCCTCATGCCCAAGGTATTTGCAATGTCCTTTGTCCATCTTCGATCTGGTCAATCTCTGCCTCCAATTTCAGGAACCATGTTTTCCATCATTGTTGTCTCCAAACCACGGAGATGTTTAATATGGTCAAAGTATTTCAGTTTCCAAGGCATGATGCTGGTTATAAGCCAGTTTGATGTGATGGTTAAATCTTGTACAGAATATAAAATAACATGAAGGAATGCAGCTTTACAGAAAACAGTTATGGAAAACATAGGACCTTGTGGTAACTGGCCTTCATCAGCCAACAAATACACAAAACACAACATATAAACATGGGAAAGACACTACTGTGACTACATTAAGGCATAATAACCAAATAAAAAGAAATGAAAGATGACAAAAACTAGAACGAAGAAAAGAAAATGAACAAAATGTGCTACTTATCTCAGAATCCCAGTCTGTCAAACACTACTGTAACTATTTTTGTAATTAATGCATCTGTTTCTAAATGTAATGTTCATTCAAAATGGCCATATTCTGTTTTCTTATGTAGTTAGTAATCCAACATTTATAAAGTATTCTGTTTTAGTGGTGAACCTAAACATAAGTCTGTGTACAATTATTTCCAAAACTCTTTCAGTTACCTCCATCGCTTTACATAAATGTTATGCTCCAAATGGCCTCTGCAGCATTGGATGCACACTTGCATGCTTGCGCTAAATTGTCAATTACCCGAACGCATTCCTCTGTGAGGACTTCCCTGATCTTTGCTGTGATTACTGTCTTCAGTTCATTCATTTGAGGGTTGTTCTGGTACACATTATTCTTGAGACTCCCATAGAAAACAATCTAGAGGGTTCAAGTCAGGTGAATGCGGTGCCCACTCCAAGTCACACTTCAGTCTCCCCTGAAATAGCTCTCACAGCCAGGATAGAGAGTCATTTGATGTGTGTGGGGTGGCCCATTCTTGCTGGAACCACTGTTGATCTCAATTCAATCCTCTGAGTCATACCAGTGATACCCAAAACTTTCAAAGATTTGTTGGTTCCATTTTTTTGGGGGGAAGGGGGCACCCTGTATTTCAATCTATTAATTTGGACTTTTTTATACATATAATTGTACTTAAATAATTGTACCCATATAACTACACATTGCTATAAAATATGGGTCTAGCACTTTAAGCACGCATTAAAGCATGTAATAAAGATCCTTAACTTACTTGCTAATTTAACATATATCCAGACACCTGAAGGCATGGATAAAGGTCATTTACATTTGTTTTGCAAGACATTTCATTAAACTGAAATTAACTCTGTGATACACACACACACACATATATGTGTGTGTGTGTGCGTGCGTGCGTGCGCTCGCGCGCCTGTGCGCCTATATAAATAACACATTTCAATTTACAGTTTACATGTGGTTTTACATTCTGTAAAATGTTCTATTCATGTTATTTTGCTCAAACTTGTAAATTGTTTATGTAGAACACACTTTTCTAAAAGCTTTAGTATTTTTACATCACCAAAAGTTAGTGGATTTATCATAAAAAATACAGTTCTGTATATCATACAGTTCTATATCATGTATTGCTTCTTAGGGGTAATTCACAACATATCTGCCTCCTATACATTTGAATGTTTACAAAATACCCAGATGTGTAAACAAGGAAGCCATAAAACATAGCTTGCACAATTTGTTGTTTGGCATATGTCGCCACATCTTGTAGGTGTATAGAATTCAGATAAAATTCCATAGTCCTACCTGAGACAATTAAATGGATCCCATGATGTGTGAGTCTCGTATTCTATCTCCTCAGCCACATTATTTTCATCACTCTCTCTCTCTCTCTCTCTCTCTCTCTCTCTCTCTCTCTCTCTCTCTCTCTCTCTCTCTCTCTCTCTCTCTCTCTCTCTGGTTGATTTTTAAATAAAAATGTTATGGTGAAGTAATATCATCATCATGTTCCATGCCGATAAGCGTGAGCAGTCATGTTTCACCGTCTCATACAATCACCAGAATCGTAGGTCAGCTTTGTGTTCTTGTCTCGACTATGTCATGTGGCTAAGTAATCCAGATATTTACCTCTTAAAATTTAAGATTTGACATTTCAGAAATAAAATGACATTTTATTTCTGAAATGTCAAATCTTAAATTTTAAGTTCTCATTAATACTTCAAATAAATATTAAACCATGTGTTTTTTAAATTATGTTAAATTACAGTTTTAGTTTTGTACAAGCTTATCTGTGATTATTATTATTATGACTTTATTTATAAATGTATTATTCTTTTCTTTTTCTTTATATCCTTTTTACATACAAATATCCTTATTACATGCTAAATTACAGTTATACTTTTGTAAAAGCTCATCTGTGATTATTATTATGTTCTTCATTTAGAAATGTATTATTCTGTAACTTTAATTTATTAATTTAACCAAAATTTACAAATTAACATAAATATATGTACAAATATCCTTATAACATACAATTATATGAAAATAAAAGTATCCACTTGTACTTTTGAGAATGGTGCGTATACTGTCTTCATTTCCATGTGTAAATCTTTCATTTCAAACTTTGGATTCAATCAATCAGGTGCCGTCTCCACAATGAAGGTTGGCTGCAATGGATCTCCAACACTGTCTCTCGCCTTGACTGTACATTCTGTCAGGCTGATGTTCTTCCATCTCTTGATGCTATCTTCCCACTTGTATCGTTGTCTACCTCTTGCTCGCTTGCCCTCAGCCTTGCCTTCCAGTATGGTTTTTACAAGAGTATCATGGGACGCAGATGTGTTTCCAAGGCACCTGGGCTGGGTTCTATACTGGCCAAGACCTATTGATGCGTCCTCACCGAGCGTCCTGGACAACAGGTCCCTTTAGGGTCCTGGCTAAAGTCAGTAAGATTGTGGATTCCTCCGAAGTCGGAGAGTGTCTGCCTGCACGGCGAGGAACCTACCAGTCTGCCCACCAATAAGCCAGACATGGGACAATAGGATACTCAAGGAAACCTCAGGTCCTGTATGACATCACACTGATGTTGGACAACAGGATGTCTTCATCCGACATACAGGACTTCATGCTGGAGTTCATAGCCAGCGAACACAAGCAAGTGTTGTTTGTCCATCAAGAATGATGATGACCATTCATTTCATCCAGTGGGGTTGAAGGTGTGGGGCCGTGGGTTCTAAGATGGCTGATAAGGCCTATTTTGGCTCGAAATGTTCTTTGACAATGTGGGCAAAGAATGCTTGACGTCTCTGGAGGAGGATTTCCTGCAGTGGTTTTTCTGTCCTGCCTTTTCTTCACAGCTCTTGCAGTCCTGGTTGCCTCACAAATGACTGCACCTTTGTGCAATGATGCACGCCACGAATTTCGGTCTCTGGCTGCAGCCTCCCAGGTGTCATGATGAATTCCAAAAGCATTCAGTGAAATTTTCAGAGTGTCTTTAAAACGTTTCCTCTGGCCACCTTGGGAGCGTTTACCACAACGCAGTTCGCTGTAGAAATTCGTTTAGGGAGACTTGAAGAATGACTTGCGCGATGACTTGGATTAAAGTGAGGAAGAGTTGCGCAATTCGTCGACCTCACTCTCTCGCCTGAGTCCATCTGAGTCCAGTGGCAAGACAAGTCGAGACGATTGGAGACGAATACAGGTGCAGTGGATGACCAGGGCGCTCTACGTGCCTTGCCGTGCTCATTACGTTCCACAACGCTTTGCCGGTAAACGCCGTCTTGCCCGTTGAATCAAGAATGATTTCTTCCGCGCAGTCTGCCGAATCCTGTCTTCACATGCTGGGTAGGCATACCCTAGTTTACCTCTTGGTTTGACACCAAATCGGATACCCATGCCTGGTTTAGCCAGCCTCTCACAGCTGTTGCCCGGGGGGTGGCCGCTGTCGCATGCTGACAGCTACTAGGAGCCACAGGCACGAGATGGGTGTCAGACTTGGACCAGTGGGGGATGGGTCCTGAAAGGACATGAGAGCCATCCTTACCAAAGGTGCTACCAATGCCTGACACCCCGTACCCCCCCACAAGCAAGTAAGCAATAAGAGTATCATGTCCTTCAACGTGGCCGAAATATTTCACTTGCCTCTTTTTTATTTCTTTCATCAACTCTCTTTTCATTCCCAGTTTTTCTAGAACCTCTGTATTTGATTGTTTCTGTTTCCATGAAACACATCATGTTCTTCTGTATATCCACAACTTCAAGGCATCTATTCAACTTTCAAGTTCCATGTTCAATGTCCAGGCTTCCGCGCCATACAACAGTGTTGAATATACATAACATTTGACAATTCTCATTTTTAATGCATTGTTAATCTCTCTAGATGTTAATATTGATTTCATGCTGTTGAAAACATTTTTGGCCATTCATATTTTCTTTTTGATTTCTATTTCACTTCTGCCATCATCTGTTATTACATGTCCAAGATAGGAGAAATTTGTTACTTATTCTAGTATCTTTGGATTAGGTTATTTTTTTATGCCTGTGTCACTGAAAAAGAACGATGAAACAAGCAGTGCCAAATAAATTTGACAAAGCTGAAAGCTTAATAGCTCACTGTGTGGGTGTCATCTGTAGACTGCATTCTTCTGGTTTCCAAAGGAACAACCTGTTGTGAACAGAAAGCCCAATATACGGAAGTGAGACTAAGCAGCCGTGTGTAGAACGTGACGATTCCTTGGGTGAGCCCAGTACCAGAGCGCGATGTGTCGGCTCTGCAATTATGGAAGCCTCCTTGGATGGCAGGGAATGCCTATGGTCTGCCCCTGCCTTCCTTGAGGGCTGACCGGGATGTCTTCGGCAGTTCTAAATGGGCCAGTTGGGGCAGGGATAACACCATGTCAGGGTCTTAAACTTGGCTCGCTAACCTAACACATGTGAGACAGTACAAGTACAACGTGATTTGACTTAAGACTCAACGACACAACGTTCAATGGATTTATTTACAGATCATATACCATACGATGATCACAACAAGATATACTTGACACTTCAATACACTTACATACACAATACAGCTCACAGTCGTTCTCTCAAGATGTCCAGACACTCGACGTTCATGCACAGAAACCACACAACGCCTTTCTCTCATCATGTGTCCAGTCGAGTCGACGTCCCAGAGCTGTCTGCCTATAGCTCGCAACTTGCCTCCCACCTGAAGTGGCTTCACGAGGCATGCGTGCGTCTTGCGTCGTCCTTGCCTGACCGCTGGCCGTCTCGTCAGCCAGCAATCCTGCAGGCAGGTAACTACTACTCGCCTGGCGGCGTAACGAAGTTACGGCATCCCTGCTGGGGACTAAGTCGCCTGGCGGGCGTAACGATGTCCCTGCATCACTGCCCTATTCTGGACTCTGACATGCTCCCCCGGCAACTCTATGAAAGATGTCATCTTTCATGTCTAATATATGTACATACTGGGTTAATATTTTAACCTTGTCAGAGTCAACCCTTCTGTTGTTATATACATTGGTAATAGAATACATAGAAATACACATCTGCCATAGAAACATATAAGTATATAAGAAATGAAAGTTGTATTCAACGACATGTGGTGTTCAACCTTTAACACTTGTCAGGCTTCATCCTCTCGATGGCTGATTACCTCAATTGCATTACTGACCCAGTCAGATCGGTAGTACCAGCTTCACGCATCTACCTCACAGCCTCCAAAAAAAAACGTAATAATATGGTTCTTGAAACAAAAACCATCTGGCTAGACCGAAATACGGCTTTATAAAAGTCGCATTAAACACTCAACCCCTGACCTCATTTGGCCAGGAGCTCTTGTGTTGGTCTGCAATGTCAGCAACCCTCTGCCATGCCCAGTAGATGGCTACCTGGTGTGTTAACAATCTGGCAACAACATGGCTATTTATATACCACACATTAGAGTATACATTTCAAATTATGGCCCTTTGTGTAATGATGTAATAACAAATAAATGAAAGGGGAATAATTTCAAAATTTATGAAATATAATAATTTACAATAATTATTCTATTTCTTAGCGTCATCGCTTGACGTTTCTTCATACTAACGAGAAAAAGTCGGTAGTATGAATACATTAATCAAGATATGATTCTAAGATTACACTACATATATATATAAACACACAATTCGTGTATTCAACTTTGTTGATTCCTAAAGATTTTAGAATCGTCATAGCTTTTTAAACTTTTATTTGTCGTCTGCTAATTTTGCTCTAAATTTCTAACTAATCCGAAGTACACACGAACACTAAACAGCTGATGTTGAAGCTTGTAGAACACACTTGTTCCGGTCTGATGTAGTTACGGAAAGTACAATGTTCTAATTGTTCATGTGTTGGATGTTTCACTGTAAAACCTTCTGGATTACGATTGACTGCAGTGGTGTAGCTGTCAATGTTTAGGTCACACGTTCACACACGTATTTAAAATATCCCTGGAATGTTCCACACGCAGATGCCACTGTCAAATTGGATAGTTCGCTTACGGTAAGTTTTTGAGCGAATGTGGCACTGTTCTTGTTCGTAATATATACAATTAATAAAGTTCGCTTTCTACCACACACTACACAATTATACACGACAATCACTACATGAATGTTAGTAAAATAAGAACACTATATATATTGGGAGTAATCCCTATCACATGACATAGTAGACTTTACACAGCTTTTTGTGAATGAAAAAAAAAATATTCACTGATGGATGGCTTTGTTAATTTGAGTGTATTTTCTCACACTGCACTCAGACATTGGTGCTTACTGGGTCGGTCGGACAACGGGACAACAGATCGGCGATCGTGTTGGTTCTGCCTGGAATATGTCGAACCTTGAAGCTGTAATCTTGGAGTTTAGGAGACCAGCGAGCTACCATCTGGTTTGAAGGTACACCTGAATTTATAAATCGCAACGGGCTGCTGTCAGATTCCACGATGAAATGGCGTCCTAGAAGGAATCTGGACAATTTAGTGATACCCACCACTAATGCTAGGGCTTCCAACTGAGGTATTGACCAAGCCCGTTCTCTGGTTTTAGTTTCCTGGATACGAAGTACACGGGATGGAGGATGTTATTGTGCTCTTGCAACAAGACTGCTCCAATCGCCATGGAGCTCGCGTCTGTACGCAATCTGAAAGGTAAATGGAGATTGGGCATTTCAGGATGGGATTATGTAAGCTATTATCAGAAAAACAAGATAATACTTTACGGAATGCAAATTTTAGGCATTCATTGCTTACAATTTTCTCAGGTTTATCTTTTGTTAGTAAGTTAGTAAATACTTCGGTCAGTTCGGAAAAATCAGGAATGAACTGCCGGTAATAATTTATCAGTCCCAACAAACTTCTGACTTATTTTTTCGTAGTCGGAAGTGAGAGTTTTAGTATCTTGGACACAATGTTATCGTCTGTCGTGACAAAGCCATTGGATATTTTGTACCCAAGAAGGATATTTCCTGGTAGGCTATGTCTACTTTCGCAGGCTTTACTGTCAGTCCGTGCTGTCTAATACGTTCAAATGTCTGTTCTAATGTCTTTATGTGCTCTGTCATCGTCTCTGTGCTATTTGCCAATATCCTTTAGTCATGTCTACCTTCATAAAAAACCTAGCGTCTGTCAGTTGACGGACGAGCCCCCACGTCCACACATGTCAGGGTCTTAAACTTGGCTCGCTAACCTAACACATGTGAGACAGTACAAGTACAACGTGATTTGACTTAAGACTCAACGACACAACGTTCAATGGATTTATTTACAGATCATATACCATACGATGATCACAACAAGATATACTTGACACTTCAATACACTTACATACACAATACAGCTCACAGTCGTTCTCTCAAGATGTCCAGACACTCGACGTTCATGCACAGAAACCACACAACGCCTTTCTCTCATCATGCGTCCAGTCGAGTCGACGTCCCAGAGCTGTCTGCCTATAGCTCGCAACTTGCCTCCCACCTGAAGTGGCTTCACTAGGCATGCGTGCGTCTTGCGTCGTCCTTGCCTGACCGCTGGCCGTCTCGTCAGCCAGCAATCCTGCAGGCAGGTAACTACTACTCGCCTGGCGGCGTAACGAAGTTACGGCATCCCTGCTGGGGACTAAGTCGCCTGGCGGGCGTAACGATGTCCCTGCATCACTGCCCTATTCTGGACTCTGACACACCACAACAGTGAGAATCAAACATCCTACAAAACACCCGGGAAGGTAACCCAGCTAACAAATGCCTGAAGAAGTCGGATGTGTCAGCCGAGAGGTTCAAATATCGCAGCTCTGCTGTAATCGGGCACAATGCAATTACATCTAAAGCAACATTCCGGACGAACGCAGAAGAAGAAGAAAAAGAACACACTTGTCACAGCCTGTGCTTGCCGTTGTCGGGACTGCTGTCTGTTCCACTTTTCACATGCGACAGTGGGAATATTTTATATGATATTCAAAGGCATGGGAAAGGAGCATTATGGGGTGACCCTTTGCATGAAGTTGGAACTGCAATGAACTAACTAACACATGTCACATATAACACATGACAATCAGTACAAAAATTCACAACAATGTGAAAGACAGAATTTATGTCTTTGTTAAACTATACAAGATAAAAAAAGAACAAAAAAAATACTTAACGATATATAATATATGATCATCAGTATTCACAACTATTTGATATACAGAATCTCATTAAACAAACATTATTGATCAATATAGCGTATGTTTAAATGTGATATCTATGAAAAAATTATTTACAGCAAGAATGCTAAACTATGTGCAACATATATATATATATATATATATATATATATATATATATATATATATATATATATATATATATATATATATACTCAACTTATAACACAGAAGGGTTGAACAGAATACAGAAAACAAAACTAAATAAATATACTTGTCACTAGTGACTTAATAAGCATGAATGATGATAGAAAGACTAGACAAGCCAGGAGATGAATATATCATGATCGATTTGGTCTTGGTAACATCGTCCTTAGCGCCTGTCTACAGATGGAACACTTTGATTTACCATATTCCCTGAGTTATTTGATTTCAAAAAGGGGAACAACAACTAAAGAAAAGGGCATATCTGTCAAACACACTTTAAAATATGCCCTTCCTTTTCTTCTTCTGCTATCGACATTTGCTATGCCTCCTTTCCATCATGGGTCACAAACAGAATGGTTCGCTTGAGGTCTTCGTGGGTTTCCCAGAGTTGTCTCTCAGGGTCGCTCCAATCAGCTAGATTTCCTCCTTCAGTTCGCCGAAGTCGGGGCAGTCTCGTAAGACAAGCTTTGGGGTTTGCTTAAGTGATCTAGATATGAAAGAAACAATTAGACCCATTCGGTGAGGGGTGCTCTGAGCCCACAATGTCAATGTTCTGTTCTGAGTCTGAAGAGCTTGGTCCATGCATTTCTGCCAAGCTCTTTTATTCTGTCATATTCTAGTCTGTAGTTTTTGTTTTCTTTCTTCCAAACTATATATTTTCTCAAATGTTCCCACATTTTAGTAGATGTAATCAGTAAAAAGTCCGAACATGACATATGGCTCTTGCAGTAAGCTAAAACAAAAACAAACAAAACACAACTGGAAACTGGTCTTACTGGTGGTGAGAGGAGCAACAAAAACAAAGCATAGTGGACTAGTGAATGACAGTTCTGCAGTGCTTGGGGGAGAGACAGGTAGGGGAGACTGGGGAGAAATGGACCAGTAATTTTGTAGTTTTCAATTATTCTATTTCTTAGCGTCATCGCTTGACGTTTCTTCATACTAACGAGAAAAAGTCGGTAGTATGAATACATTAATCAAGATATGATTCTAAGATTACACTACATATATATATAAACACACAATTCGTGTATTCAACTTTGTTGATTCCTAAAGATTTTAGAATCGTCATAGCTTTTTAAACTTTTATTTGTCGTCTGCTAATTTTGCTCTAAATTTCTAACTAATCCGGAAGTACACACGAACACTAAACAGCTGATGTTGAAGCTTGTAGAACACACTTGTTCCGGTCTGATGTAGTTACGGAAAGTACAATGTTCTAATTGTTCATGTGTTGGATGTTTCACTGTAAAACCTTCTGGATTACGATTGACTGCAGTGGTGTAGCTGTCAATGTTTAGGTCACACGTTCACACACGTATTTAAAATATCCCTGGAATGTTCCACACGCAGATGCCACTGTCAAATTGGATAGTTCGCTTACGGTAAGTTTTTGAGCGTATGTGGCACTGTTCTTGTTCGTAATATATACAATTAATAAAGTTCGCTTTCTACCACACACACTGCACAATTATACACGACAATCACTACATGAATGTTAGTAAAATAAGAACACTATATATATTGGGAGTAATCCCTATCACATGACATAGTAGACTTTACACAGCTTTTTGTGAATGGAAAAAAAAATATTCACTGATGGATGGCTTTGTTAATTTGAGTGTATTTTCTCACACTGCACTCAGACATTGGTGCTTACTGGGTCGGTCGGACAACGGGACAACAGATCGGCGATCGTGTTGGTTCTGCCTGGAATATGTCGAACCTTGAAGCTGTAATCTTGGAGTTTAGGAGACCAGCGCGCTACCATCTGGTTTGAAGGTACACCTGAATTTATAAATCGCAACGGGCTGCTGTCAGATTCCACGATGAAATGGCGTCCTAGAAGGAATCTGGACAATTTAGTGATACCCACCACTAATGCTAGGGCTTCCAACTGAGGTATTGACCAAGCCCGTTCTCTGGGTTTTAGTTTCCTGGATACGAAGTACACGGGATGGAGGATGTTATTGTGCTCTTGCAACAAGACTGCTCCAATCGCCATGGAGCTCGCGTCTGTACGCAATCTGAAAGGTAAATGGAGATTGGGCAATTTCAGGATGGGATTATGTAAGCTATTATCAGAAAAACAAGATAATACTTTACGGAATGCAAATTTTAGGCATTCATTGCTTACAATTTTCTCAGGTTTATCTTTTGTTAGTAAGTTAGTAAATACTTCGGTCAGTTCGGAAAAATCAGGAATGAACTGCCGGTAATAATTTATCAGTCCCAACAAACTTCTGACTTATTTTTTCGTAGTCGGAAGTGAGAGTTTTAGTATCTTGGACACAATGTTATCGTCTGTCGTGACAAAGCCATTGGATATTTTGTACCCCAAGAAGGATATTTCCTGGTAGGCTATGTCTACTTTCGCAGGCTTTACTGTCAGTCCGTGCTGTCTAATACGTTCAAATGTCTGTTCTAATGTCTTTATGTGCTCTGTCATCGTCTCTGTGCTATTTGCCAATATCCTTTAGTCATGTCTACCTTCATAAAAAACCTAGCGTCTGTCAGTTGACGGACGAGCCCCCACGTCCACACATGTCAGGGTCTTAAACTTGGCTCGCTAACCTAACACATGTGAGACAGTACAAGTACAACGTGATTTGACTTAAGACTCAACGACACAACGTTCAATGGATTTATTTACAGATCATATACCATACGATGATCACAACAAGATATACTTGACACTTCAATACACTTACATACACAATACAGCTCACAGTCGTTCTCTCAAGATGTCCAGACACTCGACGTTCATGCACAGAAACCACACAACGCCTTTCTCTCATCATGCGTCCAGTCGAGTCGACGTCCCAGAGCTGTCTGCCTATAGCTCGCAACTTGCCTCCCACCTGAAGTGGCTTCACGAGGCATGCGTGCGTCTTGCGTCGTCCTTGCCTGACCGCTGGCCGTCTCGTCAGCCAGCAATCCTTGCAGGCAGGTAACTACTACTCGCCTGGCGGCGTAACGAAGTTACGGCATCCCTGCTGGGGACTAAGTCGCCTGGCGGGCGTAACGATGTCCCTGCATCACTGCCCTATTCTGGACTCTGACACACCACAACAGTGAGAATCAAACATCCTACAAAACACCCGGGAAGGTAACCCAGCTAACAAATGCCTGAAGAAGTCGGATGTGTCAGCCGAGAGGTTCAAATATCGCAGCTCTGCTGTAATCGGGCACAATGCAATTACATCTAAAGCAACATTCCAGACGAACGCAGAAGAAGAAGAAAAAGAACACACTTGTCACAGCCTGTGCTTGCTGTTGTCGGGACTGCTGTCTGTTCCACTTTTCACATGCGACAGTGGGAATATTTTATATGATATTCAAAGGCATGGGAAAGGAGCATTATGGGGTGACCCTTTGCATGAAGTTGGAACTGCAATGAACTAACTAACACATGTCACATATAACACATGACAATCAGTACAAAAATTCACAACAATGTGAAAGACAGAATTTATGTCTTTGTTAAACTATACAAGATAAAAAAAAGAACAAAAAAAATACTTAACGATATATAATATATGATCATCAGTATTCACAACTATTTGATATACAGAATCTCATTAAACAAACATTATTGATCAATATAGCGTATGTTTAAATGTGATATCTATGAAAAAATTATTTACAGCAAGAATGCTAAACTATGTGCAACATATATATATATATATATATATATATATATATATATATATATATATATATATATATATATATATATATATATATATATATATATATATATATATATACCCCAACTTATAACACAGAAGGGTTGAACAGAATACAGAAAACAAAACTAAATAAATATACTTGTCACTAGTGACTTAATAAGCATGAATGATGATAGAAAGACTAGACAAGCCAGGAGATGAATATATCATGATCGATTTGGTCTTGGTAACATCGTCCTTAGCGCCTGTCTACAGATGGAACACTTTGATTTACCATATTCCCTGAGTTATTTGATTTCAAAAAGGGGAACAACAACTAAAGAAAGGGCATATCTGTCAAACACACTTTAAAATATGCCCTTCCTTTTCTTCTTCTGCTATCGACATTTGCTATGCCTCCTTTCCATCATGGGTCACAAACAGAATGGTTCGCTTGAGGTCTTCGTGGGTTTCCCAGAGTTTGTCTCTCAGGGTCGCTCCAATCAGCTAGATTTCCTCCTTCAGTTCGCCGAAGTCGGGGCAGTCTCGTAAGACAAGCTTTGGGGTTTGCTTAAGTGATCTAGATATGAAAGAAACAATTAGACCCATTCGGTGAGGGGTGCTCTGAGCCCACAATGTCAATGGTCTGTTCTGAGTCTGAAGAGCTTGGTCCATGCATTTCTGCCAAGCTCTTTTATTCTGTCATATTCTAGTCTGTAGTTTTTGTTTTCTTTCTTCCAAACTATATATTTTCTCAAATTTTCCCACATTTTAGTAGATGTAATCAGTAAAAAGTCCGAACATGACATATGGCTCTTGCAGTAAGCTAAAACAAAAACAAACAAAACACAACTGGAAACTGGTCTTACTGGTGGTGAGAGGAGCAACAAAAACAAAGCATAGTGGACTAGTGAATGACAGTTCTGCAGTGCTTGGGGGAGAGACAGGTAGCCTACATCAGGTACAATTCGAAAAAGACAACTAGTAAAGAAATTTTTTTTTTAACGGATTAGGTGAAAGCATCGAAGAAAGCTAAATTTTGTGAGAGCATCCGTAAAGACACGTCACTTCTTAACACTTAAGTTATTATTGATTTTCAAGACGTATGATGGACATGACAGTGATCTGATGTGGAAAAGGAATATCCAACCAAGTATCTGGAACAGACAGAGCAAAAGGACATGATCAGTTTATTACAAATTAAACCAACCAATTCACACGTGTTTAAAAAAAACACAGAAAAGATCAATTTTCACACCTTTAAACTATTGGATATATGGTCTTCTTCTGTCTTTCATCTCCCAGTGAAGTTTAGGTTCTCAACTCAATACAAGCCGTTTGTAGACATGTTCATAATTAATTGAATTTTGCATCTAGTATTCTACGGGATGACGTCACTAATCTGACGCCAAAACTCTTTGGTCGCCTCTTACGACATACATGGTATGTTACGGTGTAACTATCCTTTGCAATCCTTATGGGCACCGGTAACACATACACGTATGACATGACAATGTCACATTTTAGAGCGATCGGCATTCCATAAGTCATGTGGTCAATATCACACTGGCCGTCATGCTTGCTTGCTTGCTTGTGTTCGTTGGCTTGAGCTCCAACGCAAAGTCCTGTATGTCGGATGAAGACATCCTGTTGTCCAGCATCAGTGTGATGTCATACAGGACCTGAGTTTTGCGTGAGTATCCGTTGTCCCATGTCTGGCTTATTGGTGTGCAGACTGGTGGTTCCTCGCCGTACAGGCAGACACTCTCCGACTTCGGAGGAATCGGCGATCCTATTGACTTCAGCCAGGACCCCGAAGGGACCTGTTGCCCAGGACGCTCGACGAGGACGCGTCAATAGGTCTTGGCCAGTATATAACCCGGCCCTGGTGCCTTGGAAACACCTCTGCGTCCCACTGGCCGTCATAACTTTCCATGTAATTCCTAATAATACTAACTAATATTGACCGAGACAAGAACACTGAGCTGATCCACGATGCTGGTAATCGCTTGAGATGCCGAAACATGACCGATCACGCTTATCGGCATGGCAAATGATGATGATGAATTCCTAATACCCATGTTAAATTGGGAGAAGAAAGAAGCAGAGACTAGAGGACGCACTAGACAACATAAAATTTGAAAGCTATAGTTACTGACCGGGATTCGAACCTGTCACTTCCAAATGGCGACAGGGCCTCGCTGCAGGAACAGGTGTACTTCGACGCATGACCAACTAGACACTCCGTAATGCGTCGAAGGTACACCTGTTCCTGAAGTGTTGCGCTGTCGCCATTTGGAAGTGGCAGGTTCGAATCCCGGTCGGTAACTATACTTTCAAATGTTATGTTGTCTAGTGCGTCCTCTAGTCTCTGCTTCTTTCTTCTCCTTCTGTGAGCGCCAAACAATACTACGTATGTTTATTTATGTAACTGTTTCAGTGGCCTCAACTGGTTCCCAAATTGATTTTAAATTGGGTCAACACAGGAACTCGACCAATGGGTGAAAACAAAAAATAAAATCATTAAAGGCGGTGCGCTTGGGCTCTCTCAGTACATTCTAAACGCTGAATCATTCAGAAGTCGAATGGTGCCTTCTTAATAACTACCATTTGCCTTACAATAAAATGGAGATCATAACTATGACAATGATACTACGCTGGTAAGTAGGACTATACATACAGGTGTATATTCAGTGACTCCCTGAACATGCTAAGGAAGATACGGTCCGGATACACGACAACACAATGGCTCGACTAAATACATTAATTAAATCCAAGATTTGGACTAATATTTTCGTTGCTGGGCCAAGGCGCGCTGGTGTCAACAGAAAATGAATGGGCAGACACTTTGGCTGTTTCTGCGGCTTTTGTGGAGGGTCCAGCAGCGTGCCCTTAAATATCTTGGTGTAACTGCTGATTTCAATGACATGGGTGAGACAACGGCCTTACTGAGGATAAGAGACACAAGCGTCAAGCAGGGAATTGCGACTTGAGGCTTTGAAGGTGACACAAGAAACTTAGTGAATCTGGCAGCACTGTGTCCCAAGCTGCTACAATTGATGACGAAGTAAATGCAAGAATCTCCAAGGCCAGCGCGGCCTTTGGCAGACTGTACAAGAATGTATGGGACAGAAATGGAATAATCCTGCAAACAAAGCCGAAAGTCTACAAAGCAGTTGTATTATCCACACTGCTATATGCTTGTGACACTTGGACTATTTATCGGCGACACGCTAGGAAATTAAACCACGTCCACACAGTCTGCCTTAGGAAGCTATTGAAGATTAAATGGCAAGACAAGATCCCAGACACTGAAGTCCTAGAAAGAGCGTCCTAAGCCCAGTATCCATACTCTACAAATGAAGAATCAGTTTCGCTGCGCTGGTCACTTGACTCACATGCCAGATTACAGGCTCCCTAAACGAATATTTTACGGCGAGCTGCGTTGTGGCAAATGCCCTCAAGGCAGCCAGAGGAAACGCTTTAAAGGCACTCTGAAGATCTCACTAAAAGTTTTTGGAATTCATCATGACACTTGTGAGACTGCTGCCAAAGACCGAAATTCGTGGCGTACATCATTACGCAAGGGTGCAGTCACTTGTGAAGCAAACAGGACTGCAAGAGCTGTGAAGAAAGGGCTGGACAGAAAAACCACTGCAGGAGATCCTTCTCCTGGAACGTCAAGCATTCTTTGCCATCTTAGAACTCACGGCTCCATACTTTCAACCCCACTGGATTAAATGAATGGTCATTATCATTCTTGATGGATAAACAACATACAACAACAAAATAACCTATAGTGAATCTGCACCGACATTGTGTGATTAGTCGTCACACACTGTAAGTGACACGATAAATCTGGCGAATCGTCACCGAAATTGTGTGATACACTTGTAGAAATTCCGAAGAGATATGACTATGAGCAACTATGGTGTTTTCCGAGGTGCAGTGCTGACATATTGATGATCTCTCTCTCTCTCTCTCTCTCTCTCTCTCTCTCTCTCTCTCTCTCTCCTCTCTCTCTCTCTCTCTCTCTCTCTCTCTCTCACACACACACACACACACACATTCCCTCAATCAATCAATAAATCGCTTTCTCTATCATTAAACAGTGAAGTGTTGTTTTCTCTTTATGTATTACCGTTCTTGACAAGATAGCATATTTAAATATTGAGCACAAGTTAGCATATCCACACCAGTCATATGCTATCAATGCCAAACTTAGACATTATCCAAATCACACTTACGCAAAATCAACACCCGTGAGATGAAGTGTATTAGGAGAGTTGTCAACTTAACAATCTGAGACCGAATAAGCAGTGCTGTTATCAGAATGACGGTGTGATCGGTGGGAAGGACAGAATATCAAATGGTGTAGCCATCGTTAGAATGCAACATTATCAACTACCAGCACATGTCCTGCATCAAAGAAGATCTTACAAGAACAAGAATGAAAATGGGTTTTTTAAACAAATGAGAACAATGAAAGAGAAAACTTAAAAAACTGAAAAAATGTGATACTCATCGCAGAATTCCAGCTATGATATTTGATTGAGAAGAACGGCTGGCCGAGCGGGAGACCCGGGTTCGAATCCTCGATACGGTGTGGATTTTTTTCTGTCAGGGGCAAAAAGACAGAAAACCCTAACCTGCACAGTTGTCGGCGACTGCACAAGCCAGGCGGCCTAAATTTCTGTCTCAAGACCCCCCCCCCCCCCCCCCCCCCATACACCGCAAGTAAATGACAGTTTTTGTTGTTGTTGACAGTAGCACATTAATTTTTTTGTCATTTTCTCTTAATTGTTCTCATTTTTATTTTCATTCTTCTCATTCCGGTCTTATGCCTTATCTTAATCACTATAGTATAGTGTTCTCCCCATGCTTATTTGTTGTGTTTTGTGTTTGTATTTGTTTGCTGTTAATGGCTAGTCGCTGAAACGTTCTGTGTTTTCCGTAGCTGTGTTCTGTAATGCTGCATTATCAAGTCACCAGACTGCTGAACGTAATATATGATACTGGAGATATACCTCCTGAATTATGTAATTCTGTATTTATTGCAATCCCGAAGAAATCAGTAGTCTTGGAATTTGATTAACATCGAACAATTAGTATAATGAGCCACATCACGAAGAGTTTGCTGAGAATTATCATGCAAAGTTAGGAAGAAAATACGACCCGAAATTGGAGAAGAACAATGTGGGTTTGTAGAAAGCAAGGGTACAGTAAATGCTGTGTATACTGAAAACAGTAATTGAACGTTTTATAGAAGTAAACAAAGATCTATATCTTTGCTTTATTGACTACACACAGGCTATCGATAAAGTGAGACATGTCGACATGATAAGGATGCTTGAAGATCTACAAATTGATGGAAAAGACCTTTAGACTTGTAAAAACAAGCATATATTGGAAACAACAAGCTGCCATAAGAATTGATAATGAAGTAGGTCAGTATCTTATTATCAGCCTATTAAGAGAGGTGTGAGATAGGGATGTGTAATGTCTCCATATCTTTTTTTCCCTGTACAGTGAAAATATTTTCAGAAATATAGAAGATATGGAAGGAATTAACATTGGGGGAAGATACATCAATAACATTCAATATGCAGATGATACAGTCTTGATTGCAGACAATGAACAGGACCTGCAAAATTTAGTAGATGCGGTTGTTGCACACAGTGAGCAACTAGGGTTAGAATTGAATAGTAAGAAGACACAGGTTATGGTCGTCACTGGGAAGAAGGAAATACCACAATGTGATATACGAGTAAATGGGCATATTCTTAAGCAAGTTAATCCGTACAGGTATCCTAGTTGGAACAGTCATAACATCTGATGGGAGATGCCTTGAAGAGATTAGAACAAGAATCGCCATTGCGAAGGTAGCCTTTTGCAAGATGAAAAACATACTGACCAATAAAAAGATATAAATTGAAACGAGAAAAAGAGTGTTGAAGTGCTACATAGAACCTGTACTTTTATATGGATGTGAGGCGTGGACAATGAGCAGTGCAAGCTGAAAAACATCTGATGGCCGTGGAAATGTGGTTTCTGAGGAAAATGCAAAGAATACCACGGAGAGACAGAAAAACCAATGAACAAGTCCTTCAAGAAACAGATGAAAATCGTAAACTGATTAGAGTCATTAGACGTAGACAGTCAACATTTTCTGGGCATGTTATAAGAAGAAATTAATTGGAGAACTTGGTGACAACTGGTAAGATCGAAGGGAAGAGACCAAGGGGAAGACAGAGAAGTAAATACCCGGATGGCGTGACCACGTGGCATGGTCGAGACAGAAACACGGAGCTGATCCACGACTCTGGTGATCGAGTGAAATGGCAGTACATTATCGCCCACGCGCATGAAACATGATGGATGGATGGAAAGCTGCATTACTTTGGTGTTGTTTTATACTGTGTACATTTTCACAGCTTTACCACAGTTTTACTAATTTTATTCATACGAGAACAAGAAGACGCCCAAGAAGAAAACGATTAACGACATCAAAGATATTGTACAATCACACGGAATGACAGTATGACACAACCCAGTGCCACCCGCCGGGCAGTGTAGCGGCAAGTATTCCTCCTCACGCCGCTTGACGGCAAAAGTGGAAGATGATGATGATGATGATAACAAGATCTTGTGCGCACAGAGATTTAAAACAGAAAAATGGCTGCCCACTATGCTACTTTCGATATCATTTTAATGTTTGGACCAGATATGGGTGTTTGTATTTTTCTGATATTGCCCCCCCCCCCCTTCCACCCTCCGCGCATTTAGCATAATTTCAAAGTTGGACTAAATGTAGATTCGACTTCAAGACTGGGGATTTAATGCATTCATTCTCATTCTCCTTATAAATACTAAAAATACTGCAGAATTAGAAGCAAACAGTGAGTAGTGAGTGTACACACAGTACAGTACGAGTTAACTTACAGGATCAAACACAGGAGGGCATCATCATATTCATAGTGATAGTATTCAAAATATATACTACAGGATTATTCAGTGCTGTGTCGTGTCCCAAGAGTATCCTACACTTGATGCATTTTATGAATGACCTGATCAATCCAGAAAATACTATATAAATAATTCATCATCATCATCATTTAATCATAAATAATTAAAATATATAATTTATAAATTTCTCGATTGATCAGGTCATTCATAATGCATCGAAGTGTAGGATACTCTTGGAACACGACACAGCACTGAATAATCCTGTAGTATATATTTTGACTTATTTTGAATACTATCACTCACTATGAATATGATGCCCTCCTGTGTGTGATCCAGTACTGTTTGCTTCTAATTCTGACTATCAATGATCGATGCAAAGTGGGCTTTCTTAGTAGAATAGGATCTATCCCCTTTTTGAGCGAATATATTTTGCTATTGCACTACTATTACTATTGCGAAATTGCGTCAAATGTGTTGTTGTGGCTCGCTTTGAACTCAAACGTAGTTCATACGCTTGCTACTCTACTTCTAGTGCACAGGCCTGATTTTTGTGTGTGGATTAGCTTTCTCTATTAGTAATAGTATTACCAGTGTCCTTGCCATCACGCTTCATAGGTACTTGTAATTTATGACCCCAAGTCAAGAACGAGAAGTCAACATTTTAATCTTTAAAATTAAATGAGAAGTGAGATCAGTGTGATGTCAAATTGCTGACTAGCTTACACCAGTAAGAAGAGCAGTTTTGTTAACCACTCCTCATCAGAACATAGCCAACAGATTTCTTACGTCCTTTTCAGTTTGCATCCAACTAGACAAAAAATGCAGGCAAGAAAATACGGCTACAGTGGAGGCAGAAGTACAAGCATTGATCTTCGAAAATTCGTTAGACGGTGATGCTGTCATTTACACAGATGGGTCGGTCATTTGACGAGTGAGAAGTTCATGGGCCTTTACGACTCAGGCCGGAGGGAGAATTATGAAGGAAGATTCTGATGCTTTTGCTTTGACCACAAGTAGCCTGACTATGGAAGTCATGGCCGTAAATAAAGCAATAACATGGCTCGAGACAGAGACATTCTCTAGGGCATGTTTCCTTAGCGACTCAATGAGCATGATCAAGAGGATAGAGGTGGGGTGGATCCAAAGAGAGTGGTTGCTGTCTCTGGAGCTGTCTTGAATGGCAAAGATTAGTTTCATTTTCGTGCCAGGGCATGCAGTTGTACAAGGAAATGATCAGGCTGGCAAGCTCGCAGGCAAGGCTACTGTGGAAGGCAAACTTGCCATGGACCAGGCTGACATTCTGAATGCTTTACGAAAAGTTAGTCGTTCGCAAGAACCAAGTGATGACTGTGAAATTACAACCATGGTCAGGATGCGAGAACAGCAAATTAAAAAAGGTGTGGCCAAATAAGAACCCTACGCAGGAAGCCAAAGAAGATAATAAACTAACACAGAACTGGTTTCGTTAGCCGCTACACGCTGAGGGATTTACTAAGGAAGGGATCCAAGTATTATGGGCTGAATGGTTCAATGTGCAATGAGGATGATCTGTTGACTAACTAACTAAATCTGTTGACTAACTAACTAACTAACATAGCCTCATTATCACATAATGTATTTACTTTCTGACATCTGCACATCTAGGTCCCTGCAAAAGCAGACTAATTCAGTGCGCACTGGGAGAAGCCTGATATGATGGCATGCATGCCACCCCTCATTGTGAATCATGGTTTGGTGCTTCTCTTATTAAGTTGCTGAGGTTCCAGTTTGCTTAATAAAATCAAAACTGCTGGAATAGCATGTCGCAGTCATCTAGTGTGTGTGCGTTCAAATGCAAGCACACATTTGGAATAAATGGCAGAAATTGATCATTGATGCAACAAAGCAAATCAAATGATTGGACAGATGTCACTAATATTGCAGAACAAACATATAACAGTTCACACATAAAGAGCACACAGTTGTATGGGACTAAGGAAGAACCTCAAACTATGGCCAAGTCAACTGACTGTCAATGGAAGACGACTGCGGTGTGCGAAAATAAAAGGGACAAATTGAAGATGTAATTGTGAAATTGTCTCTGATTTTTCTACTCAGCACTTTTATTTTTCTCTCTAGAATAAATGTGACCACCTTCCTTCACCATTTTGGTCTCAAGATGCAGAAATTATTTGCCCTGATGATTTATATATGAAGAATCCTGAATATGGACTTAGAGACATTGCATTAAAGGTTGTCAGTTCTCTTAGACAGGTGAATGTTTGAAGTTTTAGATATTGTAAATATGGCATATATTTTTCTTTTGCGTTCAATTGCTTTAAACTCAAGCATAGTCCATACACATGCTATTACTTCTAATTCACTGTACTGATTTTTCATGTGGATTAGCGTTCCCTATTACCAATGTTCCTCGCCATCAAGCGAACCCTCTTCGATTTCTGAAGTACTTGTAATTTACGTTCCCAAGTCAAGGTTGAGAAATCATCATTTTAGTCGAACTGATCTGTGCATGGGTTGAACCCCCTTCTTCGGCATCAACACACAGGATGTTTAAGAGCAAGTTTTCTTATCCATTCTGCCATGGTGACCTTCAATGACATACCTGCACAATGGCTAGCGTGGTGTCCCTAGTACTGACATGTTTTTTTAAATCTGAACTGGTGGCCACCTAGCAGGCTCTTAATATTGGTACAGAATGGTTTAGGAATTTTCTGAAAATTGTTTTGAAAGGAAAGGAACTGGTTACTCCAGCTCATTAACATGACCTAGTGTATGGTGCAGCTGCGAGAATCGGCAGCGGTTCGCGCCGCGCTGGTAACTAACAGGGGTATGTGAGTCGGTCGTTCAGAAGCAGTGGCAAACTACTGAACGTAATCACTTGCCTAGTACATCAATAGCAGCTGAAAAATGCTGGTGTTGACTGCGACGTCCTGTAAGGGATATGCAACATTTAAAAGAAAGTGTATGTGAAGGTCTAATACTTCACATTATCATGACCTAATGTATGTGAAGGTCTAACACTTCACAAATTGGTGACAGATCGTAAAATGTTGGTTTTTCTTGTTAGGTACAGCTATTGATTTCTTGTTCACTTTATACATTGTTGTGTTGACTCCTGAATGTGGGGTATTATTGTTTGGAGTTTTGTGCCTTGTTTTGGAAGCTGATCTGCTTGTTCATGTCCCTCTTTGTATAAGGGTTCCCCTTGCAGGCCTATGGCCTTTGCCATTTTGGAAAACTTTGATAGGCATAGATCCTTTGATTGTCTTTATTGTTTCCTTCAAGTGTATTAAATACAGATCTTGCATCAGTGAACATAGCCATTTTAACTCTTCATAGCATGTTCACAGCATCAGGCATGTTATCAATTTTTACAGTTGGAATAACTTCCTTAGAGAACAATATCAAGTAAATTTAAGTAGAATAATAAAGTGGGTAAGATATAATCCAAGTTGAAATACAAATACAAAGCACTCATATCTTTCTTCTTCTCTTCTATTTTGTTTCCTCTTTTGAGGGAATTGTGTCACAATTAGTTATTCTTAAATATTTTATTTATTTGCTTTTTTTCCCAGACTCTTTTAATGTTTCTAACTATGATAAGCACACTGGCTGTGTTACCTTTTTTAGAACAAGACAGAAACAAAGTATGAAATTAGCATAGTTATGTGTTTTATGAAGGACTGCTGATAGTTGTGTGAATGTTGTAAAGTTCATTTAAATATCTTCAAATGCAGAATAAGCAAGTGCTGATTGATGATGAATTGCGTTCCACATCAACTAGGAAAAGCCTTCTAGAGACTATAAAGAAAAAGGTATGCTTGTAATTCACGTGATTGCATGGTTCGTTGATATCCTTTATGAGACGCCGCAGTCAACTCCAGCATTTTCGTGGGGTGGTGTTAGTGGTGGTGGTGGTGGTGGTGGTGGTGGGGGGGGGGGGGGGGGGGGGGGGGGGGGGGATTTCTTGGCAAGTTTACATTCAGTAGTTTGCCATTGCTTTCTGAATGACCGGCAAAAATACCATTGTATGAAAGCCAGTGCACAAGGCAGTCTGCTTCCAAATTGCCTGCAGCTGTGTTTCAAATTCGGGGTTGTGAATTGCGTCCGTAACCCTTTCACCACAAAACCAACCTTGCATACGTTAATGTGAAAAAAGAAGTCTTTAGAGAAAAAAGTCACTGTGGTACCATTTTGAACTCTGTGTTTGCATAAAACTGACTGGAACCTCCTAATTGCTTATGCCTTAGAATATTTCAGCAATCGTTTATTGTAACGTTTACCACATTGGAGATGATATCCTCAAGTCAGTAGGTCTAGGCGTTTTCTTCAAATTGCACACCAAAGCATCAACAGAACTGCAAAGTATGATGCAACATTCAAATTTCCCCTTCTAGAAATAAACCAACAACACTCCTTGAAATTCCCAAACAATGTAAGCATAACCTCCCTACTGATGACAGAATCTTGATCTTGGCTGAAGGTGAATGAGGTAGTTTCTATTATGCTTTGTTCAGGGACAGTAGTGATGCACTCAAAATTTATACTCAGTAAACAATCTTGTTTCAAGACAGTAGTGATGCACTCACAATTCATCACCAGTAAAAATCTTGTTATGCATGTCTTCTCCTTCATCTGCTTACTGAGAGAGTGCCATGTAGCACTTCAGAATGAGATACAGAATTTATAAGTGAGAAAGAACCCGAAGATTTAATCTCAAAGCAGCAGACGGCAAGAGTCACACAGTGATGTCACTGTGTGAAAAACGTCACTGCGTAATACGTCATCATCCGGCTAGTTAGGTTTGTGGCTGACAACAAGAAGGCGGCATAAAATTGTCAGAGGCGAATTATTATCGTAAATCCTTCAGAAGATGGCAATGGTATCCAGTATTTATGTAAGATAGATCATCAAGGCACACTCAAAAGTTAGGACTGACAATTGGCCATAAATATTTAAACCAAAATTCGAAGGAATGGCTCAGTGTTAGCAAGTTGTCAACGAACATGAGTTCTTGTAAATAGTTGCTGTTATGATAAGCGACAAATATGCAATCTAAATAACGCTAGGCAGTTAAGCATTATCTTGGCATTCGATTAATTAAATATATATCTATGATAAATATTGTGCGTATAATTATTCACGTATCACCGGCCCTCCCAGCAACATGGGAACGGCGACTTTTATTGTTTGATGACGTCACAAGCTATTCTATGTAAATAAATATCGCTTTGCAAGAAATGTCAGCCTGCCTTAAGTCGTTCGATACTTATTAAAGTTGCTCCTGCTATTCTGATGGACTGTTATGTTGGACGGCCAGCTGAGAATAATAATATAAAATAACACCTCGGTAGGGAGATGTTCCAAGAACAGGCCCATCCAGTTTATTTTGTGTTCCTCTGTCAGTTATCTGGACGCCCGCTGTTGGCAGTATCACTATTTTTTATCTGTCTATATATCTGACAGCTAACTGTGTGCTGCTTAAGTTAATCATAAATCTGGGTGAAGCTGCCACCAAATGACTCTTTTAGAAACAATTAGCTGCCATTTTCAGCTTCCCCATATCATTTTTTAAGTTATTTGCTGACTTTACACTCATATTTGTTGCATTTAAATCTATTTTAGCTTTATTTGTGTGTTCAGGTTCCATCATGCAGAGTTCAGCTTGTGCAGCTGATTCCAAAGTATGGCCTGTTGCAAGTTATGTGGTCACTTCAGCTTGCTCAAGCTGCAGGTGCTGTGAAGGTAACCACTAAAGATGAAGAGCACTTGAGGCACTGGTTTGATCCATCATTGCAAAACATTGACTACACATCAGGTTTTGGTTAGTTTTGAAATTGTTTGTTTTCTTACTGAAACGTAAATACAAGCCATTATTGTGTTTCATCATCATCATGTTCCATGCATATAAGCATGAGTGGTAATGATTCACCATCTCACATGATCACAGTTTTGAATGAGGTCTGTATTCTTGTCCTGATTATGCCATGTGATCAAGCTACTCCAGATATTTATCACGTTGCTTTCCCTTTGTTCTTTTTCCCAACAATTTTGCCAGATGTAATTAAAATTATGTGTTTAGAGAGTACAAAAATTTGTTGTGGAATCATTTATGTCTTGTAAACAGATAAGACTGTGAAATCTGCACTGTTTATAAATAATAATAGGAAAGAACATGTTACACATTGGAAATAGAGTGCAGAAGTAAGAAATTAGTTCATTTTTATTATTTCAGTGGACAAGCCTAATGAAAAGGAGGGATATGTTATAGAAACGGTTTTGGTACCTTTACAAGTGAAGAGTGACTTCAAGGTGAGAGTAAGTTTTCCTTGCAATCTTAAATCCAGTCCCTTTTTGTTGTCTATATTTATATTTTCAAAACATCACAACTATTTACCATTTAGTATACTGTTTATGAGTCAGTATATTTCTTCTTCTTGGTCAACAGTAGTCTAAAAAAATTTCAGTAAATTAGGTTCAAAAGCTCTGATTTTCTTCTTTAGTAATTGCAGAATAGTTTATTGCCACTTCTGTATGTTGCCACAGGAAAGATGCATGCTCTTAAAGTTTACTTTAATTCATGACTATTACTTGTTTAACAGTAATTTAGGTTTATTTATGAAAGTCATAGTGAAGGAAGCAGCAGTATGAAGTATATTGACGTATACATGAAACAACATTAGTTTTCAGTGTGCATATAATCATGCTATTCTTTGGAAAGTCATAGAACTAGATGTAATTTTTGTTTGTTTTTAAATGCTGTTATATCAGAAAAGTTGATCACCCTGATATGGATTATCTATAGTATGTACAGGACTATCCTTACCACATATATATATTTTACCAAAGGAAGAACTGAGGTAAGGCATTAAGAAACACACATTTCCTTGTTAAAAACTTTCAGGTTTTACTTTTATTTGTCACCCTTGGTTATATCTTCTCCTGCCTACTGGCCCAGTGGTCATATGTTCAAATCCCCATTAAGGCAGGCAGCCATTTGAAGATTATTTCAAGATCGCGTTAATACAAGAACCGATTACTTGATCTTGTGTTTCCCTTCATACTTTAAGGTTCTGTACGTCTCACCCTTCTAAATTTCATTTTATAAAGTAAGTAGACCCACAAATCACGTTTTATGTGGATGTCTAGACTTGTTTTAGTATGCGCTTCCATTATTACGTATACTGTTTAGGGGTGGGAGGGGGGGGGGGGAATTTTTAGATAGGAAATACGAAAGGGGGGAATAACGTTCTGAAAATATGGTGAAGGGGGGCACGGGCCAAATTTTTAGGTAGGAAATATGAAAGGGGGGGAATGACGTTCTGAAAATATGGTGAAGGGGGGCACGGGCCAAAAAAGGTTGAGAACCACTGTAGCACACTGTCTCGATAAGAAAGGGTTTATTAACAATTGTTCTGCTAGTTTTAGCCCACATTTAAAAATGGAGACAAATAGGGTTTTTCATTTTCATTGACTGATATTTGCCGGTCTCCCTGGCCGAGGGGTTGGTAGCTTTCTCCAAAACTCCGAATACTCTCGTGGTTGATGTGAGCGCACGAGAATTGGAGGCGGTTCGAGTCGTGCCAGTGACTTATGAGAGTATGGAGCCAGTCGCTCAGAAAGTTGTGGCATGCTGATGAGCGTAATCTAGCCTAGGAATCAACATACAGCTGAAAGATGCTGATGTTGACCGCAATATCCTAAAACAGGATGGAAACGCGAAAAAAAAAAAGTGACATATTTATTTAATAGACTTATTGTTTCATTTTCAGTGGCTTTTTATTTAATAAACTTTTTAAAAATTGACTTGCCAAAAACTGGCTTACATTTTGTATCTACTGATTTTCAGAGTTTTAAATATGTCTGTTTTAAGCTGTATTAATGTTTATCTATACATATGACAATTACTTCTCATGAGAACAAGCATAAGGTTTCTTCATATGTGGATGTTTATTGCATATTTTGCCGTCTGTTTTCTAGCTGGACATCCCGGCCCTGTTTTTTCAATGGGAAAGTACTATCAATGAGGAGGAGAAACAGCATTTGCAGTTGGAAACATTATGTGGTCGCTGGGCAGCACAGAATCCTTGTGGTCGCATCATCTTCATCTGTGATGGGAGGAATGTAGCTAAAGGTTTGAGATAAGATTCGCATGTTGTTCAGGAAATATCTTATTCACTTCTTTCAGATCTTGTTCCACACTATTCTTCCATCTTCTTTTTGCATTCTTATAGGTTTTGTACCTTGAAATTTACTACTTAAATACTTTCTTTGTCTCTCTGTTTAGGACCATTCTTTTTACACACATGAATCAGTAGGGGGGAGTAACCAGAAAGGACAAGTTGGCATCTTCATAACATACAGCAATGCCTATAGTAAACAGACAGGCTGTTCCAGCTGCATTCAGCTTCAGAGTAGAATCTGTTCCTCACCTGCATGCATTGAAAATATTCTCATCAGATCAAAAATCCTCCAGGAAAAGTAGTGTTCTTCACCAATGGCTCAACTCTTCTCTAGAGACATTGCTAGGCATTGGAAATGAATATCAAATGTATTTAAATAAAATCACATCTCAAATAAATCTAAATATCACCAACTGTTGCCCGAAATAAAATCAGAGCACAGAAGTCGGATGTGTCGGCCTAACAGCGCAAGAACGCAGTGCTGCTGTAAACAGGCACAACGCAATCACGTCCGGGAAAAAAAAACTCCGGATGAACGCAGAAGAAGAAATCAGAGCTAAAGATCAGCAACTGTTGTGTGAAATAAAGTCAGAGCTGAAGATTCACAACTGTTGTGTGAAATAAAATCAGAGCTAAAGATCTTCTTTTTCTGCGATTCATCCGGAATGTTGTTTTTGACGTAATTGTGTTGTGCCTGTTTACAAGCAGAGCTGCGATATTTGCACCTTTCAGCCAACAGATCTGGCTTCTTCAGGCATTTGTTGACCAGGGTTAACCTTCCCAGGGAGCTGAAGATCAGCAACTGTTGTGTGAAATAAAATCAGAGCTAAAGATCAGCAACTATTATACAAAATATAATATATGTGGTGTTCAATTTGGCTTTAGAAAAGAGAGAGGATGCACTAATGCCATTTTTGCATTGAGACAGATAAGTGAAAAATCAATTGAATACAGCAATGAACTAAGGTAAATGTGGCTTTCATAGATCAAGAATAACCTTTGAATGAGTAAATAAAAATAAGTTGTGGAAAGTGCTCAAAGAATACAGTGTAATTGATCAGCTGTTGGATAACATCAGGGCTGTGTATCAAAACAGTGAATGTGCAGTAAGAACCATGTTGGAATGTGCAGTAAGAACAAATGTTGGAATGTGCAGTAAGAACACATGTTGGAAATGTGCAGTAGAACAATGTTGGAATGTGCATAGAAACAAATGTTGGAATGTGCAGTAAGAACAAAATGTTGGAATGTGCAGTAAGAACCCATGTTGGAATGTGCGGTAAGAACACATGTTGGAATGTGCAGTAAGAACAAATGTTGGAATGTGCAGTAAGAACAAATGTTGGAATGTGCAGTAAGAACACATGTTGGAATGTGCAGTAAGAACAAATGTTGGAATGTGCAGTAAGAACACATGTTGGAATGTGCAGTAAGAACAAATGTTGGAATGTGCAGTAAGAACACATGTTGGAATGTGCAGTAAGAACACATGTTGGAATGTGCAGTAAGAACAAATGTTGGAATGTGCAGTAAGAACACATGTTGGAATGTGCAGTAAGAACAAATGTTGGAATGTGCAGTAAGAACAAATGTTGGAATGTGCAGTAAGAACAAATGTTGGAATGTGCAGTAAGAACACATGTTGGAATGTGCAGTAAGAACACATGTTGGAATGTGCAGTAAGAACAAATGTTGGAATGTGCAGTAAGAACACATGTTGGAATGTGCAGTAAGAACACATGTTGGAATGTGCAGTAAGAACAAATGTTGGAATGTGCAGTAAGAACACATGTTGGAATGTGCAGTAAGAACACATGTTGGAATGTGCAGTAAGAACAAATGTTGGAATGTGCAGTAAGAACACATGTTGGAATGTGCAGTAAGAACAAATGTTGGAAATGTGCAGTAAGAACAAATGTTGGAATGTGCAGTAAGAACAAATGTTGAAATGTGCAGTAAGAACACATGTTGGAATGTGCAGTAAGAACAAATGTTGGAATGTGCAGTAAGAACAAATGTTGGAATGTGCAGTAAGAACAAATGTTGGAATGTGCAGTAAGAACAAATGTTGGAATGTGCAGTAAGAACAAATGTTGGAATGTGCAGTAAGAACACATGTTGGAATGTGCAGTAAGAACACATGTTGGAATGTGCAGTAAGAACACATGTTGGAATGTGCAGTAAGAACACATGTTGGAATGTGCAGTAAGAACACATGTTGGAATGTGCAGTAGAACAATGTTGGAATGTGCAGTAAGAACACATGTTGGAATGTGCAGTAAGAACACATGTTGGAATGTGCAGTAAGAACACATGTTGGAATGTGCAGTAAGAACACATGTTGGAATGTGCAGTAAGAACACATGTTGGAATGTGCAGTAGGAACACATGTTGGAATGTGCAGTAAGAACACATGTTGGAATGTGCAGTAAGAACACATGTTGGAATGTGCAGTAAGAACAAATGTTGAAATGTGCAGTAAGAACACATGTTGGAATGTGCAGTAAGAACAAATGTTGAATGTGCAGTAAGAACACATGTTGGAATGTGCAGTAAGAACAAATGTTGAAATGTGCAGTAAGAACAAATGTTGGCATGACGAACTTGTTCCAAGTTACATCAGGCATTAAGGTTGTGTTTCATCGCCAATTTTATTCATTACCTATATGGATAAGATTACTAAAGAAGCAAATCCACAACCATAAAGTTTAAATGAGCTGATGTTTGCAGACAAGTTTATTGTATGAGAACAATGCAGATCTCCAGCACTATACAAATTACCTTGACAATTGCTATCAGAATTTTGATATGAAGATTAACATAGAAAAGACAGGATTTATAACAATCTGATGAAAACCAGTGCAATATAATGTAAACATAAATGGAAAATCAAAATAATGTTTTCCCATAGTGAATTTGAATAGAATAGCAGACACAAACAATAGACTGCATGATTTATTGCCTGGCATATGTTGCTGCATCTCGTCAGGTACATACTGCAGAATTCACACAACATAAAGTAAAATAACTAGATAAATCCTTCAAGCTGAAATATACAAATGTTCGCACAGTAATTTAAATTGTCTACCACTGTAATTTTAAACTGACTAAGATGGATACAGGGTATTGCATGGGAATGAGGGTACTTGAGGCAAAAGAAGTGACCATGGATCGAGGAACTCTTCGATGGGCCAGGATGAGAGCAGTGTTCTGCCATGGACCTGCTGACATGATGGGGAATAAAATAGTGCATCGTTTTCTTTTGGAATATTTGCAGCACATGGTTTAACTAAACATGTTCATTTCTATATGAAAGTCCACTCTCATAAAGTTTATTTATATTCAAGCATAATGTTTCTTATTTCTTAGGAATGATACCAGCAGCAGAGGAAACAAACAATATTGTGAGAATATTAAAGAAACTGTCAGTGACAGTAAGTAAGACCAGTTGTATTTCTAAGTTCATACAGATAAAAGTCAAAGTCCAATAAGCAGCTACATCACATAAATATACAAGAATATCGACTTCTGCGGAGCTGAAAAGAATTGCTGAGAACAGAGGATAGTGTAGTGGCTTGATCAGATGATTTCGAACACCAGTTTTCAGTCTGACTAACTCGATGATGATGGTGGTGGTGGTGGTGACTGACAAAGTATTGTCATGCTAAAAACAAGGCATATTGATCTGTCTCACATTGTAAAGTTGGTTGCATTGTAAAGTTGGTTGCATTGTAAAGTTGGTTGCATTGTAAAGTTGGTTGCATATCCTTTACAGGATAGTAAGTGCACAGACCACTGTTGTGAGAAGTAAGTGCACAGACCACTGTTGTGAGAAGTAAGTGCACAGACCACTGTTGTGATAAGTAAGTGTACAGACCACTGTTGTGAGAAGTAAGTGTACAGACCACTGTTGTGAGAAGTAAGTGTACAGACCACTGTTGTGAGAAGTGCACAGACCACTGTTGTGAGAAGTAAGTGTACAGACCACTGTTGTGAGAAGTAAGTGCACAGACCACTGTTGTGATAAGTAAGTGTACAGACCACTGTTGTGAGAAGTAAGTGCACAGACCACTGTTGTGAGAAGTAAGTGCACAGACCACTGTTGTGAGAAGTAGTGCACAGAACCACTGTTGTGAGAAGTAAGTGTACAGACCACTGTTGTGAGAAGTAAGTGTACAGACCACTGTTGTGAGAAGTAAGTGTACAGACCACTGTTGTGAGAAGTAAGTGTACAGACCACTGTTGTGAGAAGTAAGTGTACAGACCACTGTTGTGAGAAGTAAGTGTACAGACCACTGTTGTGAGAAGTAAGTGTACAGACCCACTGTTGTGAGAAGTGCACAGACCACTGTTGTGAGAAGTAAGTGTACAGACCACTGTTGTGAGAAGTAAGTGCAAAGACCACTGTTGTGATAAGTAAGTGTACAGACCACTGTTGTGAGAAGTAAGTGTAACAGACCACTGTTGTGAGAAGTAAGTGTACAGACCACTGTTGTGAGAAGTGCACAGACCACTGTTGTGAGAAGTAAGTGTACAGACCACTGTTGTGAGAAGTAAGTGCACAGACCACTGTTGTGAAGTAAGTAAGTTTGTAAAAGCAGACCACTGTTGTGAGAAGTAAGTGCACAGACCACTGTTGTGAGAAGTAAGTGACAGACCACTGTTGTGAGAAGTAAGTGTACAGACCACTGTTGTGAGAAGTAAGTGTACAGACCACTGTTGTGAGAGTAAGTGACAGACCACTGTTGTGAGAAGTGTGTACAGACCACTGTTGTGAGAAGTAAGTGTCACAGACCACTGTTGTGATAAGTAAGTGCTACAGACCACTGTTGTGATAAGTAAGTTACAGACGCACTGTTGTGAGAAGTAAGTGCACAGACCACTGTTGTGAGAAGTAAGTGCACAGACCACTGTTGTGAGAAGTAAGTATACAGACCACTGTTGTGAGAAGTAAGTGTACAGACCACTGTTGTGAGAAGTGCACAGACCACTGTTGTGAGAAGTGCACAGACCACTGTTGTGAGAAGTGCACAGACCACTGTTGTGAGAAGTGCACAGACCACTGTTGTGAGAAGTAAGTGTACAGACCACTGTTGTGAGAAGTAAGTGCACAGACCACTGTTGTGATAAGTAAGTGTACAGACACTGTTGTGAGAAAGTAAGTGTACAGACCACTGTTGTGAGAAATAAGTGTACAGACCACTGTTGTGGAGAAGTGCACAGACCACTGTTGTGAGAAGTAGTGTACAGACACTGTTGTGAGAAGTAAGTGCACAGACCACTGTTGTGATAAGTAAGTGTACAGACCACTGTTGTGAGAAGTAAGTGCACAGACCACTGTTGTGAGAAGTAAGTGCACAGACCACTGTTGTGAGAAGTAAGTGTACAGACCACTGTTGTGAGAAGTAAGTGTACAGACCACTGTTGTGAGAAGTAAGTGTACAGACCACTGTTGTGAGAAGTGCACAGACCACTGTTGTGAGAAGTAAGTGTACAGACCACTGTTGTGAGAAGTAAGTGCACAGACCACTGTTGTGATAAGTAAGTGTACAGACCACTGTTGTGAGAAGTAAGTGCACAGACCACTGTTGTGAGAAGTAAGTGCACAGACCACTGTTGTGAGAAGTAAGTATACAGACCACTGTTGTGAGAAGTAAGTGTACAGACCACTGTTGTGAGAAGTGCACAGACCACTGTTGTGAGAAGTGCACAGACCACTGTTGTGAGAAGTGCACAGACCACTGTTGTGAGAAGTGCACAGACCACTGTTGTGAGAAGTGCACAGACCACTGTTGTGAGAAGTAAGTGTACAGACCACTGTTGTGAGAAGTATGTGCACAGACCACTGTTGTGAGAAGTAAGTGCACAGACCACTGTTGTGAAAAGTAAGTGCACAGACCACTGTTGTCAGAAGTAAGTGTACATACCACTGTTGTGAGAAGTGCACAGACTACTGTTGTGAGAAGTGCACAGACCACTGTTGTGAGAAGTGCACAGACCACTGTTGTGATAAGTAAGTGTACAGACCACTGTTGTGAGAAGTAAGTGTACAGACCACTGTTGTGAGAAGTAAGTGTACAGACCACTGTTGTGAGAAGTAAGTGTACAGACCACTGTTGTGAGAAGTGCACAGACCACTGTTGTGAGAAGTAAGTGTACAGACCACTGTTGTGAGAAGTAAGTGCACAGACCACTGTTGTGAGAAGTAAGTGTACAGACCACTGTTGTGAGAAGTAAGTGTACAGACCACTGTTGTGAGAAGTGCACAGACCACTGTTGTGAGAAGTAAGTGTACAGACCACTGTTGTGAGAAGTAAGTGCACAGACCACTGTTGTGATAAGTAAGTGTACAGACCACTGTTGTGAGAAGTAAGTGCACAGACCACTGTTGTGAGAAGTAAGTGCACAGACCACTGTTGTGAGAAGTAAGTGTACAGACCACTGTTGTGAGAAGTAAGTGTACAGACCACTGTTGTGAGAAGTAAGTGTACAGACCACTGTTGTGAGAAGTGCACAGACCACTGTTGTGAGAAGTAAGTGTACAGGACCACTGTTGTGAGAAGTAAGTGCACAGACCACTGTTTGTGATAAGTAAGTGTACAGACCACTGTTGTGAGAAGTAAGTTCACAGACCACTGTTGTGAGAAGTAAGTGCACAGACCACTGTTGTGAGAAGTAAGTATACAGACCACTGTTGTGAGAAGTAAGTGTACAGACCACTGTTGTGAGAAGTGCACAGACCACTGTTGTGAGAAGTGCACAGACCACTGTTGTGAGAAGTGCACAGACCACTGTTGTGAGAAGTGCACAGACCACTGTTGTGAGAAGTAAGTGTACAGACCACTGTTGTGAGAAGTAAGTGCACAGACCACTGTTGTGAGAAGTAAGTGCACAGACCACTGTTGTGAAAAGTAAGTGCACAGACCACTGTTGTCAGAAGTAAGTGTACATACCACTGTTGTGAGAAGTGCACAGACCACTGTTGTGAGAAGTGCACAGACCACTGTTGTGAGAAGTGCACAGACCACTGTTGTGAGAAGTGCACAGACCACTGTTGTGAGAAGTAAGTGTACAGACCACTGTTGTGAGAAGTAAGTGCACAGACCACTGTTGTGAGAAGTAAGTGCACAGACCACTGTTGTGAGAAGTAAGTGCACAGACCACTGTTGTGAGAAGTAAGTGTACAGACCACTGTTGTGAGAAGTGCACAGACCACTGTTGTGAGAAGTGCACAGACCACTGTTGTGAGAAGTGCACAGACCACTGTTGTGAGAAGTAAGTGCACAGACCACTGTTGTGAGAAGTAAGTGTACAGACCACTGTTGTGAGAAGTGCACAGACCACTGTTGTGATAAGTAAGTGTACAGACCACTGTTGTGAGAAGTAAGTGCACAGACCACTGTTGTGAGAAGTAAGTGCTCAGACCACTGTTGTGAGAAGTGCACAGACCACTTGTGAGAAGTGTACAGACAATTGTTGTGATAAGTAAGTGTACAGACCACTGTTGTGAGAAGTGCACAGATCACTGTTGTGAGAAGTGTACGGACCACTGTTATGAGAAGTGTACAGACCACTGTTATGAGAAGTGTACAGACCACTGTTGTGAGAAGTGTACAGACCACTGTTGTGAGAAGTGTTCAGACCACTGTTGTGAGAAGTGCACAGACCACTGTTGTAAGAATTAAGTGCACAGACCACTGTTGTGAGAAGTAAGTGCACAGACCACTGTTGTGAGAAGTGCACAGCCCACTGTTGTGAGAAGTGCACATATCACTGTTGTGAGAAGTAAGTGCACAGACCACTGTTGTGAGAAGTAAGTGCACAGACCACTGTTGTGAGAAGTAAGTGCACAGACCACTGTTGTGAGAAGTAAGTGCACAGACAACTGTTGTGAGAAGTGCACAGACCACTGTTGTGAGAAGTAAGTGCACAGACCACTGTTGTGAGAAGTAAGTGCACAGACCACTGTTGTGAGAAGTGCACAGACCACTGTTGTGAGAAGTGTACAGACCACTGTTGTGAGAAGTAAGTGCACAGACCACTGTTGTGAGAAGTAAGTGCACAGACCACTGTTGTGAGAAGTAAGTGTACAGATCACGGTTGTGAGAAGTGCACAAGTCACTGTTGTGAGAAGTAAGTGTACAGACCACTGTTATGAGAAGTAAGTGCACAGACCACTGTTGTGAGAAGTAAGTGCACAGACCACTGTTGTGAGAAGTGCACAAGCCACTGTTGTGAAAGTAAGTGTACAGACCACTGGTATGAGAAGTAAGTGCACAGACCACTGTTGTGAGAAGTAAGTGCACAGACCACTGTTGTGAGTAGTGCACAAGCCACTGTTGTGAGAAGTAAGTGTACAGACCACTGTTATGAGAAGTAAGTGCACAGACCACTGTTGTGAGAAGTAAGTGCACAGACCACTGTTGTGAGAAGTGCACAGACCACTGGTATGAGAAGTAAGTGCACAGACCACTGTTGTGAGAAGTGCACAAGCCACTGTTGTGAGAAGTAAGTGCACAGACCACTGTTGTGAGAAGTGCAAAGACCACTGTTATGAGAAGTAAATGCACAGACCACTGTTGTGAGAAGTGCACAAGCCACTGTTGTGAGAAGTGCACAAGCCACTGTTGTGAGAAGTAAGTGCACAGACCACTGGTGTGAGAAGTAAATGCACAGACCACTGTTGTGAGAAGTAAGTGCACAAACCACTGTTGTGAGAAGTGCACAAGCCACTGTTGTGAGAAGTAAGTGCACAGACCACTGTTGTGAGAAGTGCAAAGACCACTGTTATGAGAAGTAAGTGCACAGAACACTATTGTGAGAAGTAAATGCACAGACCACTGTTGTGAGAAGTAAGTGCACAGACCACTATTGTGAGAAGTAAATGCACAGACCACTGTTGTGAGAAGTAAGTGCACAGACCACTGTTGTGAGAAGTAAGTGCACAGACCACTGTTGTGAGAAGTAAGTGCACAGAATACTGTTGTGAGAATTAAGTGCACAGACCACTGTTGTGAGAAGTAAGTGCACAGACCACTGTTGTGAGAAGTGCACAGCCCACTGTTGTGAGAAGTGCACATATCACTGTTGTGAGAAGTAAGTGCACAGACCACTGTTGTGAGAAGTGCACATATCACTGTTGTGAGAAGTAAGTGCACAGACCACTGTTGTGAGAAGTAAGTGCACAGACCACTGTTGTGAGAAGTAAGTGCACAGACAACTGTTGTGAGAAGTAAGTGCACAGACCACTGTTGTGAGAAGTAAGTGCACAGACCACTGTTGTGAGAAGTAAGTGCACAGACCACTGTTGTGAGAAGTGCACATACCACTGTTGTGAGAAGTAAGTGCACAGACCACTGTTGTGAGAAGTGCACAGACCACTGTTGTGAGAAGTAAGTGCACAGACCACTGTTGTGAGAAGTAAGTGCACAGACCACTGTTGTGAGAAGTGCACAGACCACTGTTAGAAGTAAGTGCACAGACCACTGTTGTGAGAAGTAAGTGCACAGACCACTGTTGTGAGAAGTGAGTGCACAGACCACTGCTGTGAGAAGTAAGTGCACAGACCACTGTTGTGAGAAGTGCACAGACCACTGTTGTGAGAAGTAAGTGCACAGACCACTGTTGTGAGAAGTAAGTGCACAGACCACTGTTGTGAGAAGTAAGTGCACAGACCACTGTTGTGAGAAGTAAGTGCACAGACCACTGTTGTGAGAAGTAAGTGCACAGACCACTGTTGTGAGAAGTAAGTGCACAGACCACTGTTGTGAGAAGTGAGTGCACAGACCACTGTTGTGAGAAGTAAGTGTACAGACCACTGTTTTGAGAAGTGAGTGCATAGACCCCTGTTGTGAGAAGTAAGTGCACAGACCACTGTTTTGAGAAGTAAGTGCACAGATTACTGTGTTACACTGCTAGTAACTTTCATTATCTCTGTTAAACATTGATTAATTTTGTGCTGCATGATAAATAAATATGCAGGTGGTGATCGACACTCACAGACGTGATGGAAACATTTAATAATTTTATGTAACTTGTTTCTTTCGTGTAGATCGACCACCCAGTTTATGCCATACAGCTACATGCCACCTCTTGTTCTAGAAATTTCTGCATCCCTCCACAACCAGGGATACTTGCATTTTTACAGTTACACCAGCTTCTAAATTTACATTCAAAGGTACCAGTGACAAAGATGTACACATGCATGTGTGAGAACGTTATGAAAGTTACGATAATTTCTGTAAGTGGTAACCGCTTTTGTTTTGTTTTACGTATTAAAACTCTTAAAGTATGTAAAGCAAAGGATCTCCTTTATGCACCATTTGTATAGACCAAACAGCATTTAAGAGATGATGTAAATATCACACTTGCCACCTTTGCTTGCCCCTTTGCTTTCCAAGACATTTCCTGGTACACATTTCAGGCTGGGTTGATCTGGATGCCCCTGTCAATTGTACATATCCACCTTGGTACAAAGTTGAACCCATGACCGTCAGACCAGCAGGCAAGAGATTCAAGCTGTTGGGAAGTGATATTTGGCTGGCATTTGAGATATTGGGCATAGGGTTCAAAAAGGTAGACAACTCAGAAACTGCTGATAGATTAGAAGTAAAACTGATAGAAATGTTCATTTCTTTTTTCCAGTTTTTCTGGTATTCACACTGTTTCATGTTAAGTTTTCATATCAGTTTTGTTTTGTTTCAAGCAATAACCAGTTTTGTTAATAAAGGAAAGTTACAGAGTTGCGTAAAAGTGTTTCTGGATAATCGCATTAGGTTCAGTTAAGGTTCTGACATATTAATTACAATTTTACAGTAAAAAACAACCCAGTGAAATGGATCATTATAAGTAAATTAAACCGCAGTAAGCAGTACATATGTTATGTTACTCAATACATTTGTGCTGGTAGAATGGGGAGTCATACAAAACAAACATCTATAAGAATCCACATTTCTGTAGCTATTAGTGTAAATGAAATAATAAATTATTTCAGCTTTTTAAATAAAACTATTTAATTGCTGGAAAGATCAGATGTAGAAAAGGCAGACTAATGCAACTGATGCTAGCTGGCGCACGGTGGTGGCCAAGAGAATATCACCAATAGAATACTTCCAGAACACCAAGGACTGAGATCTGTGGAGACACATGAATGTCTATGCCATTTGGCAGGACACACAATTTTGTTGATGTTTGTTTACAGTGAAAATGTCTTCCTTTTTATGACTTTTAACAGATACTTTTAATGTCATGTAGGTTCTTGAATTATTATAGCAAAATGTGTTTCAGGATACGTGCTATGTGTTTGATGATGTTAACCATATGAAAATGGCCGAGGTAGCCGGAATGAGACATATAAAGGTGGGTGGGTTAAACAAACATCTGCTTTCAATTTGATTCTTAACCTAATTCTGTTCTATGGGCTCTATTTTTTTAAACAATGTAATACAAAGACTTTCATTGTGATTCATAACTGAATTCTTTTCTGAATGGTCTATTTTTTAAAACAATGTTATACAAAGATGGGGAAGACCATGGGTAGAAGAGTCTGAGGCAGACAGAGAAATGAGGCTGAATGGTTTAAGGCAGTGGCATGGAGGAGTAACATCGAGGGAAGCGGCCCAGAACACCGAGAACTGAGATCTGCAGGGATAAATGAAAGCACATACCATTTGGTAGGGAACATGATGATGATTATGATGAATGACAAAGAGTTGTGGAAAGATAAACTGGGACAACATATACTGTCATACAAATCAGATGTGTCAGCCAAAGATGCAAATTCAGAACATAACTGACCTCCTATTTCTCTCTCTCTCTCTCTCTCTCTCTGTCTCTCTCTCTCTCTCTCTCTCTCTCTCTCTCTCTCTCCCTCCCTCCCTCCCTCCCTCCCTCCCTCCCTGTCTCCCAACACCCAGGATATGTTTAGGATCCCCATGTTGAATTTTTTCACCATCCCTGTATTTATTCACCACTCCCTGAATTGGTCAACCTCCACCATGTGGGAAACACTGACAGCTTTGGGAAACACTGTTCTAGACACTCTTCCCCTATTGTCATTTCTCTCTGATTTATCTAATTGTTGCTGTCTTAATCTGTTTGTCAGTGCATGTGGTTATTGCTGTCTTAATCTATTTTTCAGTGCATGTGATTGTTGCTGTCTTAATCTGTTTGTCAGTGCATGTGGTTATTGCTGTCTTAATCTATTGTCAGTGCATGTGATTGTTGCTGTCTTAATCTGTTTGTCAGTGCATGTGGTTATTGCTGTCTTAATCTATTTGTCAGTGCATGTGATTGTTGCTGTCTTAATCTGTTTGTCAGTGCATGTGGTTATTGCTGTCTTAATCTATTTGTCAGTGCATGTGATTGTTGCTGTCTTAATCTGTTTGTCAGTGCATGTGGCTATTGCTGTCTTAATATATTTGTCAGTGCATGTGATTGTTGCTGTCTTAATCTATTTGTCAGTGCATGTGATTATTGTTGTCTTAATCTGTTTGTCAGTGCATGTGGTTATTGCTGTCTTAATCTATTTGTCAGTGCATGTGATTGTTGCTGTCTTAATCTGTTTGTCAGTGCATGTGGCTATTGCTGTCTTAATATATTTGTCAGTGCATGTGATTGTTGCTGTCTTAATCTATTTGTCAGTGCATGTGATTATTGCTGTCTTAATCTGTTTGTCAGTGCATGTGATTATTGCTGCTTTAATATATTTGTCAGTACATGTGATTGTTGCTGTCTTAATCTATTTGTCAGTGCATGTGATTATTGCTGTCTTTATATATTTGTCAGTGCATGTGATTGTTGTTATCTTAATCTATTCGTCATTGTATCTTATTGTTGCTGTCTTAATCTATTTGTCAGTGCATGTGGTTATTGCTGTCTTAATCTATTTGTCAGTGCGTGTGATTATTGCTGTCTTAATCTATTTGTCAGTGCATGTGATTGTTTGTCTTAATCTGTTTGTCAGTGCATGTGGTTATTGCTGTCTTAATCTGTTTGTCAGTGCATGTGATTATTGCTGTCTTAATCTAGTTTGTCAGTGCGTGTGATTATTGCTGTCTTAATCTATTTGTCAGTGCATGTGATTGTTTGTCTTAATCTGTTTGTCAATCAATCCATGCAATGCAAATAAATGAGGTAATTTGAATATGCTGCTAACCAAAGCTTTCTTTATGTAACTTTCAGATGATATCTGTCTTAAAGTCACCTGGTGTGGTAAGCCATTTTTGTTTTGAGTAATTTGTAACTGACATTTTTGTTGATTTCCTGCCTGCTGTAGTTACATGGAAATATGCTTCACTTATTGATATTTTATAAAATATATAGTTTTTCAATATTTGTTTTCTTTTCCAAGTTCAGCAGTCTGTCATAATTACGACTGCTGTGCATACACTTAGTCTATAATTAACATGAAATACTCATTGCTAACCAATCCTGATCCATGGACATTAATGAGTGCAAAATTACTTTGAGAATGTAGCGATGTTGTTCTTTAAAAGAATACTGAGAACGCCTTGGACAAATGCAAACGAGGAATGAAGATATCTGGAAAGAAATCAACTCACAAAGAGAACTAGCTATTTGTATCAGAAGTAGACAGTTTACGTTCAGTGGAGGATTAGAAATACATGTTAATAGCAGGAAAATGATGGCACCTTGTACTGAGTACACCTCAAGGCATGGAAAAAAGGTCCTGTACTTTTTACTTATACCGTTTGCCACTTGCAGTGGCTAAAACATCATCCTGAATTTATTTATTCTACTCCACTTGGAGTGGCTTCAATAGTTGACTATTACCAATGATGGTCCAAAATTTACTCCTAAAAATGAGTTAATAAAAAGAGGGTTTTTGAGCACATACATATGAGTGAACTTATTTTATTTCAGGTGCTCAAGGGCTATGGTTCACATCCATCAGTGCCTGCCATGTTAAAGAGCATGGTAGTAGAGAAACCTGGGTCAGGATGCAGGAATACCATTAGCACAAACCCCAACTGTGCCCGCTTTTGATTGTCGACATGATATCAAAGATGGACATGCATCCCACAGCTTTGAGAATGGACTTAGAAGAACATGTATTTGTGAAGGATATACAAAGCTTCTGCCTGTATGTAGTAATAATATAATATGCTTCTTGATTACAAAAATTTATTGATTTTTCCATTACATATGTATAAGAACATTTCTGGTCTATTTAGTCACCGTGAAGTCAACTAAACCAAACATTGTGACTAAATAGGCCACAAAAACTCAGTGATTGTTCTTTTAGATGTGAATATGAACATTTCTGGTCTTTTTAGTCAAGATGTAGTCAACTAAACCAAATATTGTGACCATTGGAGTCTCCGTGGCGAAGTGGTCAAGCCATTTGACTCAGGCTGCGAGAGTTGTGGGTTCAATTCCGGGCCACGTCCTTCAGTTCACGAGTGAAATTTTTCTGAGACTCGTGTGGGTCGTCGCAAGAGCTACAGAGTTTGTGCTTTGTGCGACTCTTTCCGGGCTGCGGAAAGAGACTGAGCCATATGGGATAAAACCCGGTGCAATAAAGTCGACCCTGTCAACTTTTACACAACTTTTTGTGACTAAACTGGCCAACATATTTCCTATTAACCTTTTACAGGGCAGACGTTGTCCATTTTTTAGCCCTGAATGGGCAAGATTTTTTCAGGTTTGGTAAAATTTTGGGTCGCGTTAGTAAAAACATCACAAATAAGATGTTAGTCAACCGATTTTAGTTAAATAAACAACACAATGAAGGGAAAAGCATGCAGAATATGTTACTCACGTGATTGTTGTTGGTAATCCATATATGAACACAAATATTTATGAAATACAGCATGTTGTTTGTGATTTTCCGTCATCTATACGGCAATTTGCAAACACATTTTCAGAATCATAATCATTTCTTTAACGTCCGACTCAGACTGCTAAAGCAAAGTAACACTTTGCACTGATATCTAGCTCCGATTAATAGTCAACTTCATGCCCTTTAATGTCATTTAAATTGAACCTAGCGAAATCTCGGCTATCACTTGAAGAATCGCCAAAATCCGTTTTGAAAAACAGCGTAAAAGTCCCGAAAACTATCCTAAAAAGTCCGTAAAAGTCCATTCAAATTCATAGTAGCGCGTTTGCAAATGGCGGCCAAGTTGTCAAGTTATCGGCGAAAGTGAAAGTAGCCGTCGGAAGTGTCAGAAAGCCGAGAGATCGCGTTTTTACAATGCATAATAGTATCGGACGTAATTGGCCGATCCGCTCGTTTAAGCGATCGGCCGCTAACGGCTGCTCTGCCCTGTAAAGGGTTAACAACACTGTAAACACATTTGTATGAACCATAGACCATTGTAAAGACACATGAGTGTTTTGTTTAATTAAATATATTACAATATGTTCAAGGGTTTGAAGACATTCATTTTAATATAGCAGATCTTTTGCAGAATGTTGCAGCCGGCCAGAAAGTTTCTCGATGCCTCGCCAGTTCTCCCACCTCAAGCACCCTCATGTCCAAGGCGTCTGCAATATTCTGTATCCATCTTCATGCTTGTTGGATCCTTCTGTCTCTTCTCCCAGGGACCATGCCTTCCATTGGTGTTCTTTCCAAGGTTGTGATGTTTAATGTGACCACCCAGGGACCATGCCTTCCATTGGTGTTCTTTCCAAGGTTGTGATGTTTAATGTGACCACCCAGGGACCATGCCTTCCATTGGTGTTCTTTCCAAGGTTGTGATGTTTAATGTGACCACCCAGGGACCATGCCTTCCATTGGTGTTCTTTCCAAGGTTGTGATGTTTAATGTGACCAAAATATTTCAGTTTCTCAGATATGTCTATGTTTACGAGCCAGTTTTCTTTGATGTTCACATCTTGTGGAAAGTCAGTATTTTTCTTCTTCTAGGTCCCTGATTTTCTATATACATTGGATATGCTTATGTTATTTTATTCATATCACATGGTTCTTTTGATTTCCTAAATTTGTAAGCTGGGAATTGGATCCTCGCTGATGTTATGGAGTTTGTCATGCCATCACCATTGTTGTGTGACATACGAATAAGCATTTATTGAATTGGAGTTGGTGTATTGAGCTCAAAAGTATTGTTCATGTGATCTGTAGGAGAAGACTGGAACACAAGTGTGAGATGGATGTGGGATTTAACAGTGTGATGAACAGGGTCTGTGTGTTTAATCCAGTCAATTGAAATAGAAAAATAATGCAGTTGTTGTGATACATTTGAATGTGTCACATTGTAACACACCTGTAACGTGTATGTCATGCGTTATGGTAACATACATATAACAGCGTATATCATGAGTTATGGTGACATACACCTATAACAGTGTATATCCTGGGTTATGATAACACATCTATAACAGTGTATATCCTGGGTTATGATAACACATCTATAACTGAATGTCCTGGCTTACAGTCCTATGCTGTGATCCCACAGATGACTGACAAATTGGCCACAGAAGGCAGTAGGAACACAACAACCAGATATGATGAATAATATCGGGAGGATATGCATAGAGCTGCATGAGTTAGCAACAGATGGGATGGCTTGGAGTGATTGGTTGGTTAAAGGATTATGCTCCATGGGAGATCAAGGACTACAGAACAAAAATTAGAGTAGCAGTAGGGGATGATTATGTTATTTTATTCGTTTTTTAAACTGGAAAAATTATGCAGTCATGAATTTGAATGATCCATGTTGCCATGGTAACACATGCCCACAACAGTGGATATTCTTTGTGATAAAAACTCCGCTGTGAAGCAAGCATGACAGGAGGCTTTCAATAATTGGAACAAGTTCCCCCTTCCCTGAATCTTTCAGCCCTTTACCTTCCCCACACTCTCTAGGGGCAGGCTCATCTGGGTCGTGACTCTGGGTGTCTTTCTCCTGATGTGTGTTTGTATTCTGTTTCAAGATGTGTCATTTTTCACATTTATCCCATAAATATGCAGTGTGCCAGCTTACAAGCCATTCCATCATTGTTTTAGTTGAGGATAACGTGAAAAGAGGAAGGAAGAGAAAATTTTAGACTGATAAGATTAAAGAGTGGACAAGATGTAGCATGTCCATACTTGTGCGTGTTGCCGAGGACAGCAAGAAGTGGAAGAGACTGATTGTTGATGCTCCTATCATAACACCCCTTAGACATATGTTTAGATTTAATGGGATAGTGATATTTTCTCTGTTGTCTTCATTGTCCCAATGAAAGATGCTTTTCAGGCTAGCATGTCAGTCTTCTCTTTTCCACACACTCCTCCTGCATGACATGTACAACATATCCACACAAGTTCCTGGTAGTTTGAAGCCTCCACACATCTATCTTCTTTAACATAACTCGCCGATCAATTTTAAGCATAGAGAATGTACATTTTCTAGCCAAATATCCACTAGTAGTAATGCAGACTTTGATATTCTTCTTCTTTTGCTTTCTCTACCCTTTATTGCCTATTTATATTATTTAGTCAATGTAAAATCTAGGCCACCCATTTAGTCTCCTTCCTGGTGGCTTTAAGAACATGTCAACATGTTCTATGTTCTGTGCAAGAAAGAATATATCTTGTCAGGCTATCCACTGCAAACACTGCTGTGAAGTTTTTGAACATCACTCTGTCAGAAATCTGGCATCTGAAATCTTGCTTTCTGGCTGCTCATAAACTTGTTATGGGGAAGTTAATGTAAATGAACATAAAAATTTTATTGTTACGTGTTCTGATAATGAATATACATTTTTCTTCTTGAAAACAAATTTAGTTATCAGGAAAAATATGCACAACATGTAACTCCAATAGACCATCCAGAAAACATGCTCAGCAGCATGGGCCCGGTTCAGCAATGTGAAAGCACCAAAATAGAGAAAGCATCAGCCTGTGTTACTAGATCTTCAAGCGAGGAAAGCACAGATGTTAACATTCCACATTGGATGAGGAGGAAGAAGCCTAGGTTGCCATCAAAGGATGAGAGTGTCACCGAATGTGCACAGAAAATTGTTGCTAAAGACTTGATCAAAAGCAGCAGGTGAGGCTTGTTTTACATTGTTACTTGGCAACAAAATGGTGGACATTCTGTTTGTCTTCTGCAAGTGCCAGTAAGTAAAAAGTTGGAAGAGAACCCATTAACACACCTTGTGGTGTATTGGGTATATGGTGCTAGATCCACAGTTTTATAGACCTACTGGCATTTCATGGGTCATGTGGTCAATATCACATGACCACTTTTGCTTCCCAGAGCATTTCCTGGTACTCATGTTAGATGGGTCGACCTGCTTCCCTGGTAAATTAAACAACAAATCCCTGTCTTAGTGGGGATTCGAAAACATGACCACTGGGCCAGCAAGCAAGTGTTCTATCATTTATTCAGTCGGCGCTATATTTTATGATAAGGATGTCAGACCTGTTCACATCAAATCATTTATTCAGTAGGTGCTTTATTGCATGGTAAGGTTATCACTCTTGTTCACATCAAATCATTTATTCAGTAGGTGCTTTATTTTAACATAAGAATGTCAGGCCTGTTCACATCAAATCATGTATTCAGTAGGTGCTTTACTTTAACATTAGAATGTCAGGCCTGTTCACATCAAATCATTTATTCAGTAGGTGCTTTATTTTAACATATGGATGTCAGGCCTGTTCACATCAAATCATTTATTCAGTAGGTGCTATATTATATGGTAAGGTTATCACTCTTGTTCACATCAAATCATTTATTCAGTAGGTGCTTTACTTTAACATAAGAATGTCAGGCCTGTTCACATCAAATCATTTATTCAGTAGGTGCTTTACTTTAACATAAGAATGTCAGGCCTGTTCACATCAAATCATTTATTCAGTAGGTGCTATATTATATGGTAAGGTTATCACTCTTGTTCACATCAAATCATTTATTCTTCTTCTTAGTTCCTATTTCTAGAGGAGTGCATCACGCCTAAAGAAAGTCATGCATTTAATCAAAACTCACTATAATTTATGACAACGATACAGATTTGCTCACATCAAATCAATCATTCAAGGAACACTATATTTTATGATAAAGATATCAGACTTGTTCATATCAAATTGTAGATTTACTAGTTACCATATTATGAAAAAGTGGTTAGAAAGCCATTCCTACTTTCTTGCAAAACAACGGTTCAGTAAAATTGTCAATACTTAGTTTCATTTGGTTTGGTTTGTGCTTAAGGATCACTTTCATTGCACATGGATATCTCCATAAGTGCTTGACTCTCTCTCAGTGTACCCTAGGACAATTTCAGCATGGTTCACTAACTCCATAGCACCAGCAAGGATCCACTTGTGTGAGTACCAGAAACGCACATGCCCTAGATATTCTTTTTGTGGGCAGATTTTCTAAGTTTAAAATTTAGCCTTGGCATTGGCCTGTTAAGCTTACATTTTTCAGTTTCCATCTGCCAAGGTATTTTTAACATGCACATGAGTCCTCTAAGTTTTTCAACCTTGTCTGAGAAAGCTAGATATCCGATCAACAACCCCCAGAATCTGGGAAAGTATACCATCCTTTTTGTATTTGATAAAATATCCACATTTCAGAACATGAAACAACCCAGGACTGCACAACCAGGCGGATTTTGTAACCACCAAGCCCCTTTAATACTTAGCTATCATCATCACATGCCTTACCCAGTTGTGTAAGCATTCATGTCTCCCCACATATCTCAGTCCCTGATATTCTGGATCCATTTTGTAATGCCATTCCTCCACATCATCATCTGAGCTCATCAAGCATCATTTCTCCGTCTACCTCTTCTACTGCTGAGCATCATCTCATCTCCAAAGCCTTTCTTCTCATTATATGAGCAATGAACATTGTTTACTTATTTACACATATTGTCAAGGAAATTGTAGGTGTTGTTATGTCTGCTGACGTTATCACAACAGGTCTTACAAGACAGTCTATGTCATGTCAGAGAAGGAAGTTCTGGAGATGGCTCGGCAAGTTTTACTAGAGGTAGTGTATGCCCATTGGTTGTTTCAGTTCTTCCTACATTAAACACATTTTCTGGTTCTTTCTTCATGCAACACATTTCCTGGTTCTTTCTTCACTCAATATATTTTCTTGTTCTTCCTTCACTCATATTGTCTAGTTATTCTTAAACTCAACATTTTCGAGTTATTCCTACACTCAACACATTTTCTACTTCTTACACTCTGGATCCATTTCTGGATTCTACTTCTACTTCTAATTCTAATTTTCTACTTCTTCCTTCACCCAACACATTTTGTAGTATACAAGAAAAAGTAAAGGACAGATACTACAATTGGTTTGTAAAGTGCTAGTCCTTCACTTATTCAAAGCAATCACATAATGAGGTGGAGAGGCCGGCTGCTTTACTCACTGCCTGAATGAATGAAAAGTTGCCTGCAACAAACAGGTCACAAACTGCTTTTAAATACTGTATCAGTCAGGGTTACTTGATGGCTTCGTGAGAGAGGAAAATGTGGAAATCAAATAACACTGAGACACGAACAAGAAAGAGTCTGGCCGCAAGAGTCATAGCAAGAGATGGAGAATGCTAGTGGAGGTTCCTTGCAGCTGACCATTGATGTTTGGTTTGGTGTGTAAAGAATCACTTCCATCGCACACAGGTATCTCCATAAGTGTTCATTTCCTCCCGTAGATCATATAAGGAGAATCTCAACACAACACAATCTCTGTAGTACTGGTAAGCATCCAGATGTGTGTATAGCAATATCACATGTGAAACATGTTTTGCGGCTTCTTTTTTCTCACTTAGAAATTGTTGCTGGGCAGCAGTCTGTTTAGACTCTTTCCAATATTCAACTGCCAGGGGATTTTGAATGTGTGCAGTGTGTATATAGATCCTCATGTTTGTCACCCTTGTCCAAGAAAACTAGATGTCTAATCCACTACCCAAGGTTCAGAGGGACGTACACCATTTTGTCTTATTTTTGTGAGAATCCAGTCAATGCTGTGAGATGAACCTGGTCTGCTTGAGCTAGGGGCAGACATCATAACATCTGACCTACTCTGCCCTCTGATGTGAAGATGCCAAATAATTGATCTGACTTGGTAGCTCAGAGATAGGGAAAATAATTTGTCCATCTTTGTCATTGTTTAGCTAGTCAAGATAACATGTGCATTGTTTAGTGATTGACATTTTGTGGCTGAATTTACCTACCTTGTAACATTTGTGAAATGTTTGCTCTGAATGTTGTTTTGTTTTGTGTTGTTCAAAGGCAGGTGAGAATACAGTCACAGCAGAAGTCCAGCAAACAATGCAAGACAATCCCAGCTAAAGACTTTCAGCAGTGAGACAACAAGATCAGCTGCTACACATGTAACTTGGGCGGGTGCGTTAGCAAAGTTGATAGGGAGCCGCACTGATATCATGAACACTGTCGAACGAGGGTTCAATGCCAGCACTCGTCATCTGGCTAAGTGAGGGAAAGACTGACCACCTGTTCCGCAATTCACTCAGGCCTGCAACATGTGATTGTACAGTCACATCACAGATCAATAGCCGGAAACTGCTTCAGGACAAATGTTCTTGTTCTAAATTTGTACATAAAACTGGAACATTCAGAAGTCTCGGGGGTGTTTGTGGTGAAGTTCGGCCACACGCCTTGTACTCTGGAGGTCGTGAATTCATGTTCAGACTCGGTCATTCAGTTCACAGGTGCAGTTTCCGAGACCTTTGGGGGTTGTTTCTGGAGCTACGAAGTTCATGTTGTATAAATAAATGAATAAAACCTGATTCAATGAAGTCAATCCTGCTGCCTTTAAAATTTTTTATTCAGAACTGCTAACATATTGACAGCTGTACTTTTTGTCTTAGTTGTGTGAGTCGGGAATCTAGACATGGGTATAGTTCTCCATTGTATTGGGGATTTTGATTGAGGTTAAAACTAAACTGCAGTGGCCACTTGAAGTCCAGAATCAATGCCTGTTTCATCATCAAGTCGTTTAACCCTAGATTGATTTTGATTCTTCCTAATCATGCTTTGCCAGTGGGGTCTGAAATGTGCTGTTGGCTTCAGCATTGCATGTCATCTTCGTTGACAGGTCTATGTAGGTCTGGACAGTAGACATGTTCCTTCATCTACAGCATAGCTTGCCTGCCATGACTCTCTCTACTAAGTGTCATGTGGCTGTGTATGGCAAACACAAGGGCCAACATGTCCACAGCATCCCTGCCTTCCTTGACTGTCTTTCTCTCTACTGGGTGTCATGTGGCTGTATATGGCAAACACAAGGGTCAACATGTTCACCGCTTGCCTGCCTTCCTTGACTGTCTCTACAGCATCCCTGCCTTCCTTGACTCTCTCTCTCTCTACTGGGTGTCATGTGGCTGTGTATGGCAAACGCAGGAGTCAGCATATCCACGGGGATTAATGCGCTTATACTTAAAACGTCCAATGTGCTGTCACCGATTGGTTGGACATGAACATTGACTTCTCACACAGAAAGCAATGGCAAACTACTGAACTTAATATCTCCTAGTACCTGGGTTGGGCTTGATCGCACAGTCCTGTAAAGAACATGCAACAATTTTTAAAGGCAATTTAATTTTTTTGAGGCTGCACCTCAAGGGAACCGAGTATCTACCAAAACAAGCAAGCAACTCCCATGTGCTCTTGGCTATTTAGCTAGGATGCTACAGGGTACTTACTGACTTACCTGAGCAAGCTAACACACTGTTAATGACAGGACATAAACGTGGATGTGGAAGACTAACACATTATTGTTGTCTAGAAAAACTTGAAGGTCATGTCTCTTTATAGCATACATTTTTCCCCATCAGAATGTTTTTAAGTTAAAAAATTTTTTCTTTTAATGTTGCATATCCTTTACAGGACGTTGCAGTCAACACCAGCATTTTTCAGCTGCTGTTGATGTACTAGGCAAGTTTTTACGTTCAGTGGTTTACCATTGCTTTCTGAACAACCGGCTCACATACCCCCGTGAAGTTACCAGCGCAGCGCAATCCGCTGCTGAATCTCACAGCTGCTGTTTTTCCTACGTGGATATATGGGATTACGAACGTCATTAACCTCCTTGGCCAGGGAGACCGGCCATTTTAAAATGTACAGTAGTACTATTTAGCTGGCTCCATGGTGAAGGGATTATGGACGCAGTTCATAATCCCACATTCAAAACACTGCTGCAGGAGATTTGGCAGCAGATCGCCTTGCATTGATTTTTTACGAAAGCAAACTACTGAACGTAAACTTGCCAAGAGATCACAACAGCAAAGAATGCTGGTGGTGACTGCGATGTCCTGTAAAGAATATGCAACTAACTTTTAAGAGAAAAGTACTATTTAGCAGTGCCCCAACTTCATATTATGCAGCATTAATTACAAGGAAATGCAGATTGTTTCAGAATGATCATACCACTAGGCCTTACTTACAAGGAAATGCAGATTGTTTCTGAATGATCATACCACGAGGCCTTAATTACAAGGAAATGAAGATCGTTATGACTTCTAGCTTATCTAAGATGTGTAGAGGAAAGTTTGATGTCAGCCTTGTAGAATTGACACAAATGCACACATTGACCATGCCCATTGGTCTTCTTTCCAGGTCAATATTTAAGTTTTTACACAATGAATGTTTAAAACACTGGGTTAAAGCTACCAGTACTGCATCATTGAGAGAGAGAAAAGAGAGGATGGTGGGTGAACAAGGAGGAAGAGAGTGACTAAGAAACTCATTGCCAGATAGCCAAGTTAGTAGTCAGACAGATTTGCCAGGTAAACACAAATGAAGTGTTGGTAGTGGAAGCAGAAAATGATAATAACCCATTTCTTATATTGGCACTGACAAACTTTTGGCATTTCTGTTTTATATACACTTACTGTATTTGAGCAGTCTGAAGTGGTAGACTTAATACGCTGAGTTACTATGCTTTAAAACAGCCTTGTTTACTTTACAATAACAGCTTGAGATAGTGTGCCATGTCAGTCTTCTTGTTGACATCCTGAATGTTGTCCTTACGCATTAAAAGCTGAAGCACTACTGCTGTTGGCTGAAGCACTCTGCTGATGATATTCCTCCATGCCACCGCCTCAATCCATCTAGCATCATTTCTCTTGGTCTGCCTCTCCCTCTCTTCCCCTTGATCTTTTCCGTTGTCACGATATTCTCCAATGCCTGTCTTCTCCAAAGAAACCTGTTTGTCTTTTATTGTTGTATATAATGTTCTAGTTTCATTAGCCTCTGTCAGGCAGTCGCTGTTAGTTACTTTGGCAGTCCAAGGAATTCGCAACATACGTCTTAAGAACCACATCTCTTTTGCTTCTAAGTTCTTCCTAATTTGTTCATTTACATTTAAAGATTCACTGCCATACTGCAATACAGGTTCTATATAGCACTCTCTTTCTTACATTAAATGATAGTAACTTGTTGCATAGGATAATCTTTATTTTCCGAAATTCAGTCTTTGCTTGCCCTCTTCTACTCATAATCTCTGTTGTACATCTTCCATCTGATGTTATAAATGTCCCTAGGTATTTAAAACTATCCACGTGGTTAAGAATTTCCCCTTCTATTTCTATTTCACATTTTGGTGTCACTTTTTTCTTTGATATCACCATTGTTACTGTTTTCTTGATATTCAAGGAGAGTCCTTTCTTTGCACTCTGTTACTACAATACCCAACAATTGTTGTAGATCTGTTGCATTATCCCCAACCTGTATATAGTTTCCCAAGCGTATATTGTTTATATTATAACCTCCGAATTGTATTCCTGGCTTCTCTTTGATCTCTCTCATTATTACTTCGCTATAGAGGGAGAAGAGATCTGGTGACAAGACGGCCCTGTCGTACTCCTAGCTTTATTTGTTCATAATTGCACTCTTTATTTCCTATTTTAATTGCTGCTACTTGGTTCCAGTAAATATTCTTTATTATTCTGAGATCCTTCCCATCAATGTTAATATCTTCCAACATTTTAACCAGTTCATCATGTTTTACTTTATCAAATGCCTTAGTATAATCTATGAAGCATAAATATATGTCTTTCTGTTTCTCTGTTGACCTTTCTATTAGTGTCCATAATGTATATATTGCATTGTTTGTGCCCTTTCCTTCCACAAATCCATACTGTTCTTCATTAATGTCCATCTTCTTTCTTTTTCTTCTCATTATAATTCTGAGCAGAAGCTTAGTGGCATGGTTTATGAGGTTAATTGTGCGAAAATCTTCACATTCAATTGCTCCTGGTCTTTTTGGTATAGCTATAAATACCGATTTCAGCATATCACTCAGTAGATATCCACTGCTGTAAATATCATTCAACATTTTGGTTAATATATCTACTCCAAATTCTCCCAGTACTTCTATTGTGATTCCAACTGGAGAAGCTGTTTTTCCTTTCTTCATTTGTTTAATAGTGTCAGCGACATCTTCTTTTAGAATAGGTGGGTCTTCTAAGTTACTTTCTTCTGTTAATTCTTCCCTTTCTCTATCATATAATTCTCTTATATACTCATTCCACCTCTTCATTACAGCATCTTCCTCCAATAACATCTTTCACATTTTTGATTTTAAACACCGTATTTATTCTTAATTTTCTTCCTGTGGGCTCACTGATTTGTCTGTGCATATTTTTGTATCTTTAATGGAATTTACTTCTACTTTCTTTGCCTTCACAGATTTATCTCTTATTTCTTTATTTATCTAAGCATATTCATGTTTGTAATTTTTACTTTTTTCTTTTGGCCATCAACTTTAAGATTTCTTCAGTCATCCATTTTCTCTTAACTTTTTGGCCTCTCTCCGGTAATATTTCTTTGTTTGTTTGATGAATGGAGTTCCTTAACATTTCCCATTGTTCATTTATACTCTGTAGTTTAGCTATGGCATCGTACCTATTTTTCACACTCTATTTTTCTTGAATTTCTTTATCTACCTTCAAATTCTCTTTATTAAGTCTCATGTTCTTAACCACTTGTTTCCCCTCTCTTCGGTCTTACTTTTATTAGTCCACATAGTGGGTACATGATCACTATTACAGTCAGCACCCGGCATTGTCTTTACATTAACGCAATCCTAAACCTGGGGTCTGGGATGTCAGGCATTCGTAGTAGCTTTGATAAGGATGGCTGTCACGCCACAATTGATGACGAAGTGAATACAAGAATCTCCAAGGCCAGCATGGCCTTTGGCAGACTGTACAAGAATGTGTGGGACAGAAATGGAATAAGCCTACCTACAAAGCTAAAAGTCTACAAATCAGTTGTATTATCTACACTGCTATATGCTTGTGAAACCTGCACTGTTTACCAGCGACATGCTAGGAAATTAAACCACTTCCACATAGTCTGCCTTAGGAAGCTAGATTAAATGGCAAGACAAGATCCCAGACACTGAAGTTCTAGAAAGAGCATCCTATCCAGTATCCACACTCTACTAATGAAGAATCATTCGCTGGGCTGGTCACTTGACTCGCATGCCAGATCACAGATTCCCTAAACGAATTTTTTACTGCGAGCTGCGTTGTGGTAAACGCTGCCAAGGTGGTCAGAGGAAATGCTTTAAAGGCACTGAAGATCTCACTATCCATCCATCCATCTTGTGCCATGCCGATAAGCGTGGGCGATCATGTACTGCCATCTCACTCGATCACCAGAGTCATGGATCAGCTCTGTTCCTGTCTCGGTCTTCCCCTTGGTCTCTTCCCTTCGAACTTGCCAGTCATCACCAAGTTCTCCAATTCTTCTCATAACATGCCCAAACAAATTTTGACTGTCTACGTCTGTCTCTAATCAGTTTACGATCTTCATTTGTTTCTTGAAAGACTTGTTCATTGGTTTTTCTGTCTGTCCATGGTATTCTTTGCATTTTCCTCAGAAACCATATTTCCACAGCCATCAGCTGTTTTTCAGCTTGTCTGCTTATTGTCCACGCTTTACATCCATACAAAAGTATATGTTCTATGTAGCACTGCAACACTCTTTTTCTCGTTTCAATTGATATCTTTTTATTGGTCACCATGTTTTTCATCTTGCAAAAGGCTGTCTTCGCAATGGCAATTCTTGTTCTAATCTCTTCAAGGCATCTCCCATCAGATGTTATGACTGTGCCGAGATAACTGTATCGATTCACTTGCTTAAGAATATGTCCATCTACTTGTATATCACATTGTGGTATTTCCTTCTTCCCAGTGACGACCATAATCTGTGTCTTCTTAATATTCAGTTCTAACCCTAGTTGTTTACTGTGTGCAACAATCGCATCTACTAAATTTTTCAGGTCATGTTCATTGTCTGCAATCAAGACTGTATCATTTGCATATCTAATGCTATTGATGTATCGTCCCCCAATGTTGATTCCTTCCATATCTTCTATATTTCTGAAAATATTTTCACTGTACAGGGAAAAAAGATCTGGAGACATTACACATCCCTGTCTCACACCTCTTTTAATAGGCTGATATTGACCCACTTCATTATCAATTCTGATGGCAGCTTGTTGTTTCCAATATATGTTTTTTACAAGTCTAAGGTCTTTTCCATCAATTTGTAGATCTCACTATAAGCTTTTGGAATTCATCACGACACTTGGGAGACTGCTGCCAAAGACCGAAATTTGTGGCGTATATCATTACGCAAGGGTAACGTCACTTGTGAAGCAAATAGAACTGCAAGAGCTGTGAAAAAAGGCCGGACAGAAAAACCACTGCAGGAGATCATCCTCCTGGAACGTCAAGCATTTTTTGTTCACATTGTTAAAGAACATTTTGTGCCAAAATAGGCCTTACCCGCCATCTTAGAACTCACGGCTCCTTACTTTCAACCCCACTGGATGAAGTGAATGGTCATCAACATTCTTGATGGACAAACAACATTAATAAGTATGTAGTCAATTTGGTTGAGTATTGTCTTATCAAGGCTTTTCCGTGTATAAAGTCACCTTTTATGGTACGTGTTAGGCCAACACATCCAACTTCTGCTGGCATTTGTTGACCGGGTTAACTTTCCCAGGGATTTGTCCATTATTTATTTTGCGTTCGCTCGCTTTGAACTCCAGCGTAGTCCATACACACTTCTTCTAGTAGTGCTAGCCTGAATTTTGTGCATGGGTTAGCTTTCCCTATTAATAGTGTCCCTCGCCATCAGGCGAACCCACTCCGACTTCAGAGGTGTCCATTCTATTAGTTTCTCTCCTCTTTAATTTTCTGTATCTAAACCATAATTCCCAACTACATCCCCTACTTTTCCCTTTCCTACTTTTGCATTAAAATCTCCTAGCATTATTTTTATTTCTTGTGTTTTAATTTGAGACATCGTCATTTCTACTTCATCGTAAAAGTGTTGTATTTCTTCATCACTACTGCTTGTTATTGGTGCGTATACTTGTACAATATTTATATCTATTGGTTTACCTTTCATTCTGACCATTATAACTCTTATCTGAAATACACCAGTAACCATTAATTGACATGGCTGTTTTTTTAATCAAACGTTAGTCCTATTCCTTTTTCGTGTGTATCCCCTCCAGAAAAATTACTGTGTGTTTATCAGTCATAATTTTTCCAGATCTCTTCCATCTCACTTATGCCTAGGATATTCAATGTCATGCATTCCATTTCACTTATAACATTGTTGCTACTATAATTAGCACATGAAATCCACTGCTCTTTTTTTAGCCATGAAGGCAACTACTGGATTAGACTACAACACCACCATCCTCTTACTCACACAAAACAATGCAAACAGTCAACAAAAACTCATTTACTGCCTATATAGTGTTGTTTGTCCATCAAGAATGATGATGACCATTCATTTCATCCAGTGGGGTTAGAGTGGTGTGTATATAGCCTATATAGTACTTGGGGGGGGGGGGGGGGGGTGTCCTTGAGCCTGAGGAATTAAGACCACCTGGCTAGTGCAGTCGCTGCGAACTGTGCAGGTTAGGGTTTTCTTTTTGCCCGCAACAGAAAAAAAAATCCACACCTTATCAAGGATTTGAACCCGGGCCTCAGAAAAGAGAATCCGGCATTCTAGCCACTCGGCCAGCTGCTCCTAAAAAAATGCAAACACACTCCCCAAATCATATGCATCAATTAACTGTAAATAACACGAATGCTCCAGAAATTCACACTAAACACAAAGAAAACGATCACAGATTCACCAATTTAATCACACAAATCTTCCAATAGTAGTGAACTCAAGAATGTCAATTGTTATAAAGTTTACACACAACTCACTCCACATACAATCCTCTGAAATTTCTTTCTCACATGGTATTTTTATACAATTTTGATACCACACATCATCACAAAGACCCAGGGGACACTCCCCATGGATCTCTACATAACGTAAGTGCCGTCTGTAACAGATTTCTGAGAGCCTGACACCCCTCATGCGCTGTCAGCAAGACCTTGGAGAACTAGATATTTCATGTGGGTGACAGCAATGCCTGTACAACGATACATGTTGAGAGAGTGTTTTAAATGTTACTACTGACTCTGGTGGTTTCTGTTTAAATGTTTTTTTTTCTCTTCTGCTCAGTCTGCACAGATTGTTATCAGTGATCAGATGAGGTACAGATAAAATGCCATTCCTTTTGCACTACAGTTCAGCCAGCACCACAGCCAATATTCACTACTCGATTATAACATTATCATAAAGAAGGAGAAAAGTGTAACAAACTTCTGACACAGTAAACTTGTGACACTGTAAAAATAAAACGTTTACAGGTTTTAAAAAAAAAAAAACTCATTTACTGCCTATAGTACCATATAGTCCTTGATTGAGCCTGAGGAATTAAGGCCACATAGCTAGTGCAGTCGCTGTGAACTGTGCAGGTTAAGTTTTCTTTTTTTGCCCCAGACAGAAAAAACTCCCGAAGCAGAGTCCGGCATTCTAGCCACCCGGCCAGCCGCTCCAGGTTAACAGACAATAATTTCAAAATCAGAAACCAAAACTGAAGACCTAAGCATATATATCATTTTTACAAAACATAAAAAAACAACTTGTAGTTTAGGGCTATTCCCTTACATTCAAGTACTGTAATGGCACCCTGCAGTCTTCTCAGACGGAAGTTATTGTGCTTTAAATAAAAAAGGCATAATAACCTCTCCAATAGCACAAAGCCTGGGCTGAATTGTAGAGATCATGTGTTGCCCATGCAGCAAGATCTTTCTCTCGGCCTGCATAGTTTACTCCAGAGGAGAGGTACCACCAATACATATGGAACAAGAGAAGCTCGCAATGCTCTAATTGTCCACTTGTTGGAGCTTCGATCCTAGACCAGTTGCCGACTAAGGCTAAGGACCCGATCTGCCCTTATTCTCACCTTGCCGTCTTGGCAGACGACAGTTTGTTACATTGTGCTTCAGAAAGGTATAATAACTACAACCCATGGCGGTAGCGAATGTCGCTGATAAGGCCAATTCGCGCTGTAAATGTTCGTCCACAGTGGATGCATGTGAACACATGGTCATTCCCACCATCATATGTCTTGTATGCTCGGTGTGTGACTTACTAGCAATCATTTTCTCCTTTGTCTTTATTCCATTTCTGATATTTGCCCTTCATGCAACACGTTCAGCCGTGTCTTTATTCCATTTCTGATATTTGCCCTCCATGCAACACGTTCTGCTGCGACTTGCTGCCAATGTGCATTGTCAATGCCTGTATCAATCATGTCCCGCTTACACACATCTTTGTATCGCAGTAGAGGCCGACCCTGAGATCTTTTACCCATCTGTAATTCACCAAAAAGGATGTCCTTTGGTATTCTCCCATCATCCATGCTCCTAACGTGTCCTATCCATCTAAGGCTACGAAGACTGAGCATGGAACAAACTGTCACACAACCTATCTTCCAATACTTGACTATTTGTAATTTTGTCTTGCCTCTTAATACCGAGTATTCTTCGCAGACACCGCATATGAAAGCTGTTTAAACGTTTCTCTTGGTGTGAGTTAATTGACCAGACTTCATTGCCATAAAGAAGAGTACTAAGGACACAGGCTTGATAGACAAGGACTTTTGTTTTGGCAGTAAGCTTCCTGTTCTCCCAGACTCTTTTTCTTAACCTGTTCATTGATGTTGCCGCCCTACCAATCCTGATGTTGATTTCCTGATCTAGGGATAATTTACTATTTACCTCTGATCCTAGATATTTAAATGGTCTACTCTCTCCAGTTCGGCATCGTCAATGAAGATTGAAGGTGCCCCATGTGCACCTTGTGACATAAACTGTGTCTTCTTTTTGATAATTGTTAAACCAAATTCAGAACAAGCATTGAAGAATGCAAATAGTAAACATTGTAATTCTTCCTCAGAGTGCATCGTAATTGCAGCATCATCTGCAAAAAAGCAACTCTCTGATCAGTACCCTCCTAATTTTGGTCTTGGCCTTCAGTATTGTAAAGGCCGCCATCTGAGCGCGAGTGAATGTATATACACAAAAGACATATTTCAGTAGAAGTGAAAAGTATATTCCAAAGAGGGTGGGAGCTAGTACACAACCTTGCTTAACTCCACTCTTGATTTCAAACTCTTGCAACAAGTTTCAATAAACAAAACAATCCTGCTTGCACCCTACATAATGGTCTTCAGGTGAAAAAGTTGGAACAGAGAACAGACAAAATAAAAGAATTCTAGTACCAATGATTTTGATATAATGTTATCAGACAGCTGATTACTGTCAAACTTAAATTAACATAAAGCGTGCCAGTTTTCATAAGGACACCATCAATAAGAAAACAATGAAGACAAATGTGTTTACCAAGAAATAACTAATTCAGTTCCTAAAATTTAAATTAATGTCATCCACCTTGTAACTCTTACGTTTCTAATTCAGATATAACTTTAATTGTCCATATACATTAATGCACATGTTTGTGTATAGAAGCACTGTTTCCTTTAGTAATTTTTCCTTGCATATATTTTCATTCCCAAGTTTGCTAGAATCTATGTTTTTCATCCCTGCCTCCCCCCAAAATACAACATGAGTTGAGCCAAGAACCAACAATAGTCCCAGTTCTAATGGTACCAATAGCAGACTGATTATTTGTCTGTCTGGCCTATCCTCAATGTTTTGAGTATCAGCGAGATCCTCTAGTCACTCCCAGAGTACCAGTCTTACCAAGCCATGATGATAAGTTTTGCATCAAGAATCCTGAGTGTCTTATACTGCCAAACACACTATGTATTCACCTGTAAAACTAATATTCTGTACTTACTACAAGTTATTTGTATGCTCTATGTAAAGCTTGGAAGACTGATGTAATTTGTAAGTATTACAAGATATGCTCTTCATGAAAGTTAATTCTCCAACTTGACAAGACTAGTATGCTAAGTGAAAACTTTCTCCCATTCTCCTTTCTTCTGACAGTCCCCCATCTGCATTTCTCTGGGCACTGGCTGGAAGTCCAAATGACACACCTAAAACATGTGGAGGGCACGTTACCAACCTACACTTCATCCCAGCCAGCCTATGTGCACTGCTGTATCACAACCTGGACGCGTCCAAATACAAATTTTCGGGCTATGAAGTTTCTGCAATCACCTTGCACTCTGTAGTCCTTCCTGTGCTTGGAGAGGCATAAACAAGCTCGGCAACACAGACCCCATGGGGATGGCGCTTTGATATTGGGCCGGAAAGAAAATCCCTACACGAGCCACACTCCAATATTTTGGTATTGGGCCGGAAGGAAAATCCCTACATCAGCCACACTCCAATAGGTATTGAACGAGAAGGAAAATCCCTACACCAGCCACACTCCAACAGGTATTGGGCCGGAAGGAAAACCCCGACATGAGCCACACTCCAATAGGTACTGGGCCAGAAGGAAAATCCTTACACCAGCCACACTCCAACAGGTATTGGGCCGGAAGGAAAATCCCTACACCAGCCACACTCCAACAGGTACTAGGCCGGAAAAAAAATCCCTACACCAGCCACACTCCAACAGGTATTAGGCCGGAAGGAAAACCCCGACATGAGCCACATCCCAACAGGTATTGGGCCGGAAGGAAAATCCCTACACCAGCCACACTCCAACAGGTATTGGGCCGGAAGGAAAATCCCTACACCAGCCACACTCCAACAGGTGCACACACCCCCCCCCCCCCCCCCCCTCGAGCTCAGACAACCTCAGTGCCAATCCATCAAACTTGAGACTGGGAACTCAGCCTTCCTGAGGATTCACATAGTACAACAACTGTCCTCTGTATCAACATCCCACCCTAACTCAGTGACCAAACAGTGAATGCCAGCCATTAAATGAACACTATACATGTACATCAACCATGCAACCCAGAGTGCAGTCTCATCTTATATATATAATATATTGACAATATCTTACAACAAAACTGTACACTGTATATGAATAAACATGACATGATGGAAAATGAGAAAAACAGGGGAGTTATCAAAGAATTATTGTAAGAGCTTTTTGCTTATTATTTCGTACACCATCCTCCTTCTAAAGTAAGGCATGTGCTCCTGTCGAGAAAAACAAAGACATATAAATACAGGTGTTTCAATATACAAGGGACAGTAATCAAGTAACAGAAATTTAATTATAAAGTGTACGGAAGAGTATGGACAATGACAAATCTTATTTCAGGACACAAACTGACTCTCAAGTAATACTCCATGTAGGGCTAATGAGGATCAAGCAGTTTACGCACGCGCAATAACAATTACAAAATGGCTGCCCCACTATCAACTTGTACTGTGAAAGAACAACGAGGCATTATTCATTTGTTGTGGTCAAAGAGGTTGTGAAACCTAGTGAACTATGTGAAAATGATGATTCAGTATGGAGACAAGTTTGAGTCAGGTGAGAGTGTATGAATGGGTAGAAAGATCTCAAAGTGGAAGACAAACCATCACTGATGAACCGCTTAGTGGGAGACTTTGCAAGTAAGGCAAATGACACAGTGAAGCGGCAGATTGACCAGCTAGTTCATGACAACAGGCGACTGACTATTGATGAAATAGCCGTGGATTTCTACATAAGTCACGGTGCTGCCTACAAAATTGTCCATGATGACCCTAGTCATAGGAAGATGTGTAGCAAATCAGTACTAAGACAATTTTCTGATGATCACAAATGTGCATGGCAGAATATTTGTCACTGAGCATGTGGGCAGTCAGGCTTGAGAAAGAGATGCTTTTCTCCATCAAATTGTGACAGGAGACGACACTTGGGTGCACCATTATGAACCAGAGAGTACGAGGCAGTCAATGCAGTGGAAGCACCAATGGTCTCCGGTTAAAACAAAATTCACAATGCACGAAATCCACTGTGAACGTCATGATGACCATCTTTTGGGATATCAAGGGCCTTATATTGCTGCAATTCCAGGAAAGGTGTGAAACTGTGACTAGTGCTCGACATAGTGAGAAGCTAGTGAATGAACTGAAGCCTGTGATGCGATCAAAATACTGCAGAATTCTCTCAAAAGGAGTACTGTTGCTGCATGACAATGCCCCCCCCCCCCTTTATGCAGCTGTGCATACAAATACTTCTTCTTCTTCTTCTGCGTTCATCTGGAGTATTTTTTTTGGACGTGATTGTGTTGTGCCTGTTTACAGCAGAGCTGCGTTCTTGTGCTGTTAGGCCGACACATCCGACTTCTGCGGGCATTTGTTGACCGGGTTAACCTTCCCGGGGGAGGATACACTACATGCTCTGAGTATTTGAGGTATCCAAACATCCAGCATACAGTTCAGACTTGGCGCCATCAGACTTTCACTTGTTTGGACCCTTGAAAGAACATTTCTGGAGCCAGAAGTTTGCAGATGATGAGGTAATATTGGTTTTAGGCGATACCCAAAAACTTTTCCTAGAAGACATCGACAAGCTAATGGACTAAATGTGTTGTCAGGCAAGGGGACTATGCTGAGAAATAACACACAAAATTTCTTGTTTCGTACTATTGGAAAAATGTTATTTGCAAAACTCCTGTTAACGACTTCCCTTCATAATTGTTTTTCTTCCTAAAATTATTAATTCCTCTTTAGCAATAAAACACACACACACAAAGCTAGGGGAAATTCTGGTGCAATTAATAAACTAAACATTAGTTATACGTTTTGAAGAAATTCCTATGCTCATCATCAAGCTTACAACCTGTGTTAGCCGTGTTAGCATACACAGTTTGAGGCCTCAGCACATATATTTCTTCCCCATATGTTACCGGGGCTCATAAGGGAAGCAACCCAATCATGCATGTCGTAAAAAAGCAACAAAGGGTTGTGATTAGAGCAAGCTACTCACTCGTGTCGAAAAATTCAGCCATAACCAACCATGAACAAGTCCCACGAAGAAAGAATTAAAGGCAGAGATTAAAAATATGGGGAGAACATGGTCAGAGCTGCACGTGATTGCAAAATAGTGGACGGCCTGGCCTGCGTTGGTTGAGGACATATTTCAATATACAAGGGACAGTAATCAAGAGACAGAAATTTAATTATAAAGTGTATGTAAGAGTATGGACAATGACAAATCTTATTTCAGGACACAAACTGACTTTCAAACAAAGGGTAGAAGAAGACAAAAATGCAGGAGCCAATATAAAAAGATGACACATATGCTATTTTGAAACCTAGGTTTGCTCACAACTTTCATGCTAGAAGCTTACAAAGTCAAATTTTTGCTAGGATGGGAACACAGCTCACCACAGAAATAAATACAAATGTTTAGATGGAACACTGCTCACCACAGAGAAATCAATAACATTGCTTAGAGGGAACACTCACAACATAGAATCAATAACAAATAACTTATCCAACTGAATACATCTTACATGTTAAATGGACATTTGAACAGATTCACCATTTCAATGGACATCTTTTACTTATGATTTAAAAGGGGACTGATAACAATTCTGAAAATTGTCTGTGTGCACTTATGACCGCAAAATGTGCACCACGAGAGACTATAAAGTGTGCACCACATGAGACTATAAAGTGTGTACCATGTGAGACTGCAAACTGTGCACCATGTGCGGTGTGCAATGTGAAACTACAAAGTATGCATACTTTGAGTCTGCAAATTTTGCACCATATCATATTGCGAGAGTTCCAGCAGTTGCACATAAAAGGGCAGGAAACTAGCACCGACACCTTGAACTTCCAAAAGGGAGAGCTCACAAGTTTACACATGTTGCTTGCCTACAGGCATGGAATAAGTCATCACCCACCCTTGAATCCATCAGTGAGTTTCCACCGAAGTGAGAATAACTCGATAAGACAGGGTTTCCACCAACTATCCTTTTAGAGAAGCCAAGAACTGTAAAGCTGTAACCTACCATGTAAGAGGCAAATAAGGAGGGTTGAGTGTGTCAGACTGGTTACCCCATCCTGTGGAAAACCATAGCTGCAAAACCCACCTACCGTGAACAAATATACAGGAAAACAGAATAACTTGACCAACCAAGAAAGAAGGAGATTTTCTAGAAGAGGCATTATGTGATGAGAAGAGAGCTACTGCAAGAAGTCAGGATCTGTGACTTAATTTATTTTGTCTAGAAACACTCCAGGAATGGCAATGTTAGAACTATGAATAAACTGAGAAAGACAGCAGAGATAGTACAAGAAATTAAATATCAGCTTACCAATTTGGTATTACATAAAAAAAAGGCAGAACAGATAAGGCAAAATGCTTATAAGCACAGGTGAAGCAGTGCTAAAAACACACAGATAAGAGAATTAGAGACATGAATAACATGGGGTGTTACATTTATCCAGCTGCAGGAAATAGCAACAGATAGTATGGCTGGTGTGAGTTAGTTGAAGGCCTGTGTTCCAATACAGGACAAATAGCTGAAGAAGAACCAACCCAATATAAATGTCATAATGTATAGGTGATCATTATATAAAAATTGTGAGTCCCCTACCTGTGTGAAGGTGATCTCCTTCCCCCTGGTGATGTACTCCGCGTACATGCACATGAACATCCCACAGTCTCCGCCATTCATCTGCTGAGGGTTTTCCTTGAATGCAAAACAAGAGACAACAATAATACAACTTCAATACAAGGCTGAAATTCTCGTGTCAAAAAGTAAACATACTGTTGAAAATATCCGGTGACTTAAATACAGAATTTACTCTCTGTGAAACATGAACAAGTAGCCAACCTGAATGCACATCAAGAAATCTATGAAATAGTTTAACACTTCATGAGCAAATGACAGTAAACTCATGGTAAAGGGGTCCTTTACTTTACCATATTTAAAAATATCACCAAACTGAGCATAATTTCTTCTTCTTCTGCATTCATCCAGAATATTTTTTGGACATAATTGTGTTGTGCCTGTTTACAGCAGAGCTGCGATGTTTGCTCATTTTGACCGACACATCTGACTTTGCGGGGCATTTGTTGACTGGGTTAACCTTCTCGGGTGAGCATAATTTAATCATGAAGATGTGTAACTTGCACAATGCCTTCAATGAAATTAGTTAACCTAGCTCAAATGAGTTCAAAAGTTCACTGAATGATGGCACTGAACAAATAACTATCTATACTGCTCCAAAAAAAAAAAAGAAGAAACACATAGCTATCAGAGGGTGCTTTTATGAGTTTGTAAGTAAAATTTGGTGTTACGGCATATAAAAACCAGCCTCAAATGTTCTTCAGTTTCAAATGCATATTTTGGCCTGAATTGTGTTCTTTTTTGTAATTGTTACAAAGCAGTGGTCAATAGTGTTTATGGTCCTATTTTTGACACCTCGTGAAGCATGCAGGTGAAAGCAACAACATTTGGGGTGAACACTATTCACTGACTACACAACTGAAATCCTATAAAAGGATAACACTACACACATATCTTCAGTTCATTTTCAAGCAGACATTTATGGTATCTGCATCTATAAATTTAAGGAACATTGCTATTGCAGACTGCATTCAGGCAAAAGTCAAGTTGCCAGACATCTAAACGTGCATCAGAATACCATCAGTCGACTTTGGCACCGGTTCCAAGCTACTGGCTCAGTTGAAGACCAGCATCGCAGTGGACGTGCCCGGGGTGACAACAGCAGCGGGGGATCACTTTATTCGGCTCCATCACCTCAGTGACAAGTTTGCAACAGCTTCCTCAACTGCCCAGTAATTGCCGACAGGACATGACATGTCTGATCAAACTGTCCGGAACAGACTGCATGACGCTGGACTTTTGGCACAATGACATCACCGCTGACCTGTCTTTGCGCACCGCCATCACCAAAATTTACTTCTTTGGGCCAACCAGCATTGTCTCTGGGCAGCTGACAATCAATAGAGACATGTCTGGTTGAGTAACAAATCTTTCTTTTTGTTGCAGCATCATGATAGACGGAGAAGGGTCAACCGTAGGTGAAATGAATGTTTTGTCTACAATTGCGGTACAGTGGTGGAGGTGCAATGGTGTGGGGAATGACTTGTTACAATGGAAGGATTCAATTGGTGCACACTGAAGGAGGCTTGAATGCACAACAATACATCAATGAAATTCTTCGACCTCTTGACCTTCCACTTTTGACTGCCCAAAGGTCTGTGTTTGGAAGGACAACGCCAGACCCCAATGTGTACGGTTAACCACGCAGTTCCTGACCGCCAACAACATTCTCACCCTTCTCTGGCCATCCCTGTCTCCAGACATGAGTCCGATTGAGCACATGTGGGATGAGCTGCATAGATGTGTTTGTTGCCGAGATGTTGCTCCAGCCAATCGTCGTGATCTGTTCCAGGCACTCCAGGAAGAGTCGGCAGCCATCCCACAGGCCCACATCAGAGACCTTCTGATCGCATCCATACCCAGGAGATGCCAGTCACTGATCGATATAAGAGGAAGCCTCACACCATACTAACGGGAAAGCCTTACAACAAAAACTCTTTTGACCCAGGTGCAAAACAACTGTCAATTGATTGGTTGAACCCTAAGGTATTCTTGCGTGCAATTTGAACAATTAACTCATTACATTAAAAAAGTTACTGAATATGAAAATTATGGCTATGTGTGTGCCTTCAGTAGCTATGCGTGTCTTTCTTTGAACAGTATATAAAATTATTGCCAGGAAAGTTGTTTTACCTCTGCATTCACCAACCGCCACTCGTTTCGTTTGAAAGCAGTGTAATTTTTGGCAATACTTTCATCCTGGAGATATTGCCTGCAAGTATACAAGAATACGGACACATTAAAATCAATGCAATTTTTACAGCATTTCTGCTTTTATTTTTTAAACTTAAATAATAATTAACATCTGCATATTAAAGTAGTACTTAACAGAAGGATGTTTTCTTGTATTTTCACTCAGTATCTACATATAAAGTAAAAGATGTTATGACTACAAAACCTTCATTATCAAGCAAAACAAAAGGACAGTACTACAATATTTTAAAAATAACCCACAAAATGGTTATTAGCTGAACAAAACTTGGGTCCTGCAGGAAAAAAAAACCTGTCTACCATCTCTCTTTCTCTCCCCCCCCCCCCCCCCCCCCAACTTATGATTGTGTTATTGCACTGATTCTTTTAATTGTTGCTGATTTATGTATTCATTGTATATATATATTTATAGCCTTACTGCAGTTCAACAAATGTTTTAATTGTTGCTGATTTATGTATTCATTGTATATATATATTTATAGCCTTACTGCAGTTCAACAAATGTTTTAATTGTTGCTGATTTATGTATTCATTGTATATATATATTTATAGCCTTACTGCAGTTCAACAAATGTTTTAATTGTTGCTGATTTATGTATTCATTGTATATATATATTTATAGCCTTACTGCAGTTCAACAAATGAAGATCATAAAATGATTAGGGTCATTAGACGTGGGCAGTCAACATTATTTTGGGGGGTATGTTATGAGAAGAAAACCGGTAGCCGTGGCTAAGGGCTTGCGAACACGGTTTGTGAGCCCGTATACTTGGGTTCAAAACACAGCAGTGATGGTTTTTTCGAAAAAGGTATAGGTGCCGGTCGTTCAGAAAGCAATGGCAAACTACTGAACGTAAAATTTGCCCAGGAATCACGAACAGCGAAAATGCTGGGGTTGACTGCTACGTCCTGTGGAGGACATGCAACTAAATGTTTTTAAATGAGAAGAAATAAATTGGAGACCTTGGTGACAACTGGCAAGATCGAAGGGAAGAAACCCAGGGGAAGACCGAGAAGTAAATACCTGGATGGCTTGGCCACATGGCATTGCCGAGCCAGGAACACGAAGCTGATCCATGACTCTGGTGATCGAGTGAGATGGCAAAACATGACTGCCCACGCTTATCGGCATGGCACATGATGGATGGATGGCAGTTCAACCCATTTCACAGCATTTATTGTAGACTAAAGCACTTCAAGTGGGCGAGTTAGTGTAAAGGTTAGGACGTAGCGCTGGCATGAGCACAATCGGACAATGGGTTTATGTCAGCTATCACTGTTCACTATGGGGAGGAAAGACTGGCCACCAATCACTCCATGCACCCAGGTCTACAAAATGAGATGGAACTAATACTTCACATACCCACAACGGGCTCCTGCTAGGGGATGTTATTCTAACCACTTCAGCATCCCTACAATTATGTCTTCAATAGTGATTATTATTGTCCATAACAAAATATCTAAATGCTGATGAACAAACCGCAACTTACAAGACTGCATAAAGGCACATGTCATTTTTAGCTCCCATTGAATCATAGTAGGTAATTACTTTCTTTTTCATGTCAGCTACCTATATTTGAATGCAAAGTATAATAAACATTTGTTAGCCTTCAAAAATCATGGTTAAAGAACATATTAATATTTATATGATAATCTGAAAAAAAAAGAAAGATATTATATAGCAACATATAACTATATATATTATATATATATTATATAGTCCAGCTTGTGCCGCGTGGTTACACACCCGCTTCACACGCCAGTGATCCGGGGCTTGTTTCCGGATCCGGTCAGGGATATGCACTACTGATGAGCTCAAACGAGAGCGAAACTCGAGTATAGTGCTTCCATATTGACGTGGATAGGCTTTAGGTTCATACCGGGATGCGATCGGTGTTGCCAGTAGTGGGTTGTAGCTCAATATTTAAATTTCAAATCCCGAAACTGGGGAAAGTTAACCCAGTCAACAAATGCCCGCAGAAGTCGGATGTGTCAGCCTAACGGCGCAAGAACGCAGCTCTGCTGTAAACAGGCACAACGTAGTCACATCCGAAAAACAAAATCCGGATGAACGCAGCAGAAGAAGAAGAAATCCCGAAACAACCAAATAATCAAAGATATTATACAATAAAACACGGACTTGGCTGTCACATCTGTAGGTGAACAAATTCACAATAATTGGTGCTCAAAGAAGCATAAGAGACAAATAAAGATTAGTGGATACACTAGGTAACAAACATTGAAAGCTATAGTTACCATAGAGGGACAGAATATGTTGCCTCCAAATAACTACAGCAACTTGCTGCAGGAACAAGTGTAATTCAACACATGGTCAACTCGAACATGTCGTGAGTCAAAGCACACCAGTTATCTATGGAATGAGTAGTCAGTATCATACCAACTCTCCTTATCGCCATGCATGACAGGTCACCATTTTACTTTTATTTATTTCCCTTATTTGTCCAGGTAACGCAGGTGATTTTGCTTCCTCTTTACCCTAATTCTAGTATGCGTGTAATTGCGCAACATTGAAATTGAGGGAAACCTTTACACCACGTTAACTTCTCACCCTTGGCTTTGGGACGTAAATTGTTGTTGTTGTTTGTCCATCAAGAATGATGATGACCACTCATTTCATCCAGTGGGGTTTAAAGTATGGAGCCATGAGTTCTAAGATGGCTGATGAGGCCTATTTTGGCTCGAAATGTTCTTTGGCAATGTGGACAAAGAATGCTTGACGTTTCTGGAGGAGGATTTTCTGCAGTGGTTTTTCTGTTCTGTCTTTTCTTCACAGCTCTTGCAGTCCTGGTTGCCTCACAAGTGACTGCACCCTTGCGTAATGATGCAAGCCACGAATTTCGGTCTCTGGCTGCAGTCTCCCAGGTGTCATGATGAATTCCAAAAGCATTCAGTGAGATTTTCAGTGTCTTTAAAGTGTTTCCTCTGGCTGCCTTGGGAGCGTTTACCACAACGCAACTCGCCGTAAAAAATTCATTTAGGGAGCCTGTGATCTGGCATGCGAATTAAGTGACCAGCCCAGCGAATCTGATTCTTCATTAGTAAGAGTGTGGATACGGGGCATGGACACTCTTTCTAGGACTTCAGTATCTGGGATCTTGTCTTGCCATTTAATCTTCAGTAACTTCCTAAGGCAGACTATGTGGAAGTGGTTTAATTTCCTAGCGTGTCACTGATAAACAGTCCAGGTTACTATTGATGCGTCCTTGAAATCTTGTGGCATGGTTTCGTTCACCCATATGTTTGTAAAGACTTGGTGAAGCTGCTCTGTTAGGACCGGCCCACCTGCCTTGTATATCTCTGCTGGGATGGAGTCAGGACCAGGTGCCTTGCCGCTGGAGAGTTGTTGGATGGCTTTGTTTACTTCCACTATGGTTGGCAGGTCATCAAGTGTATTATTATTGATGGGAACTTGAGGAAGGCAGTTGATGGTTTCATCATCGAAGAAGGAAGTTGCATTTAAGACATTGAAATTGAGGGAAACCTTTACACCAAGTTAACTTCTCACCCTTGGCTTTGGGACGTAAATTACAAGTACCTCAGAAGACAAGAGTGGGTTTGTCTGATGGCGAGGGACACTGGTGATAGGGAAAGCTAATCCACACGCACAAACCAGTCCAGTGTACTAGAAGTAGTAGCATATGTATGGACTACGCTTGAGTTCAAAATGAGCGAACGCTAAAAAAGAAATTTGTTTAATTGTCTGCAACTAGACCAATGATACAGAAATACCATACTGCTACTATAGAAACCTCTGATAGTTATTTCACAAGTCAGGTCTCCCTAGAGCATTATGGAGTAAAGCTGGCTGTCACAGACTCACATTTATAGATATTAGTCTAAGGGCTACAACTCCCGCCCAAGGGAAAGAAGTTAGTCACTCGAAGGCCAGAGTAATCTAGAGCCTTCTCGAAGGACTGGTCATTGAGTCCACTGTCCCGTGGACACTGATGTGGCCCGCCTATTGCGGGGTCCACGAGGAACTCGGACAGGGTTGCCACCCGTGTCGGATTGGGACACGTGTGGACCGTCAGAGGACAGACGGACCAGCAGAGAGGCAACAGGGCCTGCCTTAGAGGGACTCAATAGATTAATAGATTAAACCCATGTGTATTTGGGATAGATAGACTATATGCTAGATAGTTTGCTAGGATGTTTGTGATAACTATGTATGATGATGTTAAATCTCTGTGATATGTAACTCAGCGCGGGATTGTTAACCCACTGCGCCAAAGCACTGTATAATAATAAATGCCCACACAATAAATGTTCGATATTGTATTGAACGGAGTTATTGTTGCCTGTGTGAACCCGAGCTCAGATGCCTAGACATGAGCAAGACGATGACACTGGCCATTTCCCTTCCCATCCAAAGTAATATATGGCTGCTGATGAATATCAATTATAAATATCAATTGATCAAGTGCCATTTTCAAAATAAAAAAGGTTGGCTGCAATGGATGTGCAACACTTTCTGTCTGTCTCTCTGGTAGTACACTGACAGACTGCTGTTCTTCCATGGCTTGATGTTATACTTCCCTCTGTATTGTTGCCATCTCTTGCTTGCTGGATTTGACTTTTCCATTCAATATGGTTTCTTAAAGAGTGTTATGGTGTTTAATGTGGACAAAATATTTGACTTGTTCTTTTACATGTATTCCATCAGTTCTTTAAGAATACACCAATAAACAATACGTTATTTTCTAAAATAAACTAGTCTGACTAAATATATCCAGTAAACAATGTCATTTTCTAGAATAAGCAAGCCTTTTCATTTCTTGTCAGGATTAATAAACAAAGAATAACAGATAAAAATAAACTTACACACAGACACCAATGAACGCCGAGGTGTACGGGGATCACAAGATAGTTGACTGCAAATATGTCCACGCTTTTGGTCCACCTGCGGACTGCTGAATGTCCTCCAGTCTTTATTTTTGGGTAGAAAAATGTATTAAAGGCATATAGTTTGGCTCTCTCACCCTTTTCACCACTTCTCATGAGTAAATTCATATAAAAGTTGATGACCTGTAGGACAGATAAAGCAAGACAATTCAAGACTCCTGTTGTTATTTTACATGAAGACAAACAAATTATTCTACAATTTATTTCCTGGCATATTTTGCTGTATCCTGTCAAGTGCATACTACAGAAAGAAGTTCAACATATATTAAAGAAGTGTGACAACATTCAAAACATTCACCACTAGTGTGTTGTCCACAACACATCACTGAAAGTTATTGAAATATGCAGAGGCATCTGCTAAACGTGGATAAACCGCAATTATGTAAACAAAGAAGACATGAGTCTCTTTAAAACTACAATGATGACTGTGTTTTGTGTACTTCAGTTAAATGGATTCATTACGCGGGTTTAATACATGCTGAACATTTGTATGCAGTAAGCACCGGACAAGATACAGTGAATATATCAGGTATTTGTACAACATATTGTTTGTGTTATCATTATTTAAAGCGAGATCAATCTAGAACAATAAAACTAAGTCTGACAATTCCAAAAAGAAAGTAAAAGATAATAACAATAAATAAGGCAGGTAAATATTACACTATATTTGGTGAAACTCCATTTAAGTTGTTAAATCACAAATGTATCTTGGCAACAATACTGACTGATACATTTGGAAGAACGAAAAAAAAGTTAGTTGCATGTCCTGTACAGGATATCGCAGTCAACCCAAACATTTTTTGGCTGTTTGTGAATTACTGGGCAAATTTATGTTCCATAGTTTGCCATTGCTTTCTGAGAGAGTGACGTTCATACCATTATAAGAGAACCAGCACAAGGCCGCCTGCTTTAAAATTGCCCGCAGCTGTATTTCGAATGTGGGATTGCGAATCGCATTCATAACCCCTGCACCACAGGGGTAGTGTTTGAACAAAGCTAAAATAAAAAAAATTATAAAGACCATGACAGCTTTCATAGCAGTGGCTGCTTTATGGAAATAAAACAAAACAAGTACTGAACTTGTGTACTGATAAAAAAAACATGAACACAAAAAAAAGGCTTGGGTTGACCCAGCAGCACAAACGTGGGTACCAGACAATTGTAAATATGTCCAGGGAACCGCCAGGGAAAGAAGGGAACTGCCCACCCCACTTCATATGTCATGGCCTTTAATATGTGAAGACTTAACACTTCACATCCCATTTGCCTACCGTTACCTGACCGGCCTGTGAATAGTCTTACACTGTGTGGCTGAGCAATTAGCATATCAATCTCAGTCATTATGGGACATGAGTTCTAATTCCCACTGAAGCTAGGAATTTTTATCCATCAACATTGTCAGTCATTATGGGACATGAGCTCTAATTCCCACTGAAGCTAGGAATTTTTATCCATCAACATTGTCAGTCATATGGGACATGAGTTCTAATTCCCACTGAAGCTAGGAATTTTTATCCATCAACATTGTCAGTCATTATGGGACATGAGTTCTAATTCCCACTGAAGCTAGGAATTTTTATCCATCAACATTGTCAGTCATTATGGGACATGAGTTCTAATTCCCACTGAAGCTAGGAATTTTTATTCATCAACATTCTCAGTCATTATAGGGCATGAGTTCTAATTCCCACTGAAGCTAGGAATTTTTATCCATCAACATTGTCAGTCATTATGGGACATGAGCTCTAATTCCCACTGAAGCTAGGAATTTTTATCCATCAACATTGTCAGTCATTATGGGACATGAGTTCTAATTCCCACTGAAGCTAGGAATTTTTATCCATCAACATTGTCAGTCATTATGGGACATGAGTTCTAATTCCCACTGAAGCTAGGAATTTTTATCCATCAACATTGTCAGTCATTATGGGACATGAGTTCTAATTCCCACTGAAGCTAGGAATTTTTATTCATCAACATTCTCAGTCATTATGGGGCATGAGTTCTAATTCCCACTGAAGCTAGGAATTTTTATCCATCAACATTGTCAGTCATTATGGGACACGAGTTCTAATTCCCACTGAAGCTAGGAATTTTTACATTGTCAGTCATTATGGGAGATGAGTTCTAATTCCCACTGAAGCTAGGAATTTTTATCCATCAACATTGTCAGTCATTATGGGACATGAGTTCTAATTCCCACTGAAGCTAGGAATTTTTATCCATCAAAGGTCAAAAGAATATCTTCTGCATGATGACCGCTTGGGCAAGCTAGGACTATTTTCTAGCATAGAAATAATTTAAATACAGAAACCACAAACAATATGTTCACAATTTATTGCCTGGCATATTCCGCTGCATCTTGTTAGGTGCGTGCTGCAGAGTTATATATGCATAGAATGCTTTCTAGAGCATTCATGAAGATTCACATATTTAATGAAATTAATGAATGCTCTGTAACACTTGCATCACTATGAATTCAACCTCATTTGGAATCCCAAAGTATTTTATCAATTTCCATATGGGATCCCCATCAATGTTCTCGAAGGTCTTTTCATTGTATACAAATCCAGCATACAACAGCATATTCATTTCAATGCTGTGCTCAACTTTCCTACCACACCATTTATATCAAAGAGTTATGAACTAAATACAGACAAAAACATGCGTAGCAAGTTGCTGCTTGAGCTCAAAAGACCCACCTCATCATTTAACCAGCTTAGCCCACTCAATGTGGCAATGTCCCTGCGGGTGATCTGAAGGCGGAAATCTTCAGACAACACTTCACCTGCAGGCCCTGGTCGCAGAGCTCTGTCAATTACCGCTTGCATTTCTGATGTTAGTTCTGTAAATTATGTCACAAAACATGAGTAATAAAGAAGGATGTTATTCATTATAGTAACAGGTTTACATGCCATTAAGATGCACTAGGATTATAGTGTTTTTTTAAACTGGGATTGTGAAGTTAGGCTCAAATGTTCAATGATTGAGTATAACGAGAACTTTGGTAAAGCTCTCAACCTACTTCTCGTTTTTCAGTGATTCATTCAATGATTGAGTATAGCATGTGGGATTTTTTGCCCACTATCACTATCTTTACTTCCAGAACAATTTCTGGTGGCCATTGAATGAGGGTGGGTTAACCTTAGAGTTTAAGGTTTTAAAGGCTGTATGAAGATCCTTCCACTGAAGAGGATGGAACCCAGACCATTAAGTAACCACTGTATAACCTGTATCTATGCATATGTGGTACATTAATTACTGTACTACCAGTACTGATACATATGTGGTACATTAACCACTGTACCACCAGGACCCATACATATGTGGTACATTAACCACTGTACCACCAGGACATATACATGCATGGCACATTAACTACTGTACTACCAGTACTGATACATATGTGATACATTAACCACTGTACCACCAGGACCCATACATATGTGGTACATTAACCACTGTACCACCAGGACATATACATACATGACACATTAACTAGTGTACTACCAGTACCCATACATATGTTGCACATTAACCACTGTACCACCAGGACATATGCATACATGGCACATTAACTAGTGTACCACCAGGACCCATACATATTAACTCGGTAACTACTGTACTACCAGGATACAAGTGAAGAAAATTCACACCTTACCAAGGATTCGAACCTGGGTCTCCCAAAGGAGAACATGGCATTTTTAGCCACTCAGCCAGCCGCTCCTTACTACTGTCTTTAAACACAATAAATATGTCTTCAAACACTATAAATAGTTATGCCACTACTTACCAGGTAGCTTTTCTTCCTCCTCCTCTTCCTCAATGAAAATCTCTTCACAAACTTGAGGTTCATCGTCAAAGATTCTCATCTGATACTTCAACTATTAAAATATGTGTAATACAATATACATATATTTTTCCACCTTAGTGTAATTGTGTATGTAATAATGTTTTATATAATGCAAATATTTAAAATATAAACCAACTGTCACAATACACAATCAAACTTTAAAAAAAAATTATAAATGGTGCATATGCACATGAAACTATAAACAATTAAAAAAAAAAAAGAGAAAGAGAAAGAGAAAGAAAGAGAGAGAGAGAGAGAGAGAGAGAGAGAGAGAGAGAGAGAGAGAGAGAGAGAGAGAGAGAGAGAGAGAGAGAGAGAGAGAGAGAGAGAGAGAGAGAGAGAGAGAGAGTGTGTGTGTGTACTTACACATCTATCCAGACTGATCTTTTGTGCCATTCGCTGTGAAAAGAATATCGAAACAATCATGCGATTACTCCAAGCACGAATGCATACCAAGTACAAAACAATGATGTACCATTTCTGTACAACAGTTAAGTTATTCCATTATACAAGATATAATAAGGAGCCTTTAATTTATGTCTGCCATCACAGGTAACTGTCAACTAAAGCTAGCATTTGCACCATAGATGCCTACCTTACAGCAGGCAGTTAACTTTGTGTACTGGCAAGCCTCATCTCATGTAAGCAGTTGTCATAGTAGTCAACTCTGTAACAACGATGTCTTTCTCACAGCAGAGTTATAATCACATTGAGCCGGGAGTGCAGGGAGTGGCCAGCAAGGGCCACGGACGTGGAAATCCAGCAAGTAATTCAGGATAATGCTCGCCCGGGTGATGTGATTATCTACACAGATGGTTCGGTGTTGAGAGGTAGTAGAAGTGCCTGGGGGTTCTTGGCAATGGCTAACGGTCGACGTTTGGTGCAGAAGAGCCTGGCATATGATACCACAACATCTAGCTTAAGAATGGAGGTGGAGGCAGTCAGTGCAGCTTTCCGCTGGATGGAGAATACAATACACACACACACATCGTGATTGTAACTGACTCAGAAAGCACGCTGAGTAGGATGAGGACAGGCAAGCTTCGTGCAGAGTGGCTTGCTTCGCTTCGAAGTCATGGGTGGCAAGCATCGTCTGGATCTTTTCTCCGGGGCATGCTGGTGTGTTGGGGAATGAACAGGCAGACAGATTGGACTGGTTCTGCAAAACTTGGTGGAGTATTGATGCATGATAAGGCAGATGTGGTTGCGGCCTTGTGGGAGCACGTGTACACCTCAGAGGAGCAAAGAGGAGATTTGGCCGATGCTCGTCGCTTAGAGGAAAGGCTGAGACGTACATATAATCAGATTGCTACTGGTACTATTGGGGTTGAAACTCTTTGCTGGCTGCTGGGGATGGGGACGGAGCGCTTATGGGAATGCCCCGAATGCTGTGATGTCGGTTCCTAAATTAATCAATCAATCAATCTCACAGCAGGTAGTTGTAGTTGTCAACTTAGTTAAAGGTATGTCATATCTATCTATCTCACAGCTGTTTATCTCACATAAGGCAGTCATCAACTTAGCTGACTATATGTCATATCTATCTATCTCACTGATAAATGTCTCTCAAAGTAGACGGATGTCAAAACTGTTACAGTGTATCATGAAAATCTACCTCACTTATGAATGATTATATCATGGCTGAATATCTAGTATCATGGATACTTATCTCACTCATGGATGGCTATCTAAGAGTAGTTAGATGTCAACTGAACAGTGTATCATCGATGTCTATCTCACTAATGGATTCACTCATGGATGTCTACATCACTCAGGTATATTATCTTACTCATTATGTCAAGTTTACAGTAGTCAGATGTCAACTTAGTCAACCGTTTATCAATGCCTACCTCACTCAGGGATTTATTTCTCACTCATGAATCTTTTTCTCATTCATGGATTGTCTATCCCACTCATGGATATATATATCTCACTCATGCATGCCTATCCCACCCATGGATACCTATCACAATGCAGTCAGACGTCAACTTAGTCAATCGTGCATCATCAATGCCCATCTCACTCATGGATCCCTATCTCACCCATGGCTGTATCCACCCATCATGTGCCATGCCGGTATGCACGTGCGGTCATGATTCGCCATTTCGCTCGATCACCAGAATCGTGGATCAGCTCAGTGTTCCTGTCTTGGTCATGCCACGTGGCCAAGCCATCCAGATATTTACTTCTCTGTCTTCCTCTTGTTCTCCTACCCTCGATCTTGCCAGTTGTCACCAAGTTCTCTAATTTATTTTTCATCATAACATGTCCAAAAAATGTTGATTGTCTGCATCTAATTTCTCTAATCAGCGTACGATTTGCATTTGTTTCTTGTAGGACATGGCTGTATATCTCACTCATTAATGTAAATTTTACTCATGGATGTCTACCATAAAGAGGTCTAATGTCAACTTAGTCAACCATGTATCATCAATGCCTATCTCACTCATCTCACAGTAGCCAGGTGTCAACTTAGTCACCATGTATCATCAATATGTATCTCACTTAAGAATGTCTATCTCTGATGTCAAATTAATCAACCATGTATCACAGATGTATGTTCCACTCATGGATATCTATTCCAGAGATTTCAAATCAACAAACTGTGTATCATGGATATATATAAATTTCACTCACAGATGTCAAATCATCCAGCCCTGCATGCTAGATGCCTAACTTGAGTAGCTATGTGTGGAAAATACCATGAATCCACGCCCAACTAAAATAACAGGTTATATTTTCACTCCTGTAAAACAAAATCAGCACACTGTAACTGTATTACCTTTTTCTCATAAGCTCGGGCTTTCATTTCCTCTTCCTCAATCAGCAGTTTCCTTCTCTTCTGCTCCTCTGATCTAGCTCTCTGCCTGTGTCACAAGTTACAGGAAAACAATTTATTACTACATGGTATCATTTAGTATTACAGCTGGAAAATTAAACAATCATAAGAGAGCGGAAGTTGAAGATGCACTACATCGCATGAAGAAAGGAAGGAAAGGCACCTGGTCCAGCCAACATTACATTGGAAGAAGTTAAGGCTCTGGGTGATTTTTGAATCAAAATATTGACAACATTCCTAAATGACATCTAGACTAGTGGGTACATTCCTAGTGACCCATTAAAATCCATCTTTATAGTTCTGCCAAAGAAACCAAGCTCTTTAGAATGTGAAGAGCATTGCACAATAAGTCTTATGAGTCACATGACAAAGCTGTTACTGAGAATAATTATGAAATGAATAAGAAACGCGATTAAACCAGAAATTAGTGATGAAAACTGTGGGTTTGTAGAAGAAAAGAGCATAAATAATGCTATGCATATTCTCAGGACACTATAAGAAAGAACTATAGAAGTAAAAACAGATCTGTACTTACGCTTCATAGACTACGCAAAAACATTTGACAATGTGAAACATGACAAAATAATAAAATTACTAAAGCAAATTAACACTGATGGCAAAGATCTGCGAATAATAAAGAACATATATTTGCAGTAAACAGCAGCCATAAGAATCAACAACCTTGTAGGAACATGTCAGTGTATAAAGAAGGGAGTCAGACAAGCTTGTGTAATGCCTCCTGATTTTTTTCACATTGTACAGTAACATATAATGAGATTTACAGAAAAATGTCAGAAATCCTGGTTGGTGGACATAATATAAATAGCTTACGTTATGCTTATGCCAATGACACCGTCTCGATAGCAACAAGTCAGAAGGATTTACAGGAAATGATAGACACAATGGTTGTAGAAAGCAAAAAAGTGGGACTTGGTTTGAATAACTAGTTAGTTAGTCGCGGTTCCAACTTCATGGCAACGGGTCGTCCCCATTATGCTCCATTCCTGTTTCAGTGAATGTCACACAAAATGCTCCTCACTGCCCAATGTGAAAAAATAATAATATATTAGAAAAAAAAAAAAAAAATTTATTATATAAGTTATATATTTTCATCCTATTACAAGACATCGCTGTCATTCCCGCGCGGCTGCATTTGCTCACGTGGATAAACGGGATTACAGAGAAAGTTGCTAACTCTTTGGCCAGGGAGACCGGCTTGTGTGTGTGTGTGTGTATATATATATATATATATATATATATATATATATATATATATATATATATATATATATATATATAGAGAGAGAGAGAGAGAGAGAGAGAGAGAGAGAGAGAGAGAGAGAGAGAGAGAGAGAGAGAGAGAGAGAGAGAGAGAGAGAGAGAGAGAGAGAGAGAGAGAGAGAGAGAGAGATGTATATAATATAAATTTTATCTATATCTATAAAACAGAGTGTATGTTTGTTTGTTTGTGGGTATTGGATGCGTTCGATAACGGTACATCCGATTGAGATGAAATTTTCTACACGTCTTCCTTTCATTCATTTGCAACCGACTATAATAATTTCTTAATGTAAAATCTTCGACTTATTTAATAACATTTACTTTTCCATTTTCATTATATAATGTCTATATAGCAGGGGCACTTCACTCTAGAAAAGTTATTTCAAGGGGCATAACTTTTAATAACATTTCTATATACTTTATAGTCATATTGTTGGACTTACTTGCACTATTGTTAAACTTTTTGTCTATAGTTATTTTTAGGCATATGAGTTATAATAAATAATGATATAATCTTTAAGGCATTTTCAAAGTTTTCATAAAAATAATGCATAATGCATAACATTGTAACCCATCTTTTTCTACAGTTTTCATTGAATGGTGTGTGGAAGGACATTCTTTTAAGTTACTGTGCGCCAAGAGCTGGGCGAAACCACGCCGGTCAGACAGATAGACAGACAGACAGTCGGGAACGGGAGAGCTTATATGACTACTTATATGAATTAAATTAGATGCTCCCCACCAGGGACTGGGTGAAGCCGGGCCGGGACAGACAGACAGTCGGGAACGGGAGAGCTTATATGACTACGTATATGAATTAAATTAGATGCTCCCCACCAGGGACTGGGTGAAGCCGGGCCGGGACAGAGAGACAAACAGATAGTCGGGAACGGGAGAGCTTATATGACTACGTATATGAATTAAATTAGATGCTCCCCACCAGGGACTGGGTGAAGCCGGGCCCGGTCAGATAGACAGACAGACAGATAGTCGGGAACGGGAGAGCTTATATGACTACTTATATGAATTAAATGAGATGCTCCCCACCAGGGACTGAATGAAGCCGGGCCGGGTCAGCCAGCCAGACAGACAAACAAGCAGACAGACAGACTGATAGATAGATAGATCCCCTCCAGGGCCTGGGCGAAGCCGGGCCGGGTCAGCTAGTAAATAAATAAATATGTTCGTGAACCGAAAAGGCAAACCAGTCAATTCAGTGACATCCGGCCATTGTTCTGAACATGCAGTTCACTACAAACAACAGCGGACAGATGTAAAAGCATTCCACACGAATTTCACAGCTCAATGTCGTGCCACGCACTCAGTAGCAGGGCGACCGAGCCATGTGCTACCAGTCCAACATGAGGAAAATGCGAATGCAAACCGTAGCCACAAGCGTAAACATGCCAAAGGCCTTAACAGTTCAACCGCCATGTTGGGGAACGGAAGTTTGAATAACTGGAAGACAGAAGTCAAGGTAATATCAAAGACAAAGATTGTGTCTAAATGTGCAATTAAAGTAAATGGCGTTATTTTGGGGCAAGTGCAGAAATTCAGATATCTAGGCTTATGGATAACATCAGATGGAAGATGCATCACTGAGGTAAAGAACAGAAAAGGACAAGCAAAAACTGCATTCTATCACATGAACGTTGTGTGCAATAAGTCATTGTCCTTGACAGTTAGAAAAAGAGCTCTTGCATGTTACATAGAATCAATTTTAACATACGGCTGTGAATCTTGGACAATTAGTAAACAGGCGAAAAAAATCACTGGAGATAGTTTTATAGAAGAATGCTGAAAATTAATTGGACAGCCAATTTGAGCAATTTGGACATTTTGAGGGAAGCTGAGTCGCAAAGACAATTTATCACAAACATCAGAAAGAAGCAGTCATCGTTTTTTGGTCACATTATGAAAAGACAAAAACTGGAACCTGTGACAACTGGTAAGATTTGTGGAAAGAGAGATAGAAGAAGACAGTGTGAGAAAATTCTTGACAGTCTTGTGTCATGGCACAGAAGGGAGACAACACATGAACTGATCCAAGCCGTCAGGGATCGCAATTTGTGGAAAGGCACGAACACCCATGCCAGCCACCAGGCACTGGATGATGATGATGATGATGATGATGATGAAGAAGAGAATCAACTGTAGGAAATAGATAATTTATTTGACATAAAGTGGCAGTATTCTTCTTCATCTTTTGTTCACTTGAAATGTGTCTTTATTTGCAAATGTGTACAATTCACATTATATTTTCTAAAGCTCACTCAGTGATCCATAGTTTGGCACTGTTGTTTATCTAGGAATTGAGGTTTCCTAGAAATGCCATATTTTGGGCAGTCTTGGAGTATGTGAGTGGACATTTATGAAAACTGCAAATTAAACTGTGCTGGAATCAATTGTAAATGCTTGAAATAGGCAAGTGGAACAAAATTTGAAAGATGCAGCAGCCTGCTCTTGCAAGAACAATACTTAACAATGTGAATTTGAGAAAACAAATCTCTTCATTAATGTAAATGATCTCTGAATAGGAGAAAGTCAATTAATGTTTTTTTTAAAAATCGGTTTCTAGAAATATAAAATTAAACTGAAAGTTGTTTCTTTGGCATCACAATTCACGGTTATAATATATATATTTTCGTGACTCAGCCTTCTTGTGAGAAGATAAAAATGTTCTGAAGGTGTTCTACTCTCTTCCTTATACTAATGAGAGTTGCTTACTGTTTGGTCTGTGTACAGTTTCTAGAAACATGTATTTTTCCTTCAAAGGAAATAATGCAAATAGAAAAATCTACTTACTCATCTTCTATTTCTCTATCATTCAGGAACCTTGATTGTAGAAACCTAACCCGAGTTCTGAAATGATAAAATGGTTGGATTTGAATACACATTGTCACATAACATACAGTAAGACACTGCGGTGGAGATGCAGGTTTCACACACGCACATAGGCACAGCTGGTCTTTTATTAAGGATTCACTCATTGTTTTCCCAGCAACCCATATTTCGAACAGTGACAAAACTAAATGATTTTAATTATTGTGACTGATGTTACACCAAGCAGATTTTCTGAAAACTTTGTTTTGGTCACATAATGGATCAAATTATAATAATTGACTTGGTACAGAATGAGTTAAACTTGAGGTAAAACCCACATCTAAGTAATGTGATTCGTTTGATAGAAAATAAGTTAAACCGTAAACAGATTTAAAAAAACAAAACAAAAAACAAATGCAGAAGAGAATGAAAGAAGAGAAGAATAAATGCATCAGTAGCTTAAACACACCAGCTACAGTTGTTAAATTTAGTGACAAGAAGAGGCATGTTACATGTAATATTATTACACCATTAATATACGTTACCTAAAATCTGCTGTGTTGTGTGTCTGTGCTTCTGGAAAATGGATAACAGAGACGCATAAATTTATCATCAAATTTCTTAACAACAGAATTATCTGATAATTAATGTCACAAGGTACGACTAAATATTTGTTTAATGCAAATTCTTCCTTCATCCTCATCATCACGTAGCAGGATTTTCTGCAGAATGTCACTCTCATCATGCCCTGCCAAACAGCCTCTTGTTTCCTCGCCAGCTTTCCAGCCTCATGTACGCTTATGTCCAAGGTGTCTGCAATGTCCTGTGTCCACCTTCAATGTCATCTACTCCTGGCTCTTCTCCCAGGAACCAAGCCTACCATTGTGTTCTCTCCAAGTCACTGGGACATGTCACATGGCCAAGGTATTTCAGTTTCTGCAACGTTATGTTGTTTATAATCCAGTTTTCTACAGTCTTCAGACCTTCTAGAATATCAGTATTTTTTTGTCATCTTTGTCCATGCTATTCCTTTTCTTCTCGTTCTTCGTTCGATATTTTTTTTTGGTGACACAAATGTGTTGGATCAGTTTACAACAAAGCTGCGATATTTGCACCTTTCTGCCAATACATCAAAATTCTGCTAGCGTTTCTTGACTGGGCAAGCCTTCCAGAGGCCATGATATTCTAATAACTTTTCTGTAGCATGTGAGTTCAAAAGTCCTGAATTTTTTTTATTCATTGACTACAAAACGGTCCATGACTCAATTCCTATGTTGCTACAGGAAAGATGCATGTTCTCACCAATTTTATTTACATCTTTTTTTTTGCTGGTGTTCTGGCACATGTTGTTTACACTCTTCACTTTCACTCCTAAGTCTTACATTTTCCATTTCCCCATAGTTGCATGTGACTTTTAGTTGACATGTAATTTTGTCCGTGGACATTTTTTGGTTTTTTTTTTCAAGTTCAGAAAAAGATCGTGACTTCCTCAGTGTCTCTTGACAGGCAGGATCACCTCTTCTAATCCTTTAGCACCTACCCATACAATTCTAAAAATAATCCAGTGCCAATTTATGAGACTATTCAGAGCCACAATAGTTAGAAAACAAGAATTCTACCACTGTCAGGGATTGAACCCTGCTCACTATCTCGGTAAGCAAGCACAAAAGAAATATAGCATATAATTAAACAACCATAGAAATATTGCATACAGTGCTTTAAACTACACCTGTAACGATCAATTTAATGAAGCCATTAAGTGGATCGAAAACTTCCACTCTTTACTATGCTTTATGGGCAAATTTAAACCAAAAGTCATAGCCCCAGAGGAGCAGCTGGCCGAGTGGCTAGAACACCGGACTCTCTTTTTTCTGTTGGGGGCAAAAAGAAAATCTTAACCTGCACAGTTTGCAGTGACTGCACTAGCCAGGCGGCCTTAATTCCTCAGGCTCAAGACCCCTCTGCCATACACCGCAAGGTACTATGTTGGCAGTAAATGACAGTTTGACAGTGACAGTCATAGCCCATTTTGGGATAAATGGTTATGATAAAAACAAAAACAATGGTTCTTACCTTCTGTGACTGCTGCACTGCTTCTATCTGAAGCTGATTTTGCTGCTGCGGACTGACTATCATCATCGTCGTCATCATCAATGACGAAAACAACATCAGACTGCTCACTTGGTGGCTCTATATTCTTCTTTGCGTTTGTTTGTGCCTGGTGTAAATGGGCTTGATGCCTGCTTGTTAGAAGGCTGTGATCATAGTGAACTGCTGGCTTCCTGTCTAATGTGCTCAAACCGTATCTTTGACGACGCTCATACAATGTGTTCAACAGAGATTTAGTCTGGATAGATTTGACAAAACTGAAACAAAATTGTTTCAAAAACTGTAAGCATATTATTCTCCCTCTCTCTCAACATTAAATCATTGTTAATATAATATTTACCTGAGTCCTAATAACAGCTAATTTGTATATTTTAATTAAAACTAAATCTATGTGTGTAATCAGACAATGGCAACTCTGACCATGACTATCTTAACAATGACAGCAAGATAGTTAATTTTAAAAAAAATGCATACTGTAACTTTATATTTTTTTTAAAAACATACAGACATGCACATACAGTTTAAAATTTGCTGCAGGAATGCAAAAACATATCCAGCTCAAAGAAACTACTTTTTGGCCTACAGTATAAACTCAAGAGATATTAACCACCTCGAGAAGGCCGCCGCTTTTCTTTAAATATATTCAGGTTTATGCATAGCCCACAAAAGCTAGAGGAATAGCTGCCCCTGCTGATATATGGAGATTGGGGGTTTGATATGTTCAGGCTGACGTTTGAGAGTGTACAAAGAAGACACTAACTTGCCACCTTACATGTGGATTGAGGTAATTCACAGGTTACGAAGTCAGGCTCAACATAAATGCCCATGATAACTAGATGTACAGAGAGTTTAAGATCTCAAGGAGCAGTGCAAAGTAATTCACCTTCTTATGACACCTTTAATTTAGAGAAATCGCATAAAAACAAAGCAATGTGTAGCAGAAAACGACAACAAATTTTAACAAAAATAGCAATATTTATCCACAAGGAAGTAATTAGTGTAAAAATTAATATGAGATAATTTCTTTCACATAATTTACATTCACAGAAATTGACATCAGCATCCTATATGTGTGTTTTACCTTTGTGAGACGTAATCTGAGTTGCTGTGGTTTGGTGTCACTTTATGCCTAGGAATGTTAAAGATTGCTTGGCTGGGCTTGGTTTCCATCAGTTGACATGGTGATTTCCTATTATGTCGATCGGTAGAACTGTTTAAAAGAGAGCTGTGGACACACTTTTCATTACTACAAATAACTTCATGAACATTCTTTTCTTACAGTTTCCTTTTTCCTTTAAACAGTCTCTAGTATCGATGATCTACCATTGTGTCTTTCCTGATAGTATTCCTCTCATCTTCTTTCCCCCTTTATTCCCCATTGCGACATAGATCCTCACCCAACTCCAAGCCTTCCTATTGTATGCTGTCTCATGCAGCTCCATCCATGTCATCCCCCATTTGATCAATTCCTATCTCTAATTCTCTTCTTGTGTGTTTTAGGTCTTCCTCTATTCCATGTGCACTGTGGGATCCAGACAAAAGACTTTCTAGTTATACTATTATATATTGTCTCAATGAATATCCTATCAAGTGCCAGCATCTTTTCCATTGCCTTGATTCACTGGTATTTATTTAGGTCTCTCCATGAGCTCCACACTGGAAATTCAGTTATGCCATTTTAGTCCTATTCTGCTGTATAGTATTGCTGCCGTTTAGTATTATTTTTAGATTTTATTAACACTAGTGCATCTAGTTTTTCTGTCCTCTAAACAGAAAAACTTGATGCACATATTTTATGCAATTTTAACAGCTATGTTTAATCAGCAGTAATGCTACTGTTACAGATAAGTGATTTAGACTATTGTGCAAAAATAAAAAGGAAGAAGAAAAATAAAAAAAATAATGACAATCTACAAGAACCGAACATGGAAAACAAAACCCAGCTCACAAACAGCATGTCTCAGAAACTTAAATACTTTGACCAAATTAAATGTCCTAGTGGTTTGGAAAGATCACTGATAGAAGGCATGGTTCCTGGGGTTGACAAGCATGATGATGGACACAGGACATTGCAGTCAAAGCTGACATGAAAATGTTTGAGGCAAGAACTGAGAATTTATTTTGTGTGACTAAATGAGAGTGACATTCTGCAAAGGACTTACTACATGATGATGATGATGAAGAACTGATGTATTATTAAAGTTCAAGGTCAGCCAACATAAAAAACCCTGAATTGTCTAACATAGGATATTTAATTCCTCAAACAAAATAGTTTCAGAAAATATAAACTTATATGAAATTTCTCATATTTTATTATATGTACTACTAGTATCTTATTAAACCAATTCAAATTTCTCAAAACATCATGGTATCATAGAACAAATAGGTTTGTCAATGTTAACTGAGTGTCAAAAATAGTGCACTAAAGTGTTACAATGTGAACGACATAGACAGTTCAGTACTTTACAAGTATGTCCATAATAGTCTATAGTGTAGAGCATGTGTGTCAAACTCAAGGCCCGTGGGCCACATCAATCCCTGCATACAATCATATCAGGCCCGAGAGGTCTCAACCGACGTACAAATATATTCGGCCCGAGAGAGAATTTTAGGCAAAAATATTTTTTAACCCTTTACCAGGCAGAATGTCCATTTCCATCCGGTCGCTTAAACGGGCAGAGCGGCTGAAACCATCCCATACTATTATGCATTGTAAAAACGCGATGTCTCGGCTTTACGATACTTCCGACGGCTACTTTCGCTTTCGCCAATAGCTTGACAACATGGCCGCCATTTGTAAGCGCCTACTATGAATTTGAACAGACTTTTTTTGATAGATTTCGGGGTTTTTACGCTTGGTTTTTCAAAACGGATTTCGGCAATTCTTCAAGTGAAAGCCGAGATTTCGCTAGGTTCAATTTAAATGACATTAAAGGGCACGAAGTTGACTATTAATCGCAGCTAGATATCAGTGAAAAGTGTTGCTTTGCATTAGCAGTCGTGAGTCAGACTTTAAGAAAGAAATGATTCTGAAAATGTGTTTGTAAATTGCCATATAGATGACGGAAAATCACAAACAATATGCTGTATTTCATAAATATTTGTGTTCATATATGGATTACCGACAACAATCACGTGAGTAACATATTCTGCATGCTTTTCCCTTCATTGTGTTGTTTCTAATCTCATCATGTTCCTCTTGTACCTTGCGGTGTCGAGGTGAAGTATAAACTTCGTGAGAGTGCCCGATTATGGGCTTCATATATCGATATTCCCATGGACTCTGTTATTCCCTCCATCCAATGTTTATGTGGTCGGCCTCTTCCTCTGTTTCCCTCTGGTCTGTACATCATTGCTTGTTGTGGTATGCTGTTGACTGGTAACCTACTTGCATGGCCAAACCTTTTGACTTGCTGCTTTCTAATAAAATCTATTGCTGCTTTAACCCCCACTTTAGTCCTGATTTCTTCATTTCTGATCTTATCTCTTCTTGATAAGTTGAGTATTCTTCTCAGGAACCCCATTTCTGTTGTTGTGATTTTTCTTTTCTCTTTTTCTGTCATTGTCCAGGTTTGGCATTGGTAGCATTGGGAGTTGGTAGGAAGATTGTGTTGTAAAGTGCTTTCTTAGTAGTTATTGATACATGTTTGTTCTTTAGTATTGGTGCCATTTGTCCAATGAGTTGATTTGTGTTGTTTATTTAACTAAAATCGGTTGACTAACACCTTATTTGTGATGTTTTTACTAACGCAACCCGACATTTTACCGAACCTGAAAAAATCTTGCCCGCTCAGGGCTAAAAAACGGACAAGCGTCTGCCCTGTAAAGGGTTAATGGCCACGAATATAAAATGCAAATCAAATTCCCTAATTAGCAGCCTTGTTGAATGATAGGCTACCTGAGAGCGTTCTCGCTTCGATCAGAAAAAGCGAAAATAAAAGTTGTCTAGTGAGTGGATGTTTGTCTTTATAGTGACCTAGCAACATTCAGTTGCTTGTTATGGATTAGTGCATAAGAAATGATAGTAATGTAGTGCCGGATATTACATCACCTTTTACCGTTACAGCTAACCTGATATCAATCAAACTTCTGTCGGTAGATGCACAATCTTTTTTAAATCAAAGCTAGCCTTTAAAATGACCAAGAGAAAAGTTGATTCTGAAAACCTTTCTGAGCCTTTCAAAGCCGCTGGAAGGCTGAATATATATTTACTGATATTGGCAGTAAACCTGTGTGTCTAATTTATGGAGATAATGTGGCTGTGATCAAAGAATGTAATCTGAGACAACAAACGAGACTAAACATCAAGACAAGTTAAACAGCCTGAATGCAGAGCAGAAGCTACAGAAGGTAGAAGAATTGAAGAGGCATCTAACATCACAGCAGATGTTTTTCACCAAAGCAAAATCATAAACTGAAGCTGCTGTGAAAGCAAGTTTTACTGTGGCAGAGGAGAGCACAAATCAGGCCAACCATTTACAGAAGGACAGTTTTTAAAGCGCTGCTTCAAAAAAGCAGATGTTTGCAAAGGTAAGTCTTAGCAGAAATGCGGTTGTTGATTGGGTTTGTGAGATGGCCACTGATGTGAAAACACAGCTGATCGAAAAAGGCAAGGACTTTGTTGCATTCTCCCTTGCTGTCGATGAAAGTAATGACACTGCACAGCTCGCCATCTTCATCCGTGGAGTGGACTCCAGTTTGAATGTTACAGAAGAAATCCATGCATGGGACAATGACAGGAAAATACATTTTTGACAACGTATGTCAAAGTTTAAGCAACAATAACATGCTTTGGGACAAACTCGTTGGACTGACAACAGATGGAGCACCGGCGATGTGTGGCGAAAAATATGGACTAGTTGGAAGGATGCTGTTAAAGATGCAGAATAACTGTACATGGTGAATTTATAGCATATCACTGCATCATACACCAACGATCGTTGTTGTGTGGTAAAATCCTCAACACGAAATATGTAATGAGCACTGTAACACAAACCGTCAACTATGTAGCCAAGAAAAGATGCCAAACATCGTGCTCTGACAAATTGACATAAGATTGAAAATGTGTACATCAATGATTTTTTATTATTAAAACTTTTTTTTCTGTTTTAATTTATATTAATGTTTAAAAAAGGCTTAATGAATGTTTATTCTGTTTGAATACGTTTGATTTGATTTTGGCTTGCTGAGCAATTGAGTTTGACACCCCTGGTGTAGAGATTCCTCATGGTCTCTGCTAAACTTGACGTAATACACACACTGCATTGATTTTACTCAACCTCACACCTCCACGAGAGTAGTACCAAAGTGAGCGGTGGACAGAGCCAGGAGGCAGATCTAGGCGGCGATGTAGTTTTAAATTTGCAGTAGATTTAATACCAAGAAATAATTATATTTAAATGTATGTGTAATGGCACTAGGTGTGTGACATAGAGTGCAACAGGTCAGTAGTGAAAAAGTCTGGGGACAACAGATAACAATTTTATAATTACAGAAGACCTGGCACATTTCGGTAAAGCACATTTTTATATAAATATAAATTCTAAGAAACAAACAACAAAAGTTTCAAAGTGAAAATTACTATTCACTAGTAATTGCCAGCCAACACTAACAAAAAGAACCCTGACCTTTCTGATGAAACTGATATAACATCCGAGTCATTCGCATTTGATGAGGTATTTGGAATCTTAGACGACACATGTTGCTGCCATGGAGAGCGCTGAGACTGTAGCTGCACCAGTTTTTTATACTCTTCTTTCTCTTTGAGGCGAATACACTGAAAGGGTAGCATATTTACAAGTCTTCACATGTGAACACAACAATGTTTGTTTAAAAATAACTACCGGTATTTAATCATGCGGTGCCAAAAAATACCAGCAAGACAATGAATGTACCACACAGGGAGCCATGCTACTGCAGTGGCTACCAGGCCCACCAAGCATGTACTGTGTACCAGGAAATGTTCAAGGAAGTCAAAGCGGCTGTCAGCTGTGCAATGAAGCATCTTCTTCTGCATTCCTCCTGAGTTTTTTTTTTCCAGGCGTGATTGCGTTGTGCCTGTTTACAGCAGAGCTGCGATACTTGCGCCTTTCGGCAGACACATACGACTTCTGCTGGCATTTGTTGGCTGGATTAGCCTTCCCATGGTAAACTACTTTGTGTCATTTTATATTGTTTACATAAACTACTGAAGGCATGTCATAAAATGCTGCTGCTGCTTGTGAATTCTCTGGAAGTTTTAACTCATCAAGTCTGATGCATTAGCAAGCAGATTGTCTAAGACAAGAAAAGGGCTGCTTCAGAGCGATGTTGATGTAGAGACTTTCCTACTCGCCCAGCACCAAAGCATCATCTCCACGAAGACTGAAGTGAAGCTCTTTCAGAAGTTCAGAAATCAGAGGGTTGTGTTAGAATGGTACTGGAACTGCACATGCACAGAGAGGCATACCAGGACGGAACCAGGTGATGATTCAGTACTGCACATAACAGGATTAGGCTTATGTTGGTCAGGGTTTTAGTATTTCATTGTCAAGAGACCCCAACCCAATGCCCAGAGGGGATTCATAAAATGCTAACATGTAGTTTATGTCACTTGTGATGAATAAATGAACTTTCTTTTCAAAGCGTCACGAATTGGGAACACAGGCCTATGTTGTATTCACCACTTTATACCAGTCATCTTTCAATATTAATTATATATGCAGCATTGCACATTTTAAATTTATTTGGCAGTAAACACCAACATTAATGCTGAGAGTAGACATAATATAACCAACATGTAACAGAATATACCAGAACATGTCTATATAGACCTACATTTTACTATCGTCTAAACTGTGTCCTACATCTATTAGTGTGCTGAGCCAAACATGTGCACTAAAGGCTAAAAATGCATTAGTCATCGCATGCTAGGACAGCTTAGAGCAGTAGTTCTCAACCTTTTTTGGCCCGTGCCCCCCTTCACCATATTTTCGGAACATCATTTCCCCCCCCCCCCCCCCCTTCCTATCAAAAATTTGGCCTGTGCCTCCCTTCACCATATTTTCAGAACGCCTTTCCCCCTTTCATATTTCCTACCTAAAAAGCCCCCACCCCTACACAGTATATATAAAAATGGAAGGTAAATGTAATAGCATATACTAAAACAAGTCTAGTCATCCACATAAAACGTGATTTGTGGGTCTACTTACTTTATAAAATGAGTTTTAGAAGGATGAGACGTACATAACTGTAAAGTATGAAGGGAAAAACAATATTAAGTAATCAGTTCTTGTATTAACGCGATCTTGAAATGGTCTTCATTTCGCCCCCCCCCCCCCCCCCTGGAAACCCTAAAATTCCCCCCTGGGGGGGGGGGGGATTCCCCACCGGTTGAGAACCACTGGCTTAGAGGGAACACTGCTTAGCAAATAATGCCATATTATGTAAAATTATTAAGATTTCACATACACAAGCTTACTACATTTATTTGAGAGGTTCCATTCTTTGCCAGAGAAGTATCTGGTACCCATTCTGTAAGAATGTGTCGCTCACAGAATCTTGCAGCAATATGCAGTAGGGGAAAATATCTTTTAAATGGGGCTGAACTGAGGTCAATGTGTTGGTATGTGAGTGAGCTACCCAATGTGCTAACACAACTACCAAGACATGTCCAAATATTAAATATCTGCATCACCAGTTACACACACAAATAACAATAAATTATTCTAAATCATTACCATACTCGCAGTTGATGGTCTGTGTTGAAATACAGAACCTCTGATCGAATTTCTGGACGCACTCATACTAATCCCGTTCTTAACTTCATCATCATCTGCTATACCATTGCCTGGAGAACAAGATATACACCTTCATTAACAAACTATGACCTCTTTCTGCAAAACTATTGTGCCACAATAAGCTGAAGGTAAAGAAACAAACAATTTAAAATAAAAACCAAAACTGCAAATATTCATTAACTGATGCCCGCACAAAATAGACGGGTTAAAATGGCATGACCGAATCACCAATGTGACGCTCATGGAGAGAACTAGGCAAATACCAGTGAATCAACCAAAAGGTGAAGAAAAGACGCTGGCACTGGACAGAACATGCACTGAGAAAACCTGAGAATAGTATAACAAGACCTGTGTCTGGAATCTACAGTGCAAAAGAAACAGAGGCAGACCCAAAAACACATGGAGAAGAGAAGCAGAGACAGAAATTAATGTGTGGAGAATATGGACTGAGCTGCTGGAGACAGCTAAGGATAGGATGACCTGGAGTGAGTTACTTGTGGGCCTATGTCCCAAGGGGGGAATAAAAGGCGGAAGAAGAACAAGAAACACACACAAGCATGAAGTAATGCTAATGAAGCAGTTTAGCTTCCATTGCACACAGATATCTCCATAAGTGTTCCAGTTTCTTCCCATAGGTCACACAAGGACAATCTCAGAACAGGGTAGACAATCCCCAGCATCGGTGAGGATTCAAATGTGTGAACACCATGCTAATCATTCTTTTTGGCTAGGTTTTCAAGCTGTGAAATTTAGCTGGGGTAGCAGCCTATCTGGTCTGCTTTTTTATGTCCAACCAACGAGGGATTTTTAATGTGCACATGAGGCTTACAAGTTTTTCCAACCTTGTCTGAGAAGATTAGATGTCCAATCCACTACCCTAGGGTCGGGGGGGGGGGGGGGGGGGGGGGGGGGGGGGGGGGGTTTATTATGCAATCTTAAATAATCCAAAACCAAAACCATGGAAAGAAGCAGGTCTGCATGAATAAGCCAGGGGCTGATATCATAAAATGTAAACAACACATTAACAAAAAAAACATAATGATGGGATATTTCTGATTATTTTTACAATATCAGTGAACGTATCGATGTAACCGTTAGGACATTTTTCTAACAATGGCATTAGCGAGGTAGGATAAAGGTTCGATATTAGCTCTCGACATCTGCTACAGGAAGGGAAGACTGACCACCTACTCCACCTAGCTTTCATACCTGCAAAATGTGATGGGCTTAACACTTCATATACCCACAACAGATTTCTGCTGTGGAATATGTTAATTTGTGTAATGTCATCTACACAACTCAAATAAAACCAACTCAGCTGAAGTTAACTAAAATGAAAATTAAATCAAACTTGAACAGCGCTGATGGAGAGACTAAACACACAAAAATCTGCAACAGCTAGAGGTCCATACAACAATCAGATGCTCATAAAATAGAAAAAAAAAAAAATCTTTTTGTTGCAGAGATGCTTCTATGTCAAAATCTCACTAACATTTGCAATGCTTAATTCGCTGACATCTAATTCTAAGCTTCCACCTTCCACCAATATCTCTCCTATCTATACAAATGAAATAATTCACAACTTGTGCTTGCACTTCCTTTCATTATGAATATTCACCTTCCCTTTTTTATCTCTACTCTTTTGACTAGACAAATGATGCAGCCTATTTCCAGCACTACCACTTGGGAGTAGAGTAGGTTCCTTGTCACATTTTTGCAGACAATGGCAGCTAAGGTTTAGTGACTGCACTCATTTCGTTTTTTGTTTTTCAATTTTGGCATCCTCAGTAGCAAACAAATCGTTCTGTTTCCCTTGATTTATTTGCAACTATGTCAGAGGTTTTAACGTATGACGCAACTACTCAATCAGATCACAATAAATACATCAAACAAACAATACATCCAACTGACCTCTATGTGATGAATGATGTTGCATGGTAAAATCGTGGTTCTGTAAATGAAGACAAAATATTTCTTTACATATTTATGTAAAACATTAATGACAATGTTGCTTGTACAAAAAAACAAAACAACTTAAATTTGATCCGCTAAACATTTTTTGGTGCTGTTTTTGTTAAACAATGAAAAACTTCATCAAACAAAACATTCACATGACTAAGACAAGTACTAATAAACTACAAACATTCATTAACTGGTGCCTGTACAGAATAGAAGGGCTAAAACGTTATGCCAGAATAATTAATGTGTACTTAGGGAAAGAACTAAATAAATTCCAGTACATCAAGAGATGAGGAAAAGACGCTAGTGCTGGGTAGGATATACCCTCAGAAAATAGTATAACCAGAAAATCTCTCTCAGGAACGCAGGGCAAATGAAATAGAGAAAGAGCTAAAAACAGAGAGAAGTGAAATAAAGATAGAGATGAATAACAGAGGAGGACATGGAGAGTGCTAGCTTGTGCGTCAGTCAAGTTGATAGGGAGTTCTGCTGATGTCATGAGTGAGGTCGGACAAGGGTTTGGCACCCCCGTTTGTCATCTTGCTGAGTGAGGGAAAGACCGACTACCTATTTTTCCATGCAATTCGGCCTTCAAAATGTAATGTCCCTATCACATCACAGACCAATAAAAGGTTCTTGCTTCAGGACATGTTTTTTAAATAGAGGTGCTGCAGAAGAAGCCAAAAGAAATATTGATGTGAGTTGGTTGAGGGGTTATGTTCCATTTGGGATTACCGACAGAAGGAGACAAAAGTTAAAAGTCCAGAGTTGATTGGATAATCTGGTAAAGCTGTAGCTTGTGTTATCATGTTGTTTATTTTTACAAATCTGCCTGTAAATGCAATGGGTAATCTCATCTGGATAGAAAACTAAAATGCTTTTCCGAAAAATCATTTAACAATTGTAAATTTTAACAAGGAAACAAAAGTCAAATTAAAGATTTGATGAGCATAGAAACATATGAGACAGTAGACCTTCACCCAGAGGTGTTAGGCACACAATAAATAACACAAAGAACCTTGATGAAGAATGAAAACATTTTGCCTATATCAAAGAACTTAAAACTAGAGATGAAAGTTTAGCTCATCTCAAGAAGTGTGAAAGTAGGCAGTATCTGCAGCCAATTTTCAAGATAGAATCTAGCAAGGAATCGCCACAAAAAATACAGCAATGAACCAACACTTCAATGACAGAGATGGTAGACAATGGCCATAAGGTCAACAGAAGTGTGAAAGTAGGCAGTATCTGGAGCAACTTTTCAAGATAGAATCTAGCAAGGAATCACCACAAAAAATACAGCAATGAACCAAAAATTCAGTGACAGAGTTGGTAGACAATGGTCATAAGGTCACCAGAAGTGTTTCAGACATAAGTTATGTTTTTTGGTTTGTGTACTGCTGATGAAAATGATAGAAAAATTCATTAAGTAAAATTGAAAAGGATCTTTCTCCATGCCCTGGGGTATATTGAACATATGGTGCTGTCTGTATGTAGACAAATGTATATAGACCAACTGGCACTTGGTGGCTGATGTGGTCAATATCATGCTGTCTTTACTTCCCTGAACATTTCCTGGCACCCATTTTAGACTGGACTGACCTGGAAGCCCAAGTCAATATTTTGTTGTTTAAATCCTCGCCTGATGGGATGCTCAAACTCATGGCCAGACAAACATGTTAGCAACTACGCTAATCATCATAAGTGGAGACTTTTTATTTGATTATATTGTGACTGAACAGCCCAGATATTATATGCTTACATATTTCCCCGTGAAATCTTGTGTAGATAATTTAAAAGACCAGTCAATACTAAGCATTTGTTGACACAATAAACATCTCTGAAATACATTACATAGAATATCA